>OX424519.1:10084899-10684899 GCA_949152395.1 Agrochola litura
GACGATATTAGATATAAAGATGTATGTGTGCAGTGTGGACGAAAATCAAGTCCCATTTCTAGGATGTATTATATTCCGCCAGGATAGTAAAAGCAAGACATAAATTTGGGATGAAATTATTTAAACTTCGCACCTTACCCGGATACAAATGCAAGTTACAATTATTATACGCGGGCAAAAACCATGAATTGTTGAATACATCTACTAATGTGGTCATGGGTCTATGTGATGGACTACTAAATTTAGGGCATACTATATCAACTGATAACTGGTACACAAATCTTGAGCTTGCAAATCAATTACTCGACAATGATACTCACCTGGTTGGCACCTTGAGAAAAAACAGAAGAGGATTACCAAAGCAAGTAATTAAAAGCCAAACTCAAACCAGGTGAGTCAATAGCGAGGAAAAATGAGCGGGGTACATGCATCTTAAAATGGAAAGATAAGAGGGATGTGCTTATCGTAGTTGCAAATTTAAAATCTCCTATGTGACATTTTTCTCAAAAATGAGTTTTACAGATATTTGAAAAGCAATTTTGAATACGCATACTTAGCAAAAACTCCCATGTGAATATCTTATTATATCGAAACAGCACGTATCATTTTTAAAACCTCTCAAGTGACAGCCTACATTTCATTGTAAATCAAAATGACCTATGTGTCTGATGTACACATGAGAGTTTTAGTAACAGTTTTATTTCATAACATTGCAAATTAAAATATCCAATGTGATCATTCTCTCACTATAACACTACAGTTTCGCGCCGATTTTGTGCTAGAAAGAGAATGCATTATTACTTCACGCACGAGATAAGGTGAGATAGATGCGTCAAATCTAAACATTCGTCCCTAGGTCAGGGCTACGCGTCAGTGTAGCTGCAATTTGTCGCGCGTAAACACTTTCTTAGCGTTATTACTTTAGTAATTATGTCAGAAAAATATAAAACTACTGGCCGGGGTCATCGAATGATAAATTTAGTGCTTCAATCTGAGTTTGCTGACGATAATGCCGACCGTGCCGCCTCCGTCGCCGCCGCCGCATCGGTGAAATCTCCTCCACGTCTTGAGGATTCATTAATTACGCCAGATGATTTAGGATTTAATGTTGAATCGATATCTCCGATGTCGGAGACGCCGTCACTGTTGCTGTCACCAACAACTACTGCGGATATTATGCCATTCTTGTTCAGTAGTGATGACGAAGAGGAGCTGTTGATGATATCTACTCGGGCTATCGTACATTCCAATTTAGAAGGTAATAATGAGGTAGTCAGTAGTGCCGCAAATGAAAATCTGAACAATATTTCCGTATCATCACAATCAGTACGTCCTGCCAAGCTACCATCTCCAGATTTGGATACCATTCTCTCATTTGGGAGCGATGATAGTGTGCAAGACCCACACTGGGTTCCACCCTCAAAAAAAAGAAAACGGCAGTTGTCTTTATCTGACAGTGAAGATGAAGTCCCATTGTTGCCATTAAGAACGAGTGAGCCAAGCTCTTCAGAAAATATTCTACCGACAGACGAGGAAATTGAACACAGTTTCAGGCCTAAAGAAAACGTTGTGCAATTAAATAGAAAAGCTAGAGTTTTAGGTAAGTCCTACCTGGGATTTAAGAAGAGTGATGATGGGAAATATAAACCCTGTGTTGGAAAACCAAAAAGAGAAATAAAACCTCGATGTTCTCACACAAAATTGAACACCGATTCAAAACATAAAAACTCATTCTTGTGTGCATCCATTACGGAAGAAGATCGTAAAGCTATTCATTCATATTTCTGGGACCTTAGAACATGGGCCGAAAAGAAAACGTTCGTGAGGACTGCTGCTGTTCGTAGATTAATTAGACGTCGTCGCCGCAAAGATCAACCTTCAGTGAAAAAAGGAAGTGGCCATGATATTTTTTTGAACACTTCCGATGAAAAATGCACTAAGGTTCGGGTATGTAGACTGTTTTTTTTAAATACGCTATCTTTAGGTGAAGACAGTTTTAAGCGTTGGACAAAAGAATCTGACACGGTTAATGAAGATCTTCGTTTTGATGATTCACCCACACTTGACATCGAGAATACACCGAGTGCAGCACTGGTACCAAAGTTTACACACGTAACACAAAAAGTAAAAATTTGGATAGACTTGATTCCTAAAGTACCGAGTCATTACTGCCGAGCAAGTTCCAGCAAGCTGTATGTTGAGTCGACATTTAGATCTGAAAAACACATGCATGACGTTTTCGTGGAATGGTGTAGAGAACACAGTTACCAAGCAGCAAGCAGACCGACTTTCCTAAGAGTTCTGAAACAGGAGAATATAGCAATTCACCATCCACGCAAAGACCAGTGTGATACTTGTTGTAGTTTTAAAGCGGGTAATATTTCACAAAAGGAGTATGACGACCACATAATTAAAAAGAATGAAGCGCGCCAAGCTAAAAAAGATGCCATAGAATCGGCGAACGAAAAGGTGGTAGTAATCACAGTGGATGTGCAGAGTGTCCTACTTGCACCTAAGCTTTTGGCCAGCTCTTTATATTATTAACTTAAGTTACAATGCCATAACTTTACTGTCTATGACTGCAAGACGAGAAAAGTAACTATTTACTTTTGGCATGAAGCTGATGGGGGCGTATCTGCAAATGAGTTTACTTCTTGCTTAATCGATTATATAGCAAACCTAGCGCCAGAAACTGAACAAGTCACTGTAATTTCTGATGGGTGTGGCCATCAAAATCGAAACCGGATTTTGTCCAGTGCTTTAAGTGATCTCTCGCAAAGAATGAATCTTAGTGTTGAGCAGTTGTACTTGGAAAAGGCCATACCATGATGGAAGTTGATAGTGTCCATTCAACAATTGAACAGTACATTAAACCCCCTATTTATGCACCGAGTGACTATGTAGCTCGAATGCAGCAAGCTCGACCAAGAAATCCTTACGATGTAAAATCAATCCACTACGACTTCTTTCTTAATTATGAAGAACTAGAATCCAACTTCAAGTCTATTAGACCAGGCAAGAAAAAAGGTGATCCAGTTGTGGTCGATATACGAGGACTGAAATACTTGCCAGATGGGTCTGTTTTATGTAAATTGCGACATCCTGACGAATGGACCATCTTACCACAACGAAGAGCTAGTCGTGGAACTTTACTACCAAAGCAACTATATCAACAGCCCCTCAAAATCACAGAAAGCAAATACAAACATTTGCAAGAGTTAAAAAGTGTGATTGATAAAGATTATCATCCGTTTTATGACTCGATCTCGTTTATCCCAGGAACATAACAACAAAATATTTAATTATAATTTGGTTTAGTACCTATAATGTACAAGATTTTGTCACGCTGTGAAAATAGTATATTGTTTTGGTTATCTGATTTAATAAACACGAAATAATAATGATAGTACCTAGTTTCATTTCAACTATAATGTTTTAATATTCTCTAAAAACCACTTATGTGACAAAAAGTTGCAATTTTAAATCACCCATGTGTAGAAACATAATTAAAATCATTTAATTCGTCCATTTTTACTAATGATATTAAATTATTTCTATTTCAATACATTGGAATCACTTAGTTTTTCTTTATAACCAAGGGAATAAAAATATTTTCTAAGATTTTTTTGTAGCAGGAAGTTTATTTCGTTTTTCTCGAAGTTACTTTTTACACATAGGAGATTTGAAATTTGCAACGACGTTATGCTGTCCTCTAAGCATTCTAAAGGTTGTTTGTTGATGTTCTGTGAGAATAATAAAAGTAAAATGGGGATTGTAGAATTTCGAAGGCAATTGGTGGAAGATTTTACTGAGCCAGAAAATAAAACTTGAAGAGGAACTAAAAAAGAGGGATCAGTTAGAATCACACGACGACGTTTTGACGTGACAACGACTTATAATTCGATGGAGCCGGCTGTACGCACGAAAAAACATGACTCATGCGGCGTTACCTCGCTCTGAGGCGTTCCATTTAAGGCTTGAAGTGCAAGCGAGAGCGCGGAACGAGCGAGAAAGAGGCACAATCGGCCTCCGCTTTCGGCAGCGTTCGACATCTGTCTCTCTCCTACTTGAGTGAGCGATGCGTCCGCGTGGACGGCTGCTATACAATAATACATTTACATGTTTTCGTCAAGTATGAAGTGCAGTGAAAAGTGAATGTGGTGTCAATTGTTTATAGCAACGATAATTGCGGCGATAAAAGTAATGATTCTTTCGATATTAAATATATGTTCAGTGATATATTGGTGCCGATTCCCTTGTTCACAAACTAAACTAAATTTAAGTTCAGTGCATCTTTTTCTTTCTATTTCATTAAGAAAGGGATAGAAGATAAATTTTACTTTAGTCCTGTCAAATTAATCAGCGTTTGACGTAAATTGACATAAAACATAAATGTTAATTAAATCTTCCACATATCATAACAACGTGTCTGAAATGACAGGTTGGACCAGCCAGCCGTCAAAGGGAACAATTTTCTCCTATATCAAACACATTGAGGCGGGCTTTTTAAAAGCTAGAGTTACAAAAATTTTAATGATGTTTCCAAATTTTAAATTTAAGATTTATGAACAATAATTTAATCAGTTTATTCATATAATAAATTATTCAAAATTATTACTTTTTTACAACAAATTATAATTAAATTTGCAAAAATAATTAAGTAACTAATTGAACAACAACTTTTATTCAGTTTACTTGCTGAAAGAAATAATGTCAATACAAAATTTATTATTATAAAATAATAAAATTAAATTTTAACAGTCGAGTAGAAATTTTAACAATAAATTTTATTCATTTATTTTGTAAATTTAAAATGATTTTGACAGAATTGTATTAATGCGTACAAATAAACATAACTTTATCAATTCAATTGTGATTTCCATTTACCTCCTCTATATCCATACAAAATATCTATCAAACAAATAAAATTAAAATTTTCTTTTGAAAAATTAAACCATTCCATCAGTATTTTCTTATGACGTTGTCACGTTCAACTATCGTCAGTAAACCGACTTTACAACCGATTTTTATAATAAATGTTACAAAAATTATGTCAATCTATGTGGTTCGAAAATTGCCAGAAATAAAACAAAAAAGTTTCAACATTTTGCAATGAATGCGACAATAAACCGCATTTATGATTAGTGTTTCAACATGATCCACAAGAAGTAACGTGTTTTCTTTATTATAATTAGCATTTGGAACGATATTTTTTGAAAATCTTGGATGCCTTCTGCAGATGCGACGTTGCAGCTATCAACTCTCACGAGCAAATATATTTTGAAACAGGTGGCACTTCTCGAGAAGTTAAAAAAAACATTATTAACACAGCTTTAGTTAAAATAGATGAAAAATTCAACTGCAGTGAACATTTGATTAAGGATGCCGCTTGTTTGGATCCGGAAAACTTTAATGAAATTAACGAAAATGGGATTCCTAATCACGCATTAATTGCAATTAATGTCGATCGACAATTGCTATCAAAAGAACTAGAATCTTTTGCAAACAGTTTGAATGAACTGTCTAAAACTCTTTGGGATGAGCACGTTCCACCTAGTCAGCAAGACATAAACGTCACAGATTCTCAAAGTGAGGAAGAAGACGTCTTAGACCAAACTGCAAAGGACGCCATGCGTTTTCCCCGAAACGGTTCGGACGTCTGCCAAAGTTGCATACCATGTGCATTAGGGTGGAGCGTCAAAGTACAAAAAATAAATAAATTAATTAATCGCAATGGAACTATTACCAAAAGTTGTGTGTATGTATAGGTTTCCTAAAACAAAAATATTTTTTAAATGGAAATCACTTGTAGTTTGAGTAATTTCGAAAAAAACGAGTATTTTTCTATCTTGGTTGTCTGAATGAGATTATCTTGTCAATATTGTCACCGAGCACATCACTATTACCCCCCGCGACCCCGTTAGTTACTCGCGATAAACGGTAAATACAGGGTGTTTGGCAGAACGTTGAACATACGAAAATGGTGGGTAGGTGGGGTCATCTGCTACTTACTCAGCCCTAATTTATTTGGCCCTGGCCGACTGGGTATTTTAAAAAAAAAAAAAAAGTTTTTTTCTTGTTTCACCACTTTCCTAACTTTAAAGTGTATTTTTTTTATTAAAAATGGGCAATAAAACAGGCAATTTTTTTTTTTTTAATCTTTGATGTTGGCAGATTCTTATAAAATTATTGCTTTGTTCAGATGTTAGCTAGAAAAAAAGTTATGAGTCCTCAAACTTACAGAAAGATGTAAAAAATACTTGAATGTTAATTTCAACTTGCATTTAAAAAAAAACAAAAAATGATTGAGGAGTTCCAATTCTAGCAAAACATCCCTAGTGTGTGAGCTTTCTAATGGTATGTAATTTGCTTTTATAAAAAAAAAACTTTAAGAGTTATTTCATAATTTTATCAAGTAGGAAATTTTTGACTAAACTCTACCTTTACGGAAAGTTAAATGTTTTGCGAAATTTAATACTGCAAAGTTGGTAAAAATTATGGATCGACGGCTTGCCAGTAGCAGTGGTGCAAATTGACATTCACTATTCCCTTGAGATGGTTACACAAAGCAGGTAGAAATTTTGTTTCACTCTTGCGCAGTCATAGCGTATTTTTGCTCTCTTTCGCTCTCGTGGCACCGTGACGCCTCAGAATGAATTCTTTTCTTTTATTCAGTCGAGACTTAACTGCCTCTGCGATCTCACGTGCCCGTTACGCTTACGTTTGTTTTTGTTCACTTCGTTTTCTTTTATTGTTATCACTAGTTAAGTTTAAGTTTGTTAAGTTTTTTGTTATTACTGTTACCTGTTGTTATTGGTAAAGAAATGGCTGCTTTTACCAGTGAGGAATACGCGGACATGTTGTTAGCGTATGGAAGCGCTAATACAAATTCGCGTGAAGCGCGAAGAATTTATCAAGAGCGTTATCCCAACCGCCGAGTACCCAGTCATCAGACGTTTGCGAGTACTTACCGACGTTTACGACAAACCGGTAACCTGAACTTACAAGAACCACGAGTGAACGCAGCACGACCCGATGCTACCATTGACGAACAAGTTCTTGCCGAGTTTGACGCGGATCCTACCAAAAGCATTAGACAGATAGCTTCAATACTTGGCTTAAGCATATGGAAAGTGTGGTCTGTTCTCCGGCAAGATGGTAGACATGCTTTTCACTACACTCCAGTGCAAGGTAAGATTAAGCCGTTTATGCACTGCATCTGATACGATTTTGTGGAATGTAGTAAATTATGAGACAGTTCAATTGATCGTTCCATTTAACCTTGATTTCGTCACTTTCTTTATTAGTTGTTTTGCCTCATGTTGTTTTTAGCGCATTCAATTCTAATTTCAAATTAAATTCAATAAACTATTCCTATTCGGCCGCATTCACGTAACAATCAGGCGGCCAGCGCTTACAGGATTCGGATTTCGGATTCGGTTTGCGCAGGTGGTCAGCGTAGGTAAACTTGCCAGCACTTATGGGTCCTTTTTAGAACAAAATTGGAAAGTCGCACGCCCTTTTGTGAATTTGGTCTTACGTCTTTATGGCTAAGCCATAAAGCCAATTAGTGTACTTAAAAATTGAAGATGAAAAATTTGGATAATTGTAGAGTTTGAACTCGGAGGAAGAAAAGATTCAGTATTGAAATCAATTCTTAGACATGTTTTGTTTGTTCTAGGTCTCGATGACAGTGATTTTGGGAGACGTGTGCAATTTTGTCGCCATTTGCTGCATACCGATGTGGACGACGTTAACTTTTTAAAAAGTATTTTGTGGACAGACGAGTCCAAATTTGACAAAGAAGGGATTGTCAATTATCACAATATTCACCATTGGGCACTTAAAAATCAAAACCCACACGTGAAGAGACAAAGAGGCTTCCAGAGGAGATTCAGTGTGAATGTCTGGGCAGGAGTGATTGGCGATAAGCTAATAGGGCCTCATTATTTGCCCGACAACATCAACGCGAACAACTACTTGGATTTTTTGATAAATGATTTACCACCATTAGTGGAAGAAGTGTTCCAAGTAGACATAAACAGGCCTATTGTCTTTCAACACGATGGTTGCCCAGCTCACTTTAGTCTAGTTGTACGTGAGCATTTGGATAATTGTTTCCCAAATTCGTGGATTGGCAGGGGAGGACCAATTCCCTGGCCTCCGCGATCGCCCGACCTCACTCCGCTCGATTTTCACGTGTGGGGAAGGGCAAAGGAACTAGTTTACACTACAGAAGTAGAAAGTCGGGAAGATTTGATAAATCGAATTAATGCTGCTTTCGAAGTTATGCGACAGGAGATGCTGCTGCGCACAACAACTGTAGAAATCAGACGTAGATGCCGCACCTGTATTGCGAATGAAGGGCGTCAATTTGAACATCTATGATTTATTATTTAAATAAATTATTTAAAATTATTTAATTGTTTCATTAACGCACCTAACTGGTACAGCATAATTTCAATCGATCATTTAATTTTTACCAACTTTGCAGTATTAAATTTCGCAAAACATTTAACTTTCCGTAAAGGTAGAGTTTAGTCAAAAATTTCCTACTTGATAAAATTATGAAATAACTCTTAAAGTTTTTTTTTTATAAAAGCAAATTACATACCATTAGAAAGCTCACACACTAGGGATGTTTTGCTAGAATTGGAACTCCTCAATCATTTTTTGTTTTTTTTTAAATGCAAGTTGAAATTAACATTCAAGTATTTTTTACATCTTTCTGTAAGTTTGAGGACTCATAACTTTTTTTCTAGCTAACATCTGAACAAAGCAATAATTTTATAAGAATCTGCCAACATCAAAGATTAAAAAAAAAAAAATTGCCTGTTTTATTGCCCATTTTTAATAAAAAAAATACACTTTAAAGTTAGGAAAGTGGTGAAACAAGAAAAAAACTTTTTTTTTTTTTTTTAAAATACCCAGTCGGCCAGGGCCAAATAAATTAGGGCTGAGTAAGTAGCAGATGACCCCACCTACCCACCATTTTCGTATGTTCAACGTTCTGCCAAACACCCTGTATTCGAATTTTAGTGAGCGCCAACCGTCGCACGGAGACAATCGCGCTGTTGTTTTAAGAGTGAATTAATTTAAAATGTCACTGTCTACTCTTCGTAGTGATTTGCAGTGCCCTTTGTTTGGTCATGGACGTGATTTAAAATCGAATTTTTTACCTACATATGAAGATATTATACTATGTTATGGTTGACGACGGTGTCGCGGTCCGCCCGTCTTTTTGAATTTTGGATGTTTTTATTACGGTTGTATTTTAATTTTTAAATTAAATCGAAGGGCAACAATAACGGTCTGCACATGGGCGCTCTCATTGGTTGATGCGCGACGCTCACCCCCGCCTACCACTGCGGCCGCCATTGCAATAGAAAACTAACGAGAGGAGTAGTGTCAAGAAACCACGCGAAGACTCCAGGCGAAAAACAAACGCCCGCGCATTCCGTTCTAGTGGTCTAATTTACCAATCAAGTTATTTGTTTTTCATTTCTCACAACCAACCACTACCTAGCAGCTACAGTAAGGGTTCATACGCACTATGCGGGTAGCCGCATTGCCGCTAGCCGTCCGGCTGACCGCAAGCACAATTATGTACGTAATATTCATTTCTATGCGCACTGCGATGCGGCTACCCGCAGACCGCTCCGGTCGCTCGGAGGGCTGCGGCCCGAGTGACGGCTAGCCGGACGGTTGCTATACGCACTGTGCGGTTCAGTCTGCGGCTGCCCGCCATTGAGTGAGTGTGTGCACGTGGTACGTCTGGTAAAATGGAATTCGATACCGAAAAATTTATCATCGAAATCCAGAGTCGGCCAGCAATTTGGAACACCAAATTACCAGAGTATTCTGATAGAATATTAAAACAAAGAGCATGGGAAGAGTTAGTGCATACTCGTATTTATCACGGTACGGAATTGACAAAGGAGGAAAAACAAAAACTAGGTAATTATCAAAATCATTTTACTTTTTAAATGTAATTATCCTGCCATTCTACCCTCCCTTCATGCATAAAATATTCTGCAAATAATTCTCGATATCCGAAAGCAGTTCTATTGTTTCTTCGCGCGTTATCTCGAGTGATAGTTTCAGTTAGTGGATTACTTAATGAGTCTCTAAAAGAATATCCGTCTCTGTCTCTTACAAAGTTGTGTAAAATGCAAGCAGACTTAATAATATCACTAACTAAATCGATGTGAACATTAATTGGTCTGTGAAAAATGCGCCACTTATTCGCAAGTATGCCAAAAGTACATTCAATGTAACGTCTAGCCACACAAAGTCTATAATTGAATATTCTTTTTGTAATATTTAAATTATTTCTCGGATAAGGGCGCATCATACTCGTACTTAAAGCAAATGCCTCGTCTCCTACAAAAACGAAGGGGAAACAAGTTGCATTGTTTCCTGAAATAGGTGCTGGTTCAGGAATGTTCAAGCGGTTCTCTTGAATTTTTTTATAAAAGTTTGAGTTTTGAAATATTGCTGAGTCACCGAATCTTCCATATGCTCCAACATCAATCATCACAAATTTGTAGCTGCTGTCACAAATTGCTAGCAATACCAAAGAAAAATATCCTTTATAATTGAAGCACATTGATCCACTATTGTTAGGTGCTATAATTCTAATATGTTTTCCGTCACAAGCACCTATACAGTTCGAAAAATGTGCTCTAGTAGAGAAACCATTTGCAATTTGAAGCCACATATCTTTGGTTGCTTGTGGTAGGCATATATTTTTTAAGCAAAACCATATAGCTGCACATACTTCTCAAACTATTTCGGCGATAGTACTAATTCCAATCTTAAACATATAATGCAATTCTGCGAATGAACAGCCTGACGCCAAATATCTGAAACAATGTTTTTTTTTTTAAGTTTGAGTATTCAAAAAAAATGGAGAAATATTCGCGACTGTTTTGTGAAGGCCCATAAAGCGAAAGAGACTAAGAGCGGATCAGCGGCAAAAAAAAGACTTCATATGTTTTCTACGATAGTTTGTTATTTTTAAAAGATACTGTAACTGTCAATAGCACAACGGGGAATGTAACTACAGAAAATGAAGATGGTAACACAGCTATGCAAAATGAAGAAACACTTCCATCAAATACTTCATGGGCACCAAAGAGAAACAGCTATAACAAATGGATAACAGTTGTTTAACCGATCAGGCGCCGTGGGTGGTCCGCGCCGTGACAGTTTTACGACCGCGCTTAAATAAACAAACACTCGGATTTCTTTACAATGTCTCAAGTAGTATTGTTAATGTTTTTTGCTACTCGAATAGATTACGAATACGTTTCAAATGGTTGCAGTCTTTGTAAACAACGTTCACTTATCTTTATTACCCGCTTTTGTTATTATTTCTTTTGTTCTTTGTGATAACGATTTCTGATAAAACTACCGTACCAATTCACACGAAATTTTGCAGGGTACATTATGGATAGATAAGTTATCTAACAAAAGCGTTTTTAGAGACAAACATTGAAAACAAAAAATTCAAAAAATCTAGATTTTTTATGATCTAGAATTTCTATTGCTTACGTAACTTTCACCGTACCAAAAAAATATTTTTTTGTTTTATTTTGTTCTAAATGTTGTCTAAAACGATGATACATGTAATATAGAAAAGAAATAAAACACTTACGGATCAGATCCATACAGAAAAACCACAAAATATAACAACTTTCACTGTGACGGGAACTTTCTCTTTTTTGTTTGTTTACACTTTTTTGGTTGGGTCAAAATAGGTGTTATTTAGTGCGAATATTATCTAAAACGATGTAATATTTACTTCAAAATGAAAATATCACCACTTTCCGACGATTTACACACAAAAACCATTAAAAAACGAATTATTACAGCGGACGGGAGTGACATTTGACTGACATTTTACCGCGCGGGAACGTGATTTTCAACATTTTTTTAAAATGTTGCCTATTAATATTTTTGCTTTTAGTCGATTTATTTGACGAGAATATCTATCCGACCATAGACACAAAAATTCACAGACAATAATAGCCATTACAGCAAATACAAATAGAGTTGTAAGCCGCGTGTGTCACTTGTTGCCAATTGGCAACAACGGTCCTTTACCGGTTAAGAAACATAGAGCCAATTACAGGTTCTCACGGGTAAAAACAGAAAAAGTAGTAGTAATCTTAGGATCACTAACAAGCACGATAAAAAGATTAAGAATACATATTATTATTGTATACGAGTATAAGGTACAATATGCACTATGCACTTTTGAAAAAGTCAGCGTTCAGCCGAGCGCCTGCAGAATAGGTTTTGGTTGTAAATGGGTCAAATGAGAACTCTTTACAAAGAATATTAAAGTCCTTACTCGCTCGCACCATGTATGAGTTTTGCCTGTAGTTAGAAGAGGTAAAAGGAATGGAGATAGGCGGATTAAATCTAACTGATCTCTGAGGAACATTGAAACGTAGTTTATGTAGGAGATCAGGGCAGTCAATCTCATTAGATATAATGTTTAAAAGGAAAGTGCAATCTGCTAGTCGACGACGATTTATGAGTGGCTGTAAATGAAATTTCTTGCAAAGATTTGTGTAATTATCAGAATGGTATGGTATACGCAGCCGGGAACATAGAAAACGAATAAATCTTTTTTGTATATTCTCAATACGATCAATGTACTTGCCATAACACGGGTTCCAGATTTGTGACGCATATTCCAGATGACTTCTCACAAAATAGCAATACAGAATCTTAAGGGTTTTGGCTCTCTTGAAGCATCCTGCGAGTCTCATAACTAAACCCAGTGACTTCGAAGCTTTGGCCACTATTTGCTCAATGTGTACGTTAAATAAAAGTTTAGAATCATGAAAAACGCCCAGGTCGCGTACGCCGTCGCATCTGTGTAATAGCTGCCCTTTAAGTTTATAAGTTGTAGGGAGAGGGACGCGTTTTCTGCTAAAGGAGATTACTGAACATTTAATAGGATTTAAATCTAGTTTATTAGTCAAGCAATAATCATCCAAACGCTCCAGGTCAGATTGGAGAGCATCCATGTCATCGTCTGATGATATTGCAGAAAATATCTTCATGTCATCAGCAAAACAAAGCAAATTTGAGTTTTGGAAACATGAGTCGATGTCGCTTACATAAATGATAAAAAGTAATGGACCCATCAAGGAACCTTGAGGAACACCACTAGGAGCTGAAACCCAGCTCGACATGTAGTTACTGATAACGACAGCTTGAGATCTGTTTTCAAGGTATGAAGTAAACCAACGAAGTAGATCTCTGATACCATTGTTAAAAAGCTTTGTTTTAAGGATATTGTGGTCAATTCTATCAAAAGCCTTACTGTAATCCGTGTAAAATAAAAAAAATAATAGTGATGATCTTATCGGTAGAGAGTTAGTCGGGGCCTTGAATAGAAATTTAGAAAGAAAGAGTGTTCAACACTCTTTATTAAAATCTCTCTTTTATTCTTAAAAACATAAATAAGCACGGCAGTAGCTTTGTGAGCGGTCTCAACTGTAATTAGTCGAGTGATGCTAATATCACAATTAGTAATTTCGACTACCGCTTGCTTACCTGAAGGAGGTTATCCCCTGAACCTCAGGATTCTGTGCCCCGACCTAGGGGCTCTCTGTACGGGCTCAATTCTGCACGCAACCTGCACGCTGACTGGCGTCCTAAAACGTGCTTCCAATCCCTACTAGCTTCAGACTTGTTATTGTATGTATGTCCAACATTAGTCAAAGTTTCTCAAACCAAATATCTTGGTATTGTTGTTGACCAAAGATTATCTTGGTACTCCCATCTGGAACAAGTTACCAACAGAATTAGAAAACTGAGTTGGATTTTCAAAAATTTAAGGCATATCGTGCCAACTAAAATAACCGCTAACACAAATAAACCCAGAAATCTACTCAATGAAATTTACATAGCTATAGTCCAGTCTGTCTTAGTATATTGCATCCCCATTTGGGGTGGGGCTGCTAAGACTAAATTCATAGACCTGGAGCGGGGACAGCGGGCTCTAATAAAATTAATGTACTTCAAAAACCTAAGGTTCCCTACTCAAAGTCTCTATCAAATAAGTAATTTACACTCTGTTCGCAAACTATATATAGTTAAAACTATTCTCAGGAAACATAAAACTCTTAAATTTGATCCCAGCTTAACCCTTAAAAGAAGAAAGGATATAATAGTTGAAGTTCCTAAAACTAAAACCAAGCTCGCCCGTATTCAATACGACAAACGCTCAGCTCAGCTTTACAATCGAGTTAACAAAGAGATCTACATATACAATAAACAATTAACTGAAAGTAAAAAAATAGTAACTAATTGGATAAAACCACTTACTTATGATGACACGGAGAAGCTACTGGAATAAAATAAAGCCTTACACTTACTGCTCTCATCTCTCGTACTTGTCGTATACAGTCTGATTCATTCATTGCCACTTACACGCACTCTGTATTTAACATTAAATTTAACAAACCCTCACACTATCACTCAACTTTCATACACACCGATGCTCACATTCAACATTCAAATTCACATTTACACACCTTTATACTCACCCTAACACTCCTTAGTATTCACACTCACACACCCCCATTTTCACATTACACACCTTCATAGTCATAGTCACATTCACGCACCCTCATACTCACATTCACACACCCCTACTCTCACTCACACATTTGCATGCTTCTTGTCTAGTTTTAATTTTCTCTTTTTATTTTAAACCGCCTGTTTTTATAACACTTAAAACAAGTAATCTTATGTTATTATTTTAAGTTTTGGAAGAGCGGAGTCTCCTAACACAGGCTTTTTTGCTTAAAAGGAGACTCCAATCACTAGTTGTTAAATTTTACTTGTATAATAATTAATAAAACATTTTTCATTTTCATTTTCATTTTCATATTATAAGTAATTGTAACTGTATAAACCAAATAACATATGTCGTTGATAAATTTAATCATTTGTATATTACATTATTTTCCGATAGTATCTCATCTACCACTATCCCGTCCCGGGTCCCGGGCTTGTTGGGAGCTACCCGGGCCCTTCAGGCCCAGTCCGACCCTGGCCCCGCGAAAACCCATGTCAGTACCCCGTCTAGAACTTCAAGCCGCAGTGTTACGCTTTAGGCAGAGTAGCCGAATCGGTCAACCGTGAGTCTGATAATAAAATTCAAAAATGTCATTATTGGCCCGACTCTAAAACGGTATTAGCTTGGACTAAATCAGACCCGCGCACGTTTAAATCGTTTGTCGCACACTGATTGGCTGAAATCGAAAATATAAATGAAAGTACAACAGACTGTGGAACAAGTGAAGATGATTACGGAAATGTTAATGAAGGCCGAAAACGTCGTAATATAGCGAAAAAAGATGAATGGAAAAATCTTGGAGCCCAAAGAAAAAGAATGCGCGGCGAAGAATATTTAGGGTATTCAAAGCCTCGAAACGAGAAAATGCGGCAAGACCAGATGCGATCAGCTCAGGAAATGGGTGAAGCATACACTTCGGACTTTCGCAGAAGAAGCAAATTCAGAGGTTGTAATAATTTTGAAGAAGAGACACGCAAATCCATTCATAGCTACTTCTGGAAAAATCTTAATTGGGTTGAAAGAAAAATATATGTCAGAGGACATGTGTACCGTACTAGGACTACTCAGAAAACGAAAGGTGAAGAACCTTCTCGCCGAGAGGCTACATTAAGTTATTTTTTGCCTAAACCAGGGAATGAAGGTAAAATTCAAGTTTGTAAGCAGATGTTCTTGAATACTCTGTCACTGAAGCCTACCACTGTTCAGCTGTGAGTTAAAGACGCTAGTTTCAATGTGGACGCAGCAATCAGCAGAATAGCCAGATAAATAGACAAAATGCAAAGATGTTAGCCTTAAATAACAATTTTAAAAGTATCCCGAAAATGCCATCACATTATGCTCGTAAGGATACTAGAAAACTATACTTGGAGCCTGTATATCGTACTATATCTGATGTATTTAACGCCTATAAACAACATTGCAATGAAATATACCTGCTGTATCTAGATACACATTTGATAAAAGTTGTAAGGGACAGCCCTCCGCAAACTAACAGGGTGCATTCAGCTCCTTATTTTGAATAACAGTTACATAATATCCAATACTACAATTATGTCAGACTTAAATGAGGAATTATTAAAATGTCAAAAAATAAAATAAAAATCTATATCAAAATAATTTAATGTCCAAATTAATAATTGTAATTCTAAATTAATTCATCATTTAAATATTCGTCAATAGTATAATAACATTTATCAATTAACCTCTCGAATGCCGTAATTACAGAAACAATTAAAAAACCATTGTGTCTCGCGTGGATCCACGTACGTTCAAGGGTTAAGAACAATTTCATTTTGTTCTTGAATTGTGGAAAATTTAATTCTTTTATGGCGTCTGGAATTTTATTATAAATGCGTGGAGCCATACCCAGGACACTTTTTCTTACCAATGCAGTTTTACATTTATAATTATTCAAAGAATTTTTGTAACATAAAACATAACATCACGCCTTGTTTCCCCGAAGGGTTGGGCAGAGGTGTCCCTGTAGTAGGTACACCCACATTTCGCCAGTTATGTTTAAGTCCCATGTAATAGGGGGCGAGCCTATTATTTCTAATATGTATATCGCCGGTAGCGTAAGTATTTTTAATGATTTAAAGTACGGTGCGCAGCTGTCATCTGTTTTCAGACCACCTTTTTTTGTGCCTTGAATTGAATATTAGTCCGTTATCCGGGGAATTACTTAGGCTACTAGACCATGGTAGGCAACAAGTAACGCGTCTATATTTACTTTTCTAGCCAATTGAAAAAGTGCATAGGCAGATTTATAATTTTTTTTTACATAGCTGTTCTGTATGAGCTTTCCAATTGAGGTTATTGTCAATATGGATACCTAAAAACACACTTACTATTACTTCTTCTATTTCGTTGCCATTGTAATTGACACACATTTTTGGAGCTTCAATTCTTTGATGGTTTTTTTAATCTCCTGTAAAGTTAACTTTATTGAGATAGACACTATTGATTCTTAACCGTCGTTATGCTGGTGAGACAACTTTTGATGACGTGAGTTTTACGGACACTGAAAATAAATACTTCGTACTGACAGAAAAATGTGTACTGCGTGTGTCGAAAACTATTGAAATCCAGCTCTCACAACTTTTGATAACTGGTTCTCTTCACTTGAACTTATATCATATTTGAGAAGTGAGTTTGGAATCCTGTCGTTGGCGGTTATCCGTAAAGGTCGTTTGAGAGGATGCAATGTTCGATCACCGCACGCGGTATTTGTGGTTATGTTTTGATCGATATCTTGGAATTTGGTTTTTGGGGCGAAACTATCCCTTTCTGTGTATTTAAAATGATCTCTGGAATAATTTTACCCCATGAGTATTTGTTGTTTTTACAGATCATGCCGAGAATTTACATACGCAAAACTAATCGCCAAAATTGGCCTGAAGAACAAATGCAAAAGGCATTAGATGCCGTCAGAGATGGTATGCCTTACAAAACCGCAAGTAGAGAGTTTAAGGTCCCTGTGATGGCATTCAAAAGAAGAGTCAAAGGTAAAAATAAAATTGCTGTAGGCTCCGCTAAAAAGTTAGGAAGCAAACAAACAGTGTTTAACCTAGAACAAGAACAGGAACTTGTTGATTACATTAAGGACATGGAGTCTAGAATGTGTTTTAACCTTAGCTTACCAACTGGCAGAAAGAAATAATTTACCGCATCCATTTTCTGAAGAAAAAGGAAAGCTGGACTTGAATGACTTCGTGGATTTAGACGTAGACATCCGGACATTATGATGCGTGCCCCAGAATCGACGTCTTCTGCTCGAGCGCGAGCTTTTAATAAGCCTGTGGGGGATAAATGATTTTCGACTTTGAAAAACGTGCAAGAAAAACATTATTTTCCACCCCATTGGATATTTAATGTTGACGAGACGAGTTTATGCACTGTCCCAAAAAAAAACTCGAGAGTGTTTGCACAAACAGGCTGTAAACAGGTGGCGCGAGTGACTTCAGCTGAGAGAGGTGAAACAACGACTGCAGTGATTTGTACCTCAGCTTCTGGAACTTTTGTTCCTCCAAAGTTAATCTTCCGCAGAGTCCGGATGAAAATAGAATTGACGGATGGCGCACCTCCAGGCGCTATATGTGCATGCAATCCATTAATTTGGTTGGATGAAATTAGATGTGTTTTCTCAGTGGTTCGATCACTTCTTAAGTTATGCCAAACCGACAGCAGAAGATCCGGCTCTACGAGTATTATTGGATCTAGATATTGGATGGTCACCAATTTCACACAAAAAAATTGAATGTGGTATTAAAAGTCAGGGATAATCACGTCACTATTCTATGCCTGCCGCCTCATTGCACCCACAAACTCCAACCGTTGGACGTTGGAGTCATGTATCCGCTAAGAGTTTATCATAACCAAGCGTTGGAGAAGTGGATGAATAACAATCCTGGGAGGGTGGTAACCGTGTTCCAAATAACGAAAATTTTTACAGAGGCCTATCTAAAAGCAGCAGTTCCACTGAATAGTATGAATGGATCCAACAAAACAGGAATATATCCGTTCAACCCCGACATTTTCACTAATGTGGACTTCATTGCAGCTGAAACGACTGAAATGGATGTTGACAATGACACGGTAGACAGTACCGGCGTTAGGGTAGGGCGCGGTTGGGCGACCGCCCAGGGGCGCCGGACTTTAAGGGGCGCCGTTAAGCGGCGCCCCTTTATATTCCCATCTCTGTAAGCGAAAAAAAAAAAACGATGTGTTGGCAACACTAGAATGGAACGCAGTGCTCAATCCGTTCGGTCGGAGCACTACATACATACAGTTCATTTTACTGGGAATCCCCGACCACAGAGAAACACATTATCTATCTCTTTTTAACATTTTAGTTCAAAAGAGTTGGCGTTATTTTTGATGGAGCGGAACACAGCTCATTCTTATTCATTCAATCGGTGCACGCACTTAAAAACAGTTATCGCAATTACATATTTTAAAACAAACAGACGCAGTAATCAGGCGATCCACGCTAAGTTACGAAGTGCATGTTTTTTACTTTTTGTCGCCGACTACAGAGTGACATAGGTTTTATCCAAAAAGTTGAAATACAAATAGTGTTTAAGTAGGTATTTGCTTTATGACGGATTATTTCACTAATTAGGTAAGTACAATTTTATTTTAACTATCTTTACTTATTATACTAAAGAGGTAACATTTGTTTGTTTGTTTATGTTATGTTTGGAGTGGGGTAATCTATTTAAAGTAAATTATATATTATAAAATATCTCTGGAACTGACTATATAATGTTGATGAAATTTTAACACGGAGATAATAAATGAATGTCGAGGAGGTACGGTCAAGTGTAAAAGTGGATGAACACTGTTCATTCGCAAGCCTTTGTGTTAAAGGTGAAAAGTGTCCACCGACTTTTGCATCTGACTGTACATAGAAGTCATTTTTTCGGGAACGAGTGGATGATCGTGATTTTTTTCATACAAATCTAAGCACTATCACGTAACACAAGCTTTTAAATATAACATTTCACAATTATTCCGCTGCCATGACAATATTACCTTACCTAGATTTTTCGATCGTAGTTCACGTGTATGCTAACGCTTTCCTGAATATAAAGCGTTTTTGGTCGTCCTCACTCAATAGCGTTATATTTAATTAATTTATAGAAATGATCGGACTTACGCAGATTTAATTTGTTGCAGATTTGATTAGTACAAAATGTCTGAACACGTTGATCCTTTCAAAAGAAAACCATCTGGGTCAAAATATAGAAAACGAAAAGCAGAAAAAGAGAAGGAATTTGAAAAAACAAAAAAGTTTATGAATATAGGCAAATATATCACAACAAAAAATCAAGACCTTAATGTGGCATCTACATCTGAAATACAAGCGAATGCATCGGTAGTGGAGTCTCTGTCTGACAAGTCAGATCAGTTAGCTGTTGAAGAGATTGTGGACGAAGTTTCCCGAAGTGAGGAGACAAGTTGTGTTACAATTACAGATGCTGCTCAGGATGACACTATTGGTGATGTACAACAAATACAAATTCTAGATGACGTTAGTTCTCTTGTTCCAAATATATCGGATCCAGCCACTTGGCCACTCACTCGAAATAGCAAAATTATTGATCATAATATAATAACTAATGGCCCAGTGCAAACTCACATTGATAATTATCCAAAGAATGATACAGGGCGACATTTCTCAAATTCTCATTTTACCAAAAAACTTGCAAACAATGAAATAATTCAGCGTCGTTGGTTAATATACTCAGTTTCGAAAAATCGAGTTTACTGTTTTTGTTGCCGGCTATTTGATAGCAGCTCAACGTCGAATTTAGCATCTGAAGGATATAACGACTGGAAACACTTATCAGAAAAAAGTTAAAAGTTCATGAAAGTAGCACTTTTCATAAGAAGTTTTACCTCTCATGGATTGAGGCTGAACTAAGATTAAAAACGGGAAAAACAATAGATTGTCAAGAGCAACATTTGATTAGAAAGGAAACTACAAGGTGGAATAATATTTTGTCTAGATTAATGCATATTACACTGTATTTAGCTGAAAACAATATGGCGTTTAGAGGTACTTCCGACAAACTATATACGCCAAATAATGGAAAGTTCTTGGGTTTAGTACAACTACTAGCCAAATTTGATCCAGTTATGGAGGAGCACTTGCGATTAGCTGTAAAGGGTGATGTTTCTGACCACTACTGCGGAAAAGACATTCAAAATGAATTAATAGAGCTGATGAGTGAAAAAGTGAAGTCAGAAATCATATCACGTGCAAAGAAATCGAAATATTATTCTATTATAGCTGACTGTACTCCGGACATTAGTCATATAGAACAGCTTTCACTGACAATACGATTTGTTGATTTATCATCAGATGTCGATAAAATATCAGTAAAAGAGCATTTCATAGAATTTATACCTGTTAATGCGTCGACTGGTGAAAGGCTGACTGAAGTTATTATTGATATTTTAAATAAATACGGACTGGAATTGAACGATTGTAGAGGTCAGGGCTATGACAACGGAGCAAACATGAAAGGAAAAAATATTGGAGTTCAAAGGAGAATTCTGGACATAAATCCTTTAGCTGTATATGTACCGTGTGGCTGTCATAGCTACAATCTCGTACTATGCGATGCCGCTAAGTCATCTGTAAAATCTGTCACTTTGTTTGGAGTACTTCAGAGGTTGTTTACGTTGTTTTCAGCTTCTGTTCATCGATGGAAAATTCTGACCGATCACTTGGGATTGTACACTATAAAAAAACTCAGTGACACGCGTTGGGAAGCAAGAATAGGCAGTGTTAAAGCAGTCCGTTATCAAATTAGCGCCGTCCATGACGCTTTAATCACTTTGGCTATTGAAACTCAGCAAACTGATGTTCAAGTCTCTCATGAGGCTACTACTCTAGCCGAACAGCTAAAAGATTTCGGCTTCATAGTTTCATTGGTTGTCTGGTATGACATACTTTTTCAAATTAATGTCGTTAGTAAATCTCTACAATCAACAGACATGGATCTCGGTAAATGCACAGACATGTTGAAAAAATGCTGCAATTTCTTGGAAGAATATAGAAATACAGGCTTTAAAAGCGCCATTTTAACTGCGAAGGAATTGGCTGAAGAGTTAGAAATAGAACCAGTGTTTAGAGCGACAACAAGAATTCGACGTGTTAAGCGCCAAGCTGGTGAAACTGCCCAAGATGAGCCTATAACTTCTCCAGAAAAAAAAATTGAGGTTGAATTTTTCAACTGTCTTTTGGACACGACGTTAACTTCACTCAACGAAAGATTTGAACAGTTATGTGAGTACTCGGAATCTTGGTCTTTTTTGTACAATTTAAAACAGATTCCAGAAAAACACGACCTTATCAAACTCTGTAGTGATCTTCAATTGAAATTAAATGTAAATTCCAAATCAGATATAGATGGATGTATGTTGTGCGATGAACTCGTAAGTCTGAAATCGTTTTTGCCTGATCAGAAAGTGGTTACTCCTGTTTTTGTTTTAAATTTTATCAAAGACCGCAACTTACAAGAACTATATTCAAATGTTTGGATAGCATTACGAATATTATTAACTATTCCCGTAACGGTTGCTAGTGGAGAGAGGAGTTTTTCTAAGCTGATAAAAACCTATCTGCGATCGACAATATCTCAATCTAGATTGACAAACTTGGCAACTTTGTCAATCGAAAATGAAATTGCTGAAAACATCGACTTTGATAACTTAATAAAAGAGTTCGCCGATAGAAAGGCAAGGGTTTATTTCTTTTCATAAATGGTTATTTCATTATTATCCTTCGCCTTTTTTCGTATGGGTTTGAATTGCAGTTAGGGGGCGCCGTAGAAATCTCGCCCAGGGCGCTGGTAGTACTAAAACCGGCACTGACGGTAGAACCTCCCATTCCGATCCCTGGGACGTCAAGTCATCCATTAGCAGAAACCGTGCAAATACCTTCTCCTCAAGCGAGTAATCCAGAAACTGAAACACTACAGCCTTTACAAGTGGATGTCCAAGAATCCCTTCATTTAACACCTCAGCTGTATCCACTTCAAACTTCGACTCCAATGATGACTCAAAAATCTCCACAAGCACCAGTCATCGCAGCAAGCACCGTCCTTTCCAAAAAATATCTCAACGTCTGAATCTTCTGGAAGATTACCTCCAGCTTTGGCTATTGGTCTTCCATCCACATCTTTTGGTGTTGTTACACCTAGGGAAGTACGACCAACACCAAAGATAGTTGGAAAAAGAGCGATTGCAAGACGAATAAGAGTAGATAAATCAGTACTGACCAGCACACCCTACAAAAAATACCTTGAAGAGGAAGCTAAAAAGAAAACAGATACAGAACAAAAGAAAGCCCTTAAGGAAGTGAATAAAATAAAAATAAACGGTGACCAACAAACAGAAAGATAAAGGAAAAGGAGTCGGGAAAGGAAAAGGAGGCGGAAAGGAAAAAGGCAAAAAAAAGCAAAACAGATCAGATTCTTCTAAGAGGAGAGTGATACCGAATGCCTCTTCTGTACTGAAAGCTACTCCAAAGACAATAAAGGCGAAGGGTGGATTAGGTGCGTTGTGTCTTAAATGGGGACATGAGGCTTGTGCGGGAGTAGATAGTGACGATGAAAGCGACTTTACTTGCGATATTTGCCTTTCTAGTAATCAATTTGATAGTGTGAAAAAAAAAATTAAGGCTGGTCTATTTCTAAGTTTCTGATAAGAAAATTATTATTTTTTAAATGAAGAGTTGATTTTTCTATTGCATTTTGACATTGATAAAAAACCTGACAGGGATGAGTATTATTCGTGTTTTTTTTTTTTTAGATGAAGAGTTTATTTGTTTACCTATTGCTTGACTAGTTATGTTGTTAATTTTGCAAACCTTTTAAAAGTTTGTTGCAATGTTTAATGTTTAGTTTTGTTGATTGAGTAGTAGATAATTACAAAAAAAAAGATTTCTAATGAAACTAGAAGACTGAAAAAGTTTTGTGTAACTTGCTTACATACTTAAATTGTTATTAACAATACGTATGATTAAAATAAACAGCTGAGTGTTTTATTTCACTGATATTTATTAACTTATGGTATAAAATGATCCCTGGGATTATTTTACCCCTACCCCAGGGATAATTTTCTACATAGGTGTGTATAAAATGATCTTTTACTAAACTTTAACAAAAACCTCTAATACAAAAAAAAACTACATACATATAATAAAAAATAAGTATGCAGTTAAAAAGTTAAGTAAATTCACTACCTCCAACAATAGAAATCTTGCTATTTTGCCTTCAACTTTATTTATTTATTAAAACTTCATGCACAAGTAAGAAAATACTGTACAAAGGCGGACTTAATGCCTAAGGCATTTTCTACCAGTCAACCTCAGGGTGATGCAGAGACAAAACATGGCAGGTGCAACATAAATGACAGATAACTTGAAATTGAATACATACTAATACATACATACATAAATACATACATATAAACCGAATAAACTTTGTCAGGAGAAATAACGATAGGTAGAGGAGAAAACAAATCCAGCAAATCAGCGCTGCAAAGATTCTGCCAACTTTTCACAAATATGTTCACGTGCTTTCACTTTACCATATACGCTTTCACCATATACCTCTGAACATCAGGATGGCAACCAGTCGGTTACCATCCTGATGTTCAGAGGGAGCGCATTCCAAAGAAATACCGCCTGGACAAAGAAGAGTGAAAAAAACCGGAGCGGTGAGAAGGACAACGTAGAAGACGATTGTTGGTAGAACGAAGATTTTTACTATGGGCAGAGCATAGGTATTGAACATGGGAAGTGAGGTAACAAGGAGAAGTGGGTTTGTCGCGTATAGAATACAACATAGACAGACAGAGCCCTCAACTCTCTGCGCTGACGTATGGGTAACCATTTTAAAAGCAATCGATGCGCAGACACACCACACAGCCACAGTTAAGTTTTTCCCTTAAGGGGATCATTATACCCCACCTTACCCTATATCAGAATATAACCAGCACATGGGTGGTGTGGACTCGGCGGGAATGTTTTTTTCTCTTTATCAAACAGGCAGTAAGAGTAGGAAGGGGTAAAAGGAATATATTACCATTTGCATCAATAATAGCTAGCTGGTATATGTTTAGGCGTCATTGCAAAATGTTGAATGAAAAGAAAGTATTATCTCTCAGATTTTAAATTAAGCGTTTCGTACACGCTTTTACAAAAAGGAAAAACGGTTAGTAGAATGGCAACTAATTCGGTGAAAAATAAACAACCCGTTGTGCCAAGGCCCGAAAAGGATATCCGCACTGATGGCTTACACCATATACCTAGTGTTGTAAAGAAGGGTCGGTGCAGGAACTGCACAACGGGTCAGACAGTTATTAGTTGTCTGAAATGTGCTACGAGCCTGTGCCTCACAGAAAAATGTAACTGTTTTCGTGAATTTCATACGTAATAGTCTATCATGGCTCAATAATTTATTTCATTTACTTTTAACCTTTGATCTCACAGAAGTTCCTATATAAGTTACCTATTTTTTTTTTTTGTTTAAAGCTAAATTCTTGTTTATAAGCCCGGGAGTCATTTTGTGTATTAGATACGAAGTTAGCAATAACCTATTTTGTATAATTGTGTTTTTGTTTCTAAAAAGCTATAACCTGAACACTCAGTATAACGTTTCTGAAAAATATTTTAAAAAAATATATTGTTTAAGGTATTAAAAAAAACTGATTTGGTCTAGTTTTTTTTTTTTTTTAACCATCCAAATACCTTTTTGCTCCACAAAGGGTTAAGACAGAACCAACCAATGACATTTGCAAGAAAATATCAACAAATTTAATGATCCTTAAAACAGCAAATAAATAAGAATATTTTTGACTGTATGACCAACAATCAATCTGCCTAGCCTTTTCCCAGCTATGTTGGAGTCGGCTTCCAGTATAACCGGATGCAGCTGAATACCGGTACTTTATATGGAGCGACTGCCTATCTGACCTCCACAACCCAGTTACTGGGTAACACCATACCCCTTGGTAAGACTAGTTGTCAGGACTTTTGGGCTTCTGACTACCCGTAACAGCGGTCCTCACACCTCCTCACACACTGACTTATTAATTACAAAATTTTAGGAAAATCGTCTACTTTTACAATGTTTGTAACTATGTGAGCACCATGTATCTATCACATATTAAATTATCTGTTGTTGCTTCATTTTTAATTATTTTTACCTATTGTGGTATAATTTTATTCTAGGTGCATCGTCTTCACATATAATTATTTAACTAATGTACGTACCTATACAAACAATTGTAAAACATTTTAAAAGAGTAACGGAGGAGTTTCTTGCCCATTCTTCTCCATACGAAAACTACTGTTTGGAAGGGGCAACTAGAATCAATTTTATTATTTTGTAATTTTTGATGTTCAAAAGTGCCATACATGAGCCTATTTGAAATAAGTTCTTTGACTTTGGTCAATCTACGAACGACAGCTGGCCACACACTAATTGTAAGTATAGCTGTCCATGTGTACATCACTGAACAATTGTTTGATTTTTACAGCTCTTTTCTCCGCTTCACGATGAGTTGTACATGTAATTCTGTGCTACTTATCCAATAGGGTAGGTAATCTTCTTCATTCAGAATGTTTGATTCAATCTTCATTGCAGACAGCACTATGTAGCCGAAGTGCTACCAAAATCACTGTGTGGCAGCATATGACCATAGATAAATTAAAATATTTTTGACCATATGACCATATTGACGACAAAACAACAAGAAAAACTAGACTATTTCCATAGAATTTACTTGAACCTCGAAAAACAACCATGATGGGACAGACTAATACCTTTTGTGTGATTTCTTTGATTTTTTTTAGACAACAATCAAACAGTTGGACTCCAGCATTTTGTTTTATCAGTTATGATACAACCAACCCAAGACTTAAGCAAAAAAAAATTCGTTGGAGTGTAGCCTTAGGGGCGCTATGGATCGAAAAAATTTCAGGACTTTTTTTTCAGAAATTTACCAATTTTGTTGCAGTATCGGGTTAACCTTGACCATAGAAACCATTTAGGTTCTAAGAAGCATGGTCCTACGATGCACTGTTTTCGAGTTAGGAGCTTTTACTTTTTTTCCTTTTTTTAAAACTCACTATATTTCCAAAACAGTAGCTCAGATGAAAATCTTTTCTGGACATAAATTGTTGCTCAAGTCAAAAACCATGAGATGATATAAATTTTTTTTTTTCTTTTCAAATACGTATCTTGCAACATTCGAATTTTTTTTTAATTCGGGTTCTTGTTACGTTAGTTTTGATCTACGTTAACAGAACTCAAAAAACACGAATTATTGAGAATTCTCAATATGAATGCGATCCAAATTTTTCTGTGCTTCTTGTAGTTTTGTTTTCTTTCTTAGTTAGTTATTTAGCTGTTTTTTATTCATTAGTTATTATTTTATATTTTTAGTTTTTAAGATTTAATTCCTTTAATTTTTTAGCTTGTGTTTTATATTTCTTATTAAGTTATTAGTTTTAAGCTGTAGTTTTTAGTTTAGTTTAGATTCTTGAAAAATATGGATCCATTTTCATTAATTCTAGACAGAAATTTTTGCCTCTGGAGCTATGCAGCGGCTATTTCGTCTGAGGACAGAGCCATTGAAGCGGCGAAACGGTGGCTCCTAATTCCATCGCAGACACCGCGCTGCCCTTCATGTAGGCGAGCGATGAATGCGGAACGCAACGTAAATTATAAATTGGGGTTTAGATGGCGTTGCAGAAGGGTAGGCTGCAACGTCATTAGGTCTCCTTTAAAGGGGACCTTTTTGAACGTAGCAATGTGTCGATTTTATATACGCTCAGGCTTTTGCTCCACTTCTTTCGGAAAGACCAAGTGTCACAGGCCACTAAAGACGTAGGGGTGACACGCAAAACATCCACACACATCTACCACTATTTAGGCGAGGTTTGCGAGTTGGCCGAAACTCATGACCGCGACATGATCGGCGTGAACAACGACATAGTGGAGGTCGACGAAACCCACCTTTACACCAATAAATACCACAGGGGTCGATTATTGCAGCGGCAAACATGGTCCTTTGGTTGCATAAGCCGACTCACCAAAAAAATTCACATGGAGCTGATACCAAACAAAAATAGGGCTACATTAGATAGCATAATCCAAGAAAATGTTAGACCTAACTCCTTCATAATATCAGACCAGCACCGGTCATACATGGGCGTGCACTTGAGACTGGGTATGCGTGGACATTCCAGTGTCAACCACAGCATACAATTTACGGCGGGGACTATCAATATCCCTGTGGATCCCAGTACCAGGCACTAATAATGTTCGGTGCAAAGTACACACAAATACTATAGAGCGGCAATGGCTGGAACTAAAACGCCAATGTCGCACCTGTAGGAGTCAGCGGCGACCAATCCTTAGAGACAGACAATTGACCAAGAAGTGTCCAAGATATGCAATTTGGATCTTCCAAAAACAAGACAAGGCTCCGCACAAACTGTAAGTTTCTGAATGTAAGCTATAGCTGTCAATGTGTCAATCATTGAACAATCAATTGATTTTGACAGCTCTTTGCTATGCCATGGCTTGTACATATACTAGGTACTGATCCATTATAGGAATCTTCTTCATTCAGAATGTTGGATTCAATCTTCATTGCAGACAGCACTATGTAGCCAAAGTTTAAACAAAATCACCACTGTGGCCAGCATGTGACCAGAAATAAATATAACTATGTGCTACAAATCCAATATATTAATCATCTTCACTCAGAATTTTGGATCTTCATTGCAGATAGCACCAGACCAGTACAGCTCACGGTCAGTGGGTCGTCTTAGCTCACAAATAGTTCAAATCTTCAGGTTCACAGTATATAGAACCAATGACCCAATGTCGAACTGAACACAGCTTCAGAATGTAATCAACTCTAGTTTTTTTTTCTGTTTTCGGTGAACATTCTCTTCCCATTTGTCCAGCATTCTCACGAACGCCCAGCGTCAGTCGCCGAATCTCTGGACGTCTTTTAATATTAATTTTGAGGTTTTATTTGTGGACTTGGTAATGAACAGTAACACGGTTATATAAAATGCGTCCTTTTAGTTTCGAGTCGTTTTCCAAGAGAAACGTCACTCACTTTTAATCACTTGACAGCTTTTTGACAACTACCGTTTCGTTCATATATAAGAAACTTCAACACCATTCCTACACCTCCACCATTTCACTGAAAAAAAAAAACTAATTTAATTATCTAGTTACGTAAACAGCATTTTAATTTTAGTATTGGCCTGTTCCATTTAAGAATTTTTAGGGAACATTTGATTTGACAAGGCCTGCTTTCTTTCGTCGTAAAGATGCACCTAATTTCTTCAATTTAGCTTTTAACTCACTTCTCTGCTATGTCGAATACATGTTATTATGTTATTTCACAACAGTTCTTTCAATATTATAAAAAAAACGCAGTCAACAAGGAAAGCCCAAACACAACACAAACTTGACAGGTGAAAGCGATGCTAGCGCTTTCTATGTAAAGTTTTCACCGGCCAACCTCATTGGGGCACGGAGCCACGGACCCACCCGTCTCACACGAAAAGAAATACCAAACGATTTTTTGTTATTGTTGCTTGCTGAGATGTAGCCTTTTGGCAAACAAGTTTATGATACCCGACGACAGTATTGTACAGAAGACTGTACACCATCTGTAAACAACACACGGTCAACCACACATAAGTGAACACTTGCACTGTATACAGTAGGAGAGTTTTCTCGAATGCCTAGCAAAGATTAAGGCACCAAAAAGTATGAACAAGATTAGTCGGCATTGCTGGGCAAGTGGACGCGCCAAAATCATTATTATTTTGAAAAAAGAATTGTTTCTACTAGCTGCCGAGCCCGTGCCGTTGCGGGTGCTAATGCCGTGCTAGTGACCAAAAACCAAAACGCCCAATAGGTTTATGACTTGACAAACGTTATAATTTTTACATTCCACTCTTGCAGCGCTCTGTGAGCTAGCTTTACTTTACCACGCACGAGTCATTTGTCCTTTCCGGTTTGGTGAAAACCGGGAATTATTCCGATATTGACACTTACTAATAATAGTAAACTTTTCTCAATTCTATTTTTATTAAATGGCAAGCAAAGCCGATGTCGACTATTCTACCAATGTAAGTGCATTGGAAAAACAAGTGTGTATGATTACAAAAAGAGAAAAAAAAATTGTATATCATAAATTAAAAAAAAGGAAAACAACAACTGCAGACACAAGTAAAGTTCTTCGATTGATACAGTTGAACACAATGTAGATCTTGTTGGGTTAGTACGGGACTGAAACAAACAAAAAATAAATAAATATATTAATTGTTAGAACATAAAATATACGTATACCACACAAACAGAAAAAATTATAATATAATGTTATTGTGACGGATGAAAGTCATCAGCGCCACGAGCAGTTTAGGAGAAGAATGTGTTAGTAAGGAGGGAAAGTTAGTCGGAAGAGGAATTTTAAATTTAGGGAGACGACTATAGAGATCTAGAGGTGGAACATTGTTTGCGCATTCAAAGAAGATGTGATCCAGAGTGCCCTCTTCCAACCCACACTCGCAGAGAGAAGAGTCCCTAACGTAAACTTTTCTCGAAAGTGATTACTGATTATTGTATTTCACAAGAATAATAAAATATTTGGATACTGCTTTAACTGAACTGCGATTAAGTGTTAGATTTTGCTATTACATACTAGATGGCGTTGTGAACCACAAATTGACAATAATTTACTTGAAAGGCATTTGTGCTGAATCTTGATTTTCCAAGTAATGAAAACTAAAATTAACTTGAATAAACAATCATATTAATAAATTAACACTTTTTTTTGGGGTGGGTAATTATCAAATAACTTAGGAGGGCGTATCAGACTCTTACTGACTAAAACCCACCCGTGTTCCTTCAGTTGCCATGGTGCCGGGGGCCCCAATCACCCTTTCGTTTTTATTAGCAACCCCGGCAGGCATCGGCCCTAGCGGACCCCGTCAATTCTGCTGACATCTCTTTGAGGCGTGCGTGGAACACAACGCGCCGTCGACCCGGGCCTGGTCCTTATCGGACGGCGGCGAGCTAACCATTGCTCACCGTCCGCAAGCCCGCGCCTACGGTGACCGGAAATCGGCCTGCGATTCCCAACGCCCAGGGCGTCTCCTCCTGCGGTAGTTAGGGGCGTGAGGACGCGAATTTTGCCTCTCCCTCACGCGTTCCGCCTCCTCCTTCGCGAGCATTACTGATTTGCAGAAGAAGGTGACGGCCTCCCATTTCCTCTCGCTCCGTACCATGGCCCGAATCAGGGCCAGACGCGAGGGTTCACCGCTGCCGATCGCCTCCACGAGAACACGGCGATGCCCCGCCCAAGTCGGGCAGACCTCCACCGTATGCTTCACCGTGTCCTTCGCGCGATCCACACAATGATGACACCCGGGCGTTTCCTCCCGCCTTATCCTGAACAGGAACCTCCCTAAACAGCCGTGTCCGGTGAGGACCTGCGGTAAGCGGAAGGTGAGGACGCCGTGACTCCTCTCTAACCACTCCTCAAAGAGGGTTCCCCAATAAATTAACACTTTGAAGGACACTAAACGCCCAGAAGCGTCCAAACACTATTACTTCTATTGTGTTTCATTGTCTTCAAAGTGTTAAAAATGGCCTTTTAATTCTTGCAGTTTGAAAATAAAAAAAAAACCTGCATAACACTACAAAGACGTACAACTGTGCTGCTACCTGTTATGAGCTTTCTGTTTTTAAGAGCCCGTGCTGTGAATTCACTCGACAGAGTTTAGGTAAATTCTTGCGATGCTATGTTTGTGTGCACCGTTCACGCACACACGCCTAAACATCGAGTGTAGTGATCGCTTAAACAGTTTTGATCCTATAGACGGTATTTTGTTAAGTTACGTAGGTACGCTTATGAAATAAGTCTGGAATGTTTGTGTATAGTCGTTTAGTATATTTATAACAATCAACATAAAATGTTTTATATGGAATTTTATACTTTTTGTATGGAAAACATGAAAAATTATTACCTACATGTTGAGTTTTATGGGTTTATGGGGTTTCATAAAGGGGGTCGAAATTTTCATTATTTTTGCGATAAGACACAATTTTCGAGATATAAGCAAAAGAACAGAAAAAAGATACAGTACAGTTTTTGCACCTGAATAAGTTATTAATTTAGTGAAAATGACAAATTCGTTATTCTGAATTTGACTTTTTTCACCTAAAATTTTGATTGGTGCCGATTCTCTTGTACACCGAACTAAACTAACTAAACTTTCACTAAAATTCCTTACCTTTGACTATGAGAATCTCAAAGCTATTATGCAAAATAAATTCTCTAAATTTAAGAACATTTTTGACACATCTAAATCAAATTTGACAATCGCGACTCCCCACGTGATCCCTAACCACGTGGATCTTTTTAGAGCCGGAGGCGGGCATGGAGGGCAGCCTCGGCGTATTTTATATGGAACTTTTCACTTTTTGTATGGAAAATAAGAAAAAATATTACCTACGTGTAGAGTATAAGGGGTTTAAGGGTTTTATAAAGGGAGTCGAAATTTTCATTATTTTTGCGATTGGACTCACTGTTTTCGAGATATAAGCAAAAGAAAAAAAAAAGATTCAGTACTGTTTTTGCATGTGAAATCGAGGTGTTGGTGTGAATTTAAAGTTCATGACATCATCAAATTTATTCCACACGTTTTTAATCGCGAAAAATAGTCAGATTCAGTTAGAAAATCTAAATTTTAGGTGATAAACGTCAAATTCAGAATAGCAAAATTGCTATTTTCACTAAATGAATATCTCAGTACCATCTTAGTGCTGTCAAACTAAAATATTGTTAAGTTGTGTCACTTTAGTCTATTTCAGAATTGGAAATCGTCGTTTGACAGGAATAAACAAAATTTTGGTGATTTTTAGTCTAGTTTAGAGGCATTTGTGACAAGAGAATCGGCACCATGTCTAACTAAATCTGACGATTTTTAGAAAGGTGCGGAATAAAATTAGTTGTCTTGAACTAAAATTCACACCAACACCTCGCTTCAGGTGCAAAAAACAGCACTGTATATTTTTTTTTCTTTTGCATATATCTCGAAAATGGTGCGTCCAATCGCAAAAATACTGAGACTTCGATCCCCTCTATAAAACCCTTAAACCCCTGACACTCTACATGTAGGTAATATTTTTTCTTATTTTCCTTACAAAAAGTGAAAAATTCTATATAAAACGTCAAGGCTGCCCCCTGTGCGCATCCAGCTCTAAAAAAAATTCACGGGGTAGGGCAAACAAGTACCACGTGGAGTCGCGATCGTCAAATTCGATTTAGTTGTGTCAAAATTATTTTTAAATTTAGAGAATTTATTTTGTAAGATTCTCATAGCCAAAAGTAAGGAATTTTAGTGATAGTTTAGTAAGTTTAGTTCGGTGCACAAGAGAATCGACACCATATTGCCATCTTAGTGCTGTCAAAATAAAATATATTCTATAATTATTTCACGATGGGAAATCATCGTTTGACAGGAATGAACGAACGACATTTTCGCGAAAGACACTTGCGCGAACCCACTTGCGCGAAAAAGTTGCGGAAATGAGATTTCTTCATAACATCACGCCATCAATTACAAAGGGCCCAACACTTCGAAATTGATGGCGTGATGTTATGAAGAAATGTGAAAATTTTCGCAGCCGCCATCTTGGATTTACGTTTTGACATCAATATCTGCTGTAGAATCCTCAAAAACTATGAAAAAGACACCGATGACGAAAAATCTGAAAATATAAATTCAAGATGGCGGCTGTGACAGCCGCCATCTTTAATTTATATTTTGACCTCACTATCAGCTTTAGCATCCTCGAAAACTATGAAAACGATACCCATGACGAAATATTTTTAAATATTCGCAGCCGCCATCTTGGATCTTTATTTTGACTTAAAGTAGTCTTCAGTAGCGTTAAAGAACTTCGTTCCAAAAATACTTCACTTATTGCTACAACAGCATATCGGCGCGGGCATATCGGTGACGCGAACCCATAACTTTTTCCCCTACCAAAAATCACTCAAAACTATGAAATCTAAAGTCAAAATATAACTAGTGAACCCAGCAGGCAGATGTTGTCCTGCGACAACAGCGCCACGCGTGTCCAACTATAGTTATGAACCATCCAAGTGACACAAAAATAATTAAAAAAAAAACATCTAAATCAGTCAAGCCGTTTAGGATAAGAAGAATTACGAACACACGTACCATCGAAGAAACCCATACCTATACACCGTAAGGACTATTTCTGCTTGCAGCGCTCGGTCACTATAGTAACGGTTACCTACGAAAAAAAAGGGTCGTGTGCACGGGATTTTTTTTCAAATTGCTTAGTTATAGGTTTCTTCGATGGTACACGTATACCGGTGTACGTGTGTACACCGGTATTTTATTTATTGCCAGGCATGCAAAATTTTAATGTTCTTCAAAAACAAGCAAAGTACTTTAAAATAAAATGCGGATCAAAATGTGGTAGTCGACGTACAATTTCTGGAATATGTTAACCGATCAGGCGCCGTGGGTGGTCCGCGCCGTGACAGTTTTACGACCGCGCTTAAATAAACAAACACTCGGATTTCTTTACAATGTCTCAAGTAGTATTGTTAATGTTTTTTGCTACTCGAATAGATTACGAATACGTTTCAAATGGTTGCAGTCTTTGTAAACAACGTTCACTTATCTTTATTACCCGCTTTTGTTATTATTTCTTTTGTTCTTTGTGATAACGATTTCTGATAAAACTACCGTACCAATTCACACGAAATTTTGCAGGGTACATTATGGATAGATAAGTTATCTAACAAAAGCGTTTTTAGAGACAAACATTGAAAACAAAAAATTCAAAAAATCTAGATTTTTTATGATCTAGAATTTCTATTGCTTACGTAACTTTCACCGTACCAAAAAAATATTTTTTTGTTTTATTTTGTTCTAAATGTTGTCTAAAACGATGATACATGTAATATAGAAAAGAAATAAAACACTTACGGATCAGATCCATACAGAAAAACCACAAAATATAACAACTTTCACTGTGACGGGAACTTTCTCTTTTTTGTTTGTTTACACTTTTTTGGTTGGGTCAAAATAGGTGTTATTTAGTGCGAATATTATCTAAAACGATGTAATATTTACTTCAAAATGAAAATATCACCACTTTCCGACGATTTACACACAAAAACCATTAAAAAACGAATTATTACAGCGGACGGGAGTGACATTTGACTGACATTTTACCGCGCGGGAACGTGATTTTCAACATTTTTTTAAAATGTTGCCTATTAATATTTTTGCTTTTAGTCGATTTATTTGACGAGAATATCTATCCGACCATAGACACAAAAATTCACAGACAATAATAGCCATTACAGCGAATACAAATAGAGTTGTAAGCCGCGTGTGTCACTTGTTGCCAATTGGCAACAACGGTCCTTTACCGGCATCGGACACGTACGTGCGCGTGTGTGCGTGCTGTGACACAAAGTGATACGTCCTCACGCTGGGAAGGCCCGTTCGCTACTGACGGAATAGGTTTTCCGCGATCGTTTATATAGTTCACTTTGCCATTTAATTACATAATGAAATAATTGTTTATTTATAAAATAAAATTTAGATTCTATTAAACAATTAACTTAAGATTAATATGTAAGTTTTAAAATTTCTTAAAAGTGTTTCTAAGTATTAGAAAAAAATATTTATTTGGCTTGAAGTTTTGAGAAAGTTACGTTATTTCAACATTTTTTTTCTGCTATATTTTGTATGAAAGTTGAAAAAAGTGGTTCTACTATGTACAAGTAGACCATATAATGATGTTGATGATATTTTTTAATTTTCAACATCAAAAGCAGTTTCTTCTAACGAAACGATCAAACGTCAGTCTCGCGTAATTTTTTGGAAAACTTGTTGCGAATTTTAGTGATTTTCCACGAATCCTTAATTTATTTGAAAAATCCCTTTCCCCTATGTACAAGACGAAGAATTGGACTTTTCAAATCACAAATAATTTTGTTTAAATTCTCGTCCCCTTTCTCACAATGAATAAACAAAATTGATCAAAATCAGTGATTTCGTGCGGTGCGGCGGCACGGGCTCTTAACCTCATTAGTACAAACTTTTAAAAAAAAGTACTTTGACCTCTTGAGCTTTCTTGTCATAACTCTATTCGACACTTAGATGTTGCGCAGGTAATTTTCTAAATGCCTAAAATCAACACCATGTCGTTGGGTATAAAAATGTGGCGTGTCAAAAGACTTTACTATGTAGTGATTTAATCTGTGGTATGATATTGAATGATATTTTGTTTTTGTTTTTCGTGCCTGACGATTTGACTGACTTGTCACTTGGATTGGAACATGGTACAATAATATTTTAGACCATGGATTGGAAGTACAACTTGGTCTGTGGACTTGGATTACTTTCTTTACTTGAATACTTGGTCCGGTAGCGGTAGATGAAAATATTTCTGAAAAAATGTCATCTATCGTTTAGTGATATTATTCGGTAAGAGGGCCATCTTTGTGAATCACGAAGTTTTACCTATTATTAGCGAATGGCTGCAAATGGTTACTGAGTTTTACAGGTTCCAATTTAAATGCAATAAATTTCTTCGAACTTCATTACTTTGAAAGGTTAATTTGGTCAGTGGGTCGTCTTAGGGTTTGCCTGTAGATGAAATTAGTCTTCTTAATTCCTTTTCCAACTGTGCTGTGCAAACTTACCGTATGTTCTGTACCTATGAACTTATGTATGTTTTTTTTTTCAGGTACTTATCATAACTCGGGCGGTTGCAAGAAGAGAACTATGTAGCAGACAGACACTCAAAGATTCAGGCGTGGATTCAGGTATGTTTTGCTTAAATGTGACGCATATTTTCCCCTCAACTTGTTTTTTTTTGTGTTTGTGTCATGTTTACCTCCAAAAACGTATTTTATTTCTTTTCATTTTTTTTACTATTGACACCCATTACATGTTCGGTCAGTGGGTCGTCTTAGTTCATTAACATTTTCAGTCTAAATATTGCTATTTGACCCTTAACCCAGCCCCTTGACTGTCACAAGATCGATAACAATTAAAATTCTATTGTATCTCATTAATGACAGTTGAGCTCATAGGTAAAACAATTAAGAAGAGGGCTTTGCCCTGCATAGCACGGTAAACTACTAAGTGTTCAGTTGACTGGTGATCCCTGATACCATATCTATCTAAGACGACCCACTGACCATTTATTCCACCAAGCAGTGTTACTGTGTTCCTTTCGCAATGTGGGTGCTGGTGAAAGTAAACAATAACTACATTTCAACGATGTCTCTGAAATGGGAATGTACCTGTGATGCCATTGGTATTGCAGACAGTTCAGAGGGCGACCAATTATTAATTGTTTCTGTTAGTAAAATGCAAATGACTAAATCCTTAGCAAGAAAGCGGAATTAGCCAATCAGCACCTGGCTATCTAAGATTATGCAGAGCTGAGGTCCTTTTTCCCCTAAGACGACCCACTGAACTATATTTTTTAAGCACCTTGAAATGGACATTGTGAACTAAGACATGCTTCCATAAAATATTAAAGGGTTTCTCTATAGTAACCACTCTGCACTACCAAATCTAACAACAAATCTGCTCATAGTCCAGCGACTGGATATGTTCAAGATGTTTTTGTTGTATTTATGACACTAAACAATAAAATGATATTGTTTAATTTTGCTTCTAAGATCATGTTGAAACCTATTATACAACGTGTTCCTTTTGATATCCCATAACTCTGATGGATTTTATCTTTGAAACGATGTATTTCTGAAACACTTGTTCTAGGACTCTATGAACATGTTGTATATTAACTAAAATATGGCCTCGAAATATTTCTCCGCATCCCTTTAGATGCCATAAATCTTAGTTTGTTAATAGTATTAGCTAGGCTATGTTATATTTTTAGGGTTCCATACCCAAAGGATAAAAATGGGACCCTATTACTAAGACTTCGCTCTCTGTCCGTCCGACTGTCTATTACCACTATAATAACAAATACTGAAAAACAAAATGAAATAAATATTTAAGGGGGATCCCATACAACACACTCGATTTTTTTGCCCTTTTTTGCTCAATATCAATAATGGCAACAGGTAGGCACTTGAAATATTCACAAAATACTCAGTTGTATTTTTACTTTAATAATAAATAATAAAATTAAAATAAAATAAATATTTAAGGGGGCTCCCATACAACAAACGTGATATTTTTTTACTGTTTTTATTGCAATGGTACGGAACTGTTCGTGCGCGAGTCCGACTCGCACTTGGCCGGTTTTTATTTTAATGAACTGGCTATCCAGTGTATATATTTGTATCACTTCTGTTGATAATGCATAACGTTTTTAACCTAATATAATTACATACACATATTAAAATTTATTTTCTGTTTGTTGCAGGACAAGGCTAAAAGTGAAGGAACAGGAAGACAATATTCACTCTAAACGAACAATAGATATCCAAAACAAAGCATTTGTTGCATTTTGAAGTTGCGGCAATACCACCAGTTCCTACAAACTTTCTACACCGCAGACTTGTTGATTTGAACGTGTTGTAATTAGGCCTGCATTTGCACCAGACACGTGCAGATGACTACTATAGCTTATTGGCTACATAGTACGAAATGGAATGAAGATTGTACTTGATTGCAACAATAGGTTGTGATGGAGCCAGATGAAAATGAGAGCAGACTGTATAACATATAATGTAGAAAAGAAATTAAATTACAATGGTCTTGGTTATGTAGCAGGCATGTAACAGTTGACTGGTGTGCCCCATCAGGGGCGGGGGGGGGCATCTTCGGCCGTTCGGCCGCCTGACTTGCCGTCCCCTCGTTGACTGTCGCCAGCGCGTGGCGATCAACAGTACTTGTTTTCTTATTGGAACCATTCTTTGTTGCATAGATTTTTGTTGAATTCTAAACAACCTTTTTTATTTTGTGTCTTAAAAAATGTTTTGAAAATAATACTTTAAATTTTAGAGAGTAATGTTTGAGAAAAGTTAGCAAAATGTCTTTTCGTAATTTGGTCTTGTTTCACAAAAATGCGTTCTGTGGGATAGTTTTATTTGTTGTTGAAAATCCTTGAAAAATTTATACTAAAATTTGCTTGATCGGTGAGTTGTTTATTTATAAAAGTTGCAGAGTTAAGACGTTTAAACTGCCCTGCTAAGCACAAAGGCGGTATCTCAACCGGAGTAAGTTTTGAGAAAATTGACTGTTTGTAAATTGTAATATAAGGAAAAATGGTGATATAAATAACTTCTTAGTGGTTTTTTTTACTGTTTTAAGTTAGATAGCGCTATTCCGCTTATACCATTAGATGCGAAATTTTTAAAGCTATTGAATGGTATTAAAAAAACTAAAAGGGCGTATCTCAGAGATACCGCCTTTGGGCTTAGCAGGGCAGTAAACATCTCAAACGCAAACTTCAATCATTAATTAACTTTAAGCAACTTTTACAAGACGGAAAATGCTTTTGGAAGTCAGTCCATATCTTGTAATCTTTCAAGATAAAAAATAGGTAGTCTATTTTGGTTTAAAAAAAATTGTTTTTGTAGTCTGTCTAAAATATTTTTGCTGTTCTCTGGATAGTGTTGCCATATTGATTAAATCTTGTCTTTGAATAAATTATTAGGTATATAAAAATTAGCTTTACCTTCAATATGTTGAGTGTACAGTATGTCACTCAAAATGTTATTGGAAGTCTGTAATCCATTATCTGTGTGTCACGTTCGGGTCGGTGACAATGAATCGGGTATACTCGGCTCCAGTCATAAGTTTTTCTCTCTCGTCTTCATCTGCAATCGGCTAAGAAGCCAGGATAATCATATAAACTGGTGAAATTAAATAATTTGAAGGGAAATCTTTCAAGATAAAATAATTTTCAGTCTGTTTATTTTTTATTATTTGAAATGAAAATGAAGGAAAATGATGGATGTAGTCTACAATGGAACGAGCTAGCTCAGAAGATGCCTGCTCGCTCTTGCTTTGAAGGCTAACGGGTTATAAAATATGAGGATTTAGAGGTCTGCCAAAAATATTATTGACTTTCACAAAAACGCGTTCTCTGGAATTTTGCTCTGAAAATATAAGTGCTGCATCTAACTAGTTCGTGATGACCCAGGGATCGCCTTTCACTGGGCAAGTACCAATGTGACATTTTCGGGTCATATGTACTTTCTAAATTTATCTTGGACTTACAGTTACGAGTTAAGACGCAGATATATGCCAGTGACCTTGAGTGGTTACCTTGCGTGTTCTGTACTGAGCTCACGCAACGCGTCGTACGTCCAGCCAGTAATAGGACTCGCAAACAAAGAGCGCTATCTCAAATTAGCCGCATTATCAATTTATTATTCATAAAACAAATCATTTAAAAAAAACACGTACTTATACTTAAAGATCAATAATTATCTTTAAAATGGTGAAGGTTTCAGAAAAATGCGCTTGATTTTTGCGTGATTCTCAGTTTTTTGTCCGCGTTAGACATAAGTTTACAAATTAATTTCACTATGTAATATAAACATAATCTAAAATATTTCTTTATTCAGTTGTTAAGAAAATGTTCTAATTTAACATTGTAATTTTTTTCCAAATCATAAACACTACACGTTTAGTTGTGATCTTCTGTATAAAATCATTAAAAGTCGGTTATCGTCGCCTTAATATAAGTCTGAAATCGCCAACCCGTCTTGAGTGAGCGTGGTGATCAATGCTCGTGCCTTCTCTGTATGAGAAGAGGCTTGTGCCCTGCAGTGGGATAGGTCGGTATTATATCTAGTTCCGTTTGTGTCATGTGATCCAGACAATGAAATATTTTTCATGAATTCTCTTTTGGTTTAATACTTGAGGGGTTTGTGACTTAGTAATAACAGTCGCACCGGTCGATCGATCAGTGTTAAGCTACGCTTGCCGCGGTTGGTCCGTGGATGGGTGACCATTTTTACATACCAAGACGAGGGGTCTCGGCAAGCACGTTAAGCCGTTAATCCCGGCTGTCATTTGTAGATGTTTGACAGTCGTTACGGGTAGTTAGAATCCCAAAAGTCTGACAACCAGTCTTACAAAGGGTATCGTGTTGCCTAGTAACTAGGTTGTGGAGGTCAGATAGGCAGTCGCTCCATGTAAAATACTGCTATTCAGCTGCATCCGGTTAGACTGGAAGCCGACCTCAATGTAGTTGGGAAAAGGCTAGGCAGATTGATATTGTCAGTTTTTAGTTCTGTCCTTAAATAAAACAAATCGTCTGCGATAATGAAGGAAAGTGAAATTAGGAAGTGGCGAAAGGTGGGCGTTTTATGGGTCTGTCTTTTGCACTTTTTTACATTCTAAAAGACAAATGATAAAGCACCAGATTTTTATGTTAGTTGGTCAAATTTTTGTAAACCTTTCAATAAAATTTTTAGGAATAATAATGTCTTGTAATTGTTGAATCTTTGAAATAGTTATGCTGAATCTATCTTATTCTGTCTTAATTTAAATGATATAACATCTGTGTTCTTCGAAAGGGAAGGCAGGGGTCAATAGTACACCCACATTTCATAAGTTGTGTATCTATTTTATATTTAATTTTGATCTACTTATCTACTGTAATAGAAGGGATAAATCAAAGACGTTTTTCACAGAATCGTCGTTTTACTGAATATAAGTCAATATTTCACTCATACACACACAGTACACACAGCAAATTAGTCTATTACAACACTGGCAAAAATGAAAGTATCAGCTTATAATGTTGTTTCGGTTATATGGCGTATGGGTAATTCCTAAAGGGCGCCCACAGCTATTTATTGAGTCGTTGAAAAGGGAATTTTTAGGGTTCCGTACCTCAAAAGGAAAAACGGAACCCTTATAGGATCACTCGTGTGTCTGTCCGTCTGTCACATCCAGTTTAATCCGAATCTAATGAACCGATTAAGTTGAAATTTGGTACACATATGTATTTCTGTGACCCAAACACGGACATGTAACTTTAATAAATGAATTTTGAAAACGGCGGTCACTTTTCGGGGGCTAAGTGGGAAATTTAAAAAATAAGTTTTGCAAACTGTACTGTGTGACATATCAAATGAAAGGGTTTTTTGTGAGGATCTCAAGTATATTTTTTTAATAATTTTAGAGATATTTACCATTCCCCTTTATCTCCGTAACTACTGAGCTTAAAATTTTGATAAAAATACTGAGAATTGTTCTTCACTCACAGATTACAGGAAAACCTATAAGTGTATGGTCTTATAATGACATGGTAAATCTCTCGATATTGTACGTACAAACTTACATTTACAGTTGGAATGTATGGGAGAACATATTTTTCAACTACAATGTTAAGTTTGTTCTTGGGATAAATTCATCTCAACTACGGAACCATTGTGCGTAGTCCGACACGCACTTGGCCGGTTTTTTGAGAAGGTTTGGCTTTGGCTTGGTGAATAGGCATTGGTTTCGGTATTGGCTTGGGTTATTGGCACGCTGTGATTGGCTGGTAGAGCCTGGCACGCTGTGATTGGCTGGTAGAGCCGGGCACGTGGTGGCTGATTGGCTGACTCATTGGCGGGCTTAGTAGCCGATCGCTTGGCTGTTGTTACCATGGGTTGTTACATATCATAAAATAAAAATAATTTAAAAAATAATTGTATTTTGTCGGAGCATTGTCTGAAATAATAACTTACATAACACAACAAGGTAGTCTTCAAAGTCCATCCATTGTTGTCTTCAAAGTCAGAAATATTTTTCTTACGTCTTCAGTTTAATAAATGAGGTTTTTGATGTACAGTACCGACCAAAAGTCCATGAGCAATCTCACAAAGCAATAGACTGACGCTTCGGTTTGACTTACGACCTTCTTCTATAAGTTGTTACAATACTGTAGACACGCACATTACACACACACACTCACTTTGTCTGCAACCAATGACTAGTTCAATAATCATCATTCGTTTTTAGTTTCATTCGTCTTGTTCACATAAATATTAAAGTTTAGCAGGTAGACCACAAAAAACTAAGTAAATTATTTCGATTTCTGTGGGGTAGATGCAGTTTGTTACGAGTATTTAATTAATAGAACTTTTTTGGTTCGTGGATAATATTGGTGACGAGTATTTAGCGCAGTGTTGTGGTTATTATTATCAAAAAGCAGGCATAAAATATATTGAAGAGATCAGATCAGATCAGAGAATATTATTGCGCTGCGTAAAAGTGAAGTGAATATCTAATGAAACCGGACTAAGTGTGAGTGTTATCATTAATATATTTCATATTTTACTAAACATAAATCTTAATCAAGGGTATTGTTGATAGAACAGAGGTATTGTTGAGACAGAAGATGCCTTTAAAGTTTTAAATTCATTGTGAGGTTTAATTCGATTAGTGAATAATAAATAATAAGGTATTATGTGTAATAAAAACAATGTTTTTCTTTGTTCTAGAGAAATACTGTGAGGGTTAAGAGATATGAGGAAGGGGCTTATTATCGAGTAGCAGCGACGTCAAATGGTGAATGAAACAAATGGTTTCATACCAACGAGACATTTTGCTGAATTATTAAAAACACGTCATTATGAACCGTTCGCCGTGCACTCTGAAGGCTTGCATCACTGAAGACCAGCTAGAAAACCGTTTTTGACCTTAAAATATTGACCGTACCAACTTAATAAACAACAGATTCGTTATTGCATGAATTTATGGTAACGAATTTTTTAAGCACGTTTCAATAGGGTGTTTGTCGTATTTCTTGCAGATATACCGAAATTGTTTAATATTATTTTAGTAATAGTATTATTTTAGGATAAAAATTTGAGGTTTAGTTTCAATCTTCTTTTCGTAAAGAAAATGAATACTTAAGCTTTAACCTCAATAACAACCAATATTTACTAAAGTCAAATAAAATGTAAAATAATTAATACAAATAAAATATAAACAAACTGCCCATATTTAACCTTAAAATTACCTATTCTGTAAGTAGTTTTTTACATTTTAAGTAGTCTAATATTCTTATTTATTACTTAACTAGCTTTTGCCCGCGGCTTCGCCCGCGTGGATGTCGGAAAATATCCCACAGGAACGTGCTATCGGGATTCAGAGTATCCTACGTCCTAACCCAGGTCATGGCCTATCCTATGCCTTTCATCTAGAAATCCGTTCAGTCGTTACGTCATGAAAAGGTAACAGGCTGATATTAAATCTGTTTTAGGGTTCCGTACCTCAAATTGAAACATTAAAACCCTTAAAGGATGACTTCATTGTCTGTCAAGACCCTTTTCTCAGGAACGCGTGGAGGCATCAATTTGAAATAGATATCAAAAACTTAGATCTACGGTCTCTTGGAAGTGTAACTCAAACTCAAACTCAAAGCATTTATTTCAATTAAACCATTTACAGGCACTTTTGAATTGTCAAGGAATCGGTCAGTCAGAAATAGGTATGAAGCTAGTTGCCCATTCCAAAGCGTAGTAGGTACCTATGGAGAAGAACGGGCAAGAAACTCCACGGACACTCTTTTAAATAAAAAATTGTTACAAAATATTGGTTACATCATTCATGTTGAAATTATACATGTGAGAACAATGTAGAAAGACGTGCACGCTAGAAGCGTCCGTAATAAAAAGATAAAACAAAGAACAATTCAAAAAATTAAAATTAAAATTAAAATAAGCCCTGGCAGCTAAGAGATGACCAGTCCCAACTGACGGCGCCCGTTCACGAACATGACGCATGGATTAGCACCATTCAGCTCAACCATTTTGAAGGGAGCTAAATGATCCAACACACGCGCCACCATCAGCGAAACATTTGAGTGAGCATGACATACTCACAGCCGCCAGGGCAGATTCAAGTCAATGCAAGACATATTACCCGGTAAATGGTAACTCTTTAGTACATAGTACTCACACCTGTGCTATGCAATTATATAATACAATGGAGATTGAGTTTATACAATGCAAAGATAGTCATACAATCTTCAGCAGCTCCAACAGTATTTGCAAATGTTAATCAATTAGTTGTGGAGCAGGACCAGCATTACCATTAGCATTAACGAAAATCAAACTTCCAAGTCAACGCAATAATGGGCACGCCACAACTGTGGCGATAAGTTCCCTCATTGAGGAGTGGTAGAGAGGCGCCACGGCGTCCTCACCTTCCACCTGACGCAGGTTCTCACCGGACACGGTTGTTTCGGGAGGTTTCTGTTCCGGATAAGGCGGGAGGAAACGCCCGGGTGTGACCATTGTGTGGATCGCCCGGAGGACACGGTGGAGCATACGGTGGAGGTCTGCCCGGCCTGGACGGGGCACCGCCATGTCCTCGTGGAGACGATCGGCGGTGGTGATTTCTCGCCTCCGGCCCTGGTCCAGTCCATGGTACGCTAGGGCCGATGCCTGCCGGGGTTGCGGGAAAGTCCGAAAGGGTTACCGTGGCCCATGAAAACACACAGGCAACTGAAGGAACACGGGTGGGTTTTTGTCAGTATAAACCTGACACGCTCTCACGCTCCGCCCAGAGCGGGAGAAGTTATTTGATCATTTCCCACCCAAAAAAAAAGTTAACGAACTAAAAAATACGGCCATTTGTGCCGCATATTTTGACACTCGCAAATAAACCAGTCTATTTAGTACTTCGCGTTGGTCCAGCAGCATGAAGTTTGGCGAGAAGTAAGTTAAAGTAAAGAGGAAAATCCGAAAATTGGTAATTTATAGTTCTATAATGAACGGCAAAGTTAAGTTTTTTCTGCAATCTGGGATTAAAAATTCATAGGCCGTGTCTTGGAGTAACAAACCTCAGTTGGCCCAATATAGTTTTTTGGTTCTAGTAATAATAATAAATAGGATCGACCGGCGTCAAAAAAGTTTTTATGAAAATTGGCCATTTTCTTGCTGACTGTACAATTTTTTCAAAATCTGTGAATGCAGATCAAAATGTTTCAAAAAGTTAAGGACAGTCTCCTAAGACTGTTTTCTTGTAGCGACAACGGTTAAGGTACTTGCCCTTATTGCCTCATCTCAAAATCCACCTTGTATATGCTATGATTGACTGCTTAGTTCCATAAAGGTATAGCGTAATGGTAATTTTTTAAAAGGTTAAATCCGTAACTATCTGCAATATTCTAACCTTTTGGCTAGCCTTTTTACAATTTGCGGTAAACTCTAAAAGAATACAAACATAATGCTATATTGCTCATCCCCCATTGCAAATAGCGTGATAATAGTTTTTGAAAAATCTATTGTGAAGTTACGATTATTTGACTTATAGATTATTTATACCAATTTTCAAGTTAATTAAGCCACACAGTAAAATCCTCCACTGTAAAAATTTATACCCCGTTTCACCCCGTTAGGGGTAGATTTTCAAAAAACCCTGATATAAGTTTTTATTTATTTTCAGTTTTAATTATAAATACTGAGTTTCGAGTTAATCAGACCGCTCGTTAAAATTCTTCCATACAAACTTTGACACCCCCCAATCCTCCTTTAGGGGGTATTTTAGAAAAACTAAAAATGGCAAACTTTATAATTTACATAGATAAGTATTCGTGCCAAGTTTCAAGTTTATTAACTCAAGGAATAAGATTTTTCATACAAACAATATCCCCCCTTTTCACCCTCTTAAAGGTCGAATTTCCAAAAATCCGTTCTTAGCGGACGTCTACTAACTATAAACTACCTCCCGACCAAGTTTCATCTTCATACATCAAGCGGTTTTCGAGATTTCGTGATGAATGAGTGAGTGAGTGACCTTTCGCTTTTATATATTTAGATTACTTCGACCATGATCAAAGCTTAATATTTATGGTGAAAAAATCCATTAAAAATTTAAAATATTTCATAATTTAAATATGTCTAAATAATACAAACTGCTTCTAAGTTTCTTGACATCTATTTCACATCTTATTCAGCTGAAGTAATGATAAATAATTGTAGCAGTTTATTAACTTATGTAAAATAAATATAACGAATAAACATATTTTTTTTAATTTTGTTATCATATATCACGCATTTTTTATTCTAAAACCTTTATTGCAATAACAACATAAAAAAGCAGCAATATTTAAAAAATATTATTATCGAAAACAAAAATAATAATATTTGCAAAAAACCGCACTGTGTTTCACGAGATTAGAACCTGAGGCAGTTTGAATTCCATACCAACGCTTAACGCTTTCTACTATCTGCACTTGTTAAGTTACTATCGAATTTTAGCAATGCCATTAACTGGTCAAGTTCACGCGCATAGTGCGTGTGTGCTAGCATGTTTAAAGCGACGGAAATATATTGTTGTTTCGTGTAACTGCGTTATCTGTGGTGTGTGTATCGTGTTGCTTACACATACAAATGTACGAGCTATACCGCGTGTTCACAGCAATACGACTCTTAGCGTGCTCATGCACTTTTGAGCGCTTACTGTACATCCAAGTCGTCCGCGAACTTCAGAGATCAATCTACATACCTACAAACAAAGTTTACAAGAAGAACGTAAAACTGTAGTGACACAATATACAGGGTGGACTATAAGGGTGTTGGCGGTTTCAATATTCAATTAAAAAAGACATACGAAACATACTTTAAAAAAATGCGGGAGTTTTTAAGACCTAAAAATAATGTTGTCCAAATGAAGGGCTGCTTGGCACTCTTGGAACCGAAGTTGCAGATTTGGGAAAACTCGTTGAAAAGTTGTTCTGGGTATTTTGTTACTTTCTAAATTGGTCGAATTATTCTCGTAGACCTCCGATTTGAGGTAGCCCCATAGAAAATAATCGCATCGAAAACAATCGCAGAGATCGGGGCTACGTGGTGGCCAATCAATATCCCCACATTTTTCGAAATGAGTTTTCCGGGAAAAACATTTTTCAGCAGCTTATGGATACCCTAGCTGTATGACATGTTGCCCCATCTTGTTGAAACCACATCCTCGAGGTATTACCTTGAAGTTCTTGCAAAGCTGGCACCAAAAAGTCTGTTATCATATTGCAATAATTGTTCGCTCCAACTGTCATCCATACTTTTTTGAAGACGAAACAGGGCAACCTGTTTCGTCTTCAAAAAAGTATGGTCCAATAATATCGGTTGACCCAGCCCACACGACAAGCTTTGGACTGTGAAGTGGACGTTCATGCAAGCGTCGGGGATTAGTCTCGGACCGGAACCGACAATTTTGCTTGTTCACATGGCCATTAAGGTGAAAATTGGCCTCATCACTGAACATCACGTAACAACGTGATGTTCAGTGATGAGGCCAATTTGTTGAACCGGTCGAGCATCAAATTGACAAAGAAACCCTTTTCTTGGCAAAAAATAATAATTATGAAATTAGTTTTTTTCTTAAATTTTATTTTTGAGGACAAGTATTGATGAATTAGAAAAATAAAAAATACAGGCTGTTTACTTGTACAGATATTCTATGTATCTCATGAGAGACATTGCCAAGTATCTGTTTTTTTCTTCACATGAGTCAATGTATCTGAGATGATACAATGCTCAAATAAAATAAAACTCAACATAAGATTAAAAAAAGGTATATTATAATCAGATTTACAGAAAAAAATAAAACAAACATTAAAAGACCTTACGATTTAATGTTAGTTAATTTCCGGTGTGAAAAATTAAAAAGCAGTACCTATTTGGTAGAAGACAGTCTTAAGCCGTATTTAAAACACATAGCAGTGGTTTGTCCTTTAATGCATAACTTGCACCTCCCCTTGGTACTGAATATTGGGAAATGTCCAATCTGGTCATATCTCATACAAGGTTGGGTCTTGGCATAACGGGGGCTTTAATTGTTTTAGCTGGATTGGGCCCTGCCACGTCTAATTCGTCTAATGCAGTCTCCTTTTTGTGCATTAGTAAACTTTGTACCAACTGATAACGAATTTTTTAAGAGGCATGTATTTTTCGGATCTTGTGTGCCTGCGATAAAGCAACCATCTATTACTGACACACATGTCCAGCATTTGTGAAACTAGGGGCAAATATCAACGGTGACCTTTGGAATTGGGTCTAAAGCAGGCGATGAGCCACCCATATGCGAGTTGTAATGCTTGATTATTTCAGGACAGTGCACTGCACACTTCTTCTTTGTTTTTTTGCAGTAGCGTTGGAATTGTAGAGACTGAATGTGACTGAATTTACCACCCAAAAAAAAAAAAAAAAACCCCATACCCAATAAAATCATAGACTAATCCAGACAGGACGATCATCCAGACGGCTCTAATAAATATTTCGAAGCCCCATTTCTTTTGTTTACTTTTTATTTATTGTTTCCGATGTCCGGTAACAACAACCAATGCAGTTTATAGATATATACAACATATCTTAAATGTCATAAATGAGAAGAAATATGCTATAGGTATTCTTCTAGACATGAGTAAAGCATACGATAGAGTTCAATAAACATCCTCTTAAACAAATTGGACGGAATAGGTGTACTAACGTAGCATGGCTCATAAATGGTTCAAGTCTTACCTCGGAAACCGTTCACAATATGTAGAAATTGAGCACTACAATCATAGTACTGGAGAAACCACGAACGTTAAATCTGAAACGACTTATTTAAATAAATCAATTCCACAAGGTAGCGTACTCCATATTATTTCTTATCTGTATCAACGACCTCCCGAAAATAATAGATGCTGTAAGCGTCTTATTGGCAGATGACATTTCAGTTGTCTTTCCCTGCACAAATAACCTGACCCTTAACAATGACATCCATCGATTTCTATCTGACATATTTGGTTAAATGAACATAACCTTGAACTAAATTTCGCTAAAACTAAAATAATGCAATTTAGACCTTATCAAAAACGACCTCTCGAAATAAATTCTACCTATAACAAAACTAAATTAGACTGCGTTGATAATTTTAAATTGTTGGGCCTTAATATTGACACAAACTTAAATTGGAAATCTCACATAGCACACATAAGACAAAATCTCTAGATTCGGTCAGTGGGTTTTATTGCAGCACCTTAATAAACTTGCCTATAGAAACCATTTAGGCTCTGAGAAGCATAGTCCTTCGACGCACCGTTTCCGAGAAATAGGCCTTTAATTTTTTTTAACTTTACCAAATTTTCGGTAACAACTAAGAAACGAAAATGTACAAATTTTATTGCAATATTGGGTTGACATTGTCCATTGAAATCATTGAGGTTTTGAGAAGTCTGTACTGTTGACCGTTGAGGAGTTCCCTCGTCTGGAGTCAATCCAGGGAGCAGCAGCCGGGTCTTGGGGTGGACTTTAGAACGGACTATCATAATATAATGCGTTTGTAAAATTTCGTGTCAGGACTGTTGACCGTTGAGGAGTTCCCTCGTCTGGAGCCAATCCAGGAAGCAGCAGCCGGATCATGAGGTGGACTTTAGAATGGACTATCATAATATAATGCGTTTGTAAAATTTCTTGTCAGTCCTGTTGACCGTTGAGGAGTTCCCTCGTCTGGAGCCAATCCAGGAAGCAGCAGCCGGGTCATGAGGTGGACTTTAGAACGGACTATCGTAATATAGTACGTTTGTAAAATTTCGTGTCAGTAGTGTTGACCGTTGAGGAGTTCCCTCGTCTGGAGCCAATCCAGGAAGCAGCAGCCGGGTCGTGAGGTGGACTTTAGAACGGACTATCGTAATATAATGCATTTGTAAAATTTCGTGTCAGTACTGTTGACCGTTGAGGAGTTCTCTCGTTTGGAGCCAATCCAGGGTGCAGCAGCCGGGTCATGGTGTTCAGTATTCTTAGGATGCTGCTGGCTTAGCATGAACCACAGGTGGATAAAATTTCGGTAATTTTTTGTCTAGGACGCACCGTTTTCAAGATATTTGAATTGAATAATTTTTTTTTTACTAGCTATGTTGCCGCGTGACTGAGTATCGTTTGTGAGGGTTAGAAGTGTTGGTAGGACTAGGGCCACCTCTACTAATAAGGGCGTGCACATTCAATATTTAGACACGTATAGGGCTATACTGTAAATACGCAGTACCAGGCCACGTCGGCCAACCTTCGGAGATTATCGGCGAAGACAAGTGGGCCCACATCGGCAATTTCTAATTCGAATTCCATTCCTGCCTTGTCCTGGGTATATCCGATGGATGTCACGCAGCAAACGGCGAAACCTAGCAGCGTCCGTGGGAAGGCTTCTTAAAATATTTTGCCGGTACATATATTCGCCCATTAACCACTTTATCCGCCGCTGACTCCTACAGGTGCGACATTGGCGTTTTAGTTCCAGCCATTGCCGCTCTATAGTATTTGTGTGTACTTTGCACCGAACATTATTAGTGCCTGGTACTGGGATCCCAAGGCTGGGATCCACAGGGATATTGATAGTCCCTGCCGTAAATTGTATGCTGTGGTTGACACTGGAATGTCCACGCATACCCACCCAGTCTCAAGTGCACGCCCATGTATGATCGGTGCTGGTCTGACATTATGTAAGAGTTAGGTCTAACATTTTCTTGGATTATGCTATCTAATGTGGCCCTATTTTTGTTTGGTATCAGCTCCACGTGAATTTTTTTGGTAAGTCGGCTTATGCAACCAAAGGACCACGTTTGCCGCTGCAATAATCGACCCCTGTGGTATTTATTGGTGTAAAGGTGGTGTTGTAAAAGTAACAACACTACTATTTGTTACCCCGTAAACAAAACTAGATAGCGGTTAGGCGGGGGTGTCGGAAGGGCGAACTGAATGAAACCACGTCACGCTTGTATAAAACACACTGTTATATTACTTGAAGCACATAGATTTACATTTAAAAATGGTCATACACAAGATAATGCAGAAAATCAGAAAATAGATTAATTGTTCACTTTAATTACCTTCTAATCAACACAAATACACGTTTACTTCGAACTACTGAGATAACTTATTTAACTTTTACGATGTGACACGACTTTATGAGCGTTCAGGTACGAGCATAAAGAGAACTTGGGCTCATATGAGAGTTTTCCTGAGATTATTTGACGACTACAATTTTGAAATGATTCTAGACTCTCTTTATAGTTTCTTCCCTTAGCTCGCGTTGCGGGTGGCGACCGAATGCCGACCATTAAATCAACCTATTCCCCCGGGCGTTTCCACATTCGCGGGGAGTTACGGACGCTCGGGTAACCAAGGGGTATTGCGCAGTTGATGAACGCCGGGGTGTCGACAGGGGAGCGGGGGACGGAGTTATGACGCGTTATCGTGTACATAACTCCGTTTACTTTGCGGAACAAAGGTTTCTATGTAATTCCCGACCCAGGATGTCATTTTCCTTATACATTTTTCTTATTTAATAGGGAAATGACCTATTTTGCGTGTTCCCATATCTGTGTTCCTTATTTTCCCCTAAGGTAAGCAGTTATTCCTGTTTTTGTCCTCTGATGGAGGTATATAGGTTTGTATGTACAGTCTTTGTCTCTACTGACTATGGTTATTACAATAGCAGACTCATTTATAGCTAGAACAATAGCTAGCCAATTTTCAGTTAAATCAACCAACATTCATGGCTGAATTTGTAAAGTACATTTATGGACGTTCAAACTCGTTTTATGGAATTCGAATCCATATAATTGAAGACACTGTCTTCACGACTTCTACAGTCGTTTACAATGAGTCCTTACTTAAACGAGTATCCTGACTCACAGGACAACATGCATCATCATCCCCGAAATCAACATTCAAGATGCGAGAGGAAAATGTCACGTAAAATAAAAAGGAAAAGGAAATAACCCCTTTGGAAAAGGAAACCAAACCCATTTGGAAATAGAAATGAAACCCATTGGAAATAGAAATTAAACTCATTGGAAATGGAAATTAAACCCATTGGAAATAGAAATTAAACTTATTGGAAAAGGATTTGTGTGCTTCCCTTACAGGTCAGGTGGGTTTCGTCGACCTCCACTATGTCGTTGTCCCCGCCGATCATGTCGCGGTCATGAGCTTCGGCGACCTCACAGACCTCGCGTAAATAGTGGTAGACCTGTATGGCCGTTTTGCGTGTCACCCCTACGTCTTTAGCGGCCTGTGACACTTAGTCTTTCCGAAAGAAGTGGAGCAAAAGCCTAAGCATATTTAAAATCGACACATTGCTGCGTTCAAAAAAGGTCCCCTTTAAAGGAGACCTAATGAATTCAAATTCAAGTTCAAATCTTTATTGCATATCACATGTGTTTACAAGGTCTTAATAATAATAATAAAGTTCACATGGACCCTGTCGGGCACAACAATTACATAAAATATGAGTAGTAGCATGATTTAAAATAAATGCGGTAAATAGAAATTAAAAATAATTATCATTAAAAAATCTAATAAAATTACATTATATAATATCACATTTAAAGAAGATCGGCAGTGTCAGTGTCGCTCTATTTGAGAAACGAACTTAAACAAAATTATATGCATTTTATAGATCAAGTAGAGTAGTTTATTTTCCTGATTAAAGTTTTTTTTTATTTTGTGGGAAAAGAGAAAAAAATTATAAATAAACATTTTGTTAAATCAGAATTAAAAGTAGCAATAACTAAACGGAAAACAGCGGTGTTGAAGTAATCATTGCCATTTTCAGTATAATATTACTTATTAGTAGAATATGAATGTTGGCTGGCTGGTTAAAAACGAACAATCATTTTATAATAACATTATGAACACATTTTTTCTTTTTATATTAATAGACATTAATGTGATTGCAATATTCCAATCTTAACTATAAACTGTATTCTAAAATAATTAAAGAAAGCATAACATAATCGTTAGTTTTTACAGTTTGTACCTGGCAACATTAAACAATTCGCATTTCATAACAATTACTGTCATCCTGTGATCTGTCACACTTACAGTCGTCGTACGTATCCTTGCGATTTGTTTGTCGTCTGTTATTTGTTTACTTTCCAACTCATTAGTGTTTACTTCATTGTTTATTCCGCGTTCAGTTGAGCTTTCGAGTTCCTGCGTGTTGAGTACTTGTGATAGTGAACACTTTTTTTGAGACAGGACTCTATTTGTTAATATAAACATGTCTCGTTCTAACGTTCGGTGTGTTAACTGCGAACTTCGGTTGACGAGTCCACGTCATCGTCTTTCAAACGAAAACGAAGACCTTCTTAATATTATAAGGTTATGGACTTATCCAAGGGAGGTGAGTAAAAATATTCGGGTCAACAAGTCATACTACTTTGTAAGAGTGTGATTAAACCTTTGTCACCGACGGGGTCCCAAGATTTCCTCAAGATGTTTTCCTACCCTGTTAGCAAATGATAAATATAGTAAAATATTTTATTAATCTGCTTATATTGACAGGCCATGTATTATGATCTATTTTTCTAAGACTAGATTTTCTCTACTAATTATACCTATACCTAGCATACTTAAATGTTTAATTGTTTATTCTATAAGAAGATGCTTTGTATGACTTCTACTGTGTATGACAATGTTTTCTTTTTGATATTTCACTGTCATTATAACTGGACACTACTGTATTTAAAAATACCCAAATGAGTAACACAAAGACAGTGTGTGTTCAACCTCTAAGTGTGTGCTTGACGAGGCTATTCAGAGTGTTACAGAGGCTAACAATTTTTTTTATTATTATGTTACTCGCAGACAACTGATGCTGACTTCGTATGCCAGGCTTGTTGGGAATTAGCAAGTCATACAACTAACCAAGTTGCACCTGAAAGACAAGTTGGACATCAAAATGTTTGTGTTGGATGTGGCCGTTCCATTCTAAGAAGCAGAAGTCGTTTAGTTCTGAGAGAAAACAGTACAGACGAAGAACAACAGCTTGCTGCAATAATTTCACAGTGGATACAGCACCGTCAAGTAAATATATTTTTTGTCTTTAGATGTGTTTGTTGATGTGTTTTTAACAGAAATGTGTCTTGTCTCTAGACCTTGTTGTTATAAATATTGATTGTATTAATTATTGTTTTAGCTTACTCCTACTGATGAAGCATGTGGGCCATGTTGGCTACGAGCTCAAAGAATATTGCGTCGCAGCACTAACACCCAAAACGCCCAATTTATTCAGAGGATATGGCTATATCCCCGCACGAAAGCCATCAACATGAGGAAATTAGAGATTGCTGTGTGAATTGTGACATACAGCTGCTGTCTGCAGAAAATAGGCATTGTCTGTCTTCAGAAAGTGAACATTTTATAAGAGTTATAAAGCTGTGGACATATCCTAGAAACGTAAGTTGCAGGCTATTATAATCATATTTTTTTTACTGTTCAGTAAGTTAAACTCAAAAATTCAATGAGAAATAAATTGTACATACTTTCTTTTTAGATTGTGGACACCGATTATGTGTGCCAGTCCTGTTGGGAGCTTGCGAACCACCAGGTTTTATCTGAAATTCCAGAAGAAAATCCAGTGCAACAATCTGGAAATCAGGAAATACCACAGCAGCAATACATTACACTGCCAAACATTAGACGAGCTGCTGACACTAGAAGGCACTGCTTGTTTCCTGACTGCAGGAATCCTGAGCGATATCATATTCCGGACACAATACGTAGACGGGTGCTGAATGACTGCAACTTTTATATCCCTAGAGGTGCAAGGATATGCGGTTACCACATGGGTAGAAACATATTTGGTGAATTGTACACGTCTGAAAACACACTAGACCATTTTAATTGTTTCCAAATTGAAGATATGGTTTTCATACTATCAGAACCTGTGTTTTTAATTTTGAAGACATCCAGAGTCTGCCAGAATATTTGGCACATTATTTTCTGGGAATTTCCTTATCCCAACATCAACAAATAATGAACGAAACAAGAGGACTTCGTGAAATGCACAGAGGAAGTTTTGCATTAACTGCATTATTATGCAAGTTAAGGACGGGAGACTCGGGAGACAGGCTATCGAGTTTATTTCAAACGCCAAGGCGCACTGTGGAAACCCTGATGAACAAGGCTAGGGACATATTAGCTCAGGAGTATGTGCCTCAACATTTGGGTCTGCATCATATAAGCCGGAGTAATGTCATCAGTAAAAACTCATATATAGCAAATAGTTTATATGGCAGACCTGATCTCCCTCTGGAAAGACAAAATGCAATTGTTATCTGTGATGGCACCTATGTTTATGCCCAAAAAAGCTCAAATTATTTATTTCAAAAAGAGACTTATTCCCTCCATAAGTATCGAAATCTCATAAAGCCATTCATGATTGTATGTTGCAATGGATACATCCTGGATGTTAAAGGGCCATATCCTGCCACTACTAACGACGCGACGATAATGATGGATTTATTAAACAAAGACAGTTTTTTGGATTTTTTTAGAGAAGATGATGTTTTTATTCTCGATAGAGGCTTTAGGGATAGTGTAGACGCTATACATCAGCGTGGCTTCCTCGCCCATCTACCAGAAACCCTGTCACCAGGTCAATTCCAGTTATCTACGCTAGAAGGGAACAGGTCTCGCTGTGTGACAATAAATAGATGGATTGTGGAAGCCGTTAATGGCAGAATCAAAAGAGATTTTAAAATATTCAGGCATGAATATTTTAATCGTGCATGCCCTCACATGATGAAGGATTTTTCCATTGCAGCAGCTCTGCATAATGCATTTGCCAAAATGTTTGTGGATCCAAGTAATGCGGAACAAATAGTCAATATTATAAATGAAAGGCTTTTTGCAGACAACACTTTAGCAGAAATAGTACAAGAAGAGAATCTTAATAGAAGAAACTCTGTATTTACAACTATAACCAGTTCAAATATTGTGTTCCCCAGCCTGTCTATAGAAGAATTGGTCCTCTTTGCTTGTGGCACTTATCAAATTCGACAAGCTAGGTCTTACATAGGTGAACAATTACGCTTTCATGGCCTTTACACAATAGAAGTTTGCAGAGAGGACCATGTCAATTTAAGCAGGTTAGGGGGAATAAGTCCTTATTTGATTCGAGCAAAAGTAAAGTCCCGGCATGTGTCACGAAAATCTTATTATGTTTTTATATCAATAGATCGGCAAAAAGTGCATAGGAATGCCATCACCGGATATTGTTGCAATTGTGTTGTTGGTTTGCGCACTGTGGGATGTTGCTCTCACGTAATGAGCATAGCATGGTACCTGGGCTACGCGCGTCACCAGGATAATATAACTCCACCTGCACAATTCCTTGACCAAGTTTTACTCAGGCTAGATACATAATTGTTAAACCTATTAAATGTTAGTAAAAAGTCTTTGTTTCATTTTATAAAATTAAATATTACCTTACCTACCTACCTTATTGCTGGTCCTGGCTTACATTGCTAGGGATACATATTATCCTTTCAACTGTCATTAACGAGAATAGAATTTTAATTGTTATCCACCTCAATGAGGCATCGTAACAGATAATGAGTTATGTATGAATGCCGTGCTTTAGGAGAAGCCTATGTATATTATATACCTAGAGATGGCAAACAAGTATAGGTATGGTTCGCCTGATGATCCAGCAACATTCAAAGGCATAACCTTTTGGTGTAAGTAACAACCTCCTTACACGTACATCCTATACTTTTCGCCTCAAAGGAAAAGCGCTACCTATTATACTATTATTAAGCATACTGAATTAATCTGCTCCGTAATCAATCATATTATCAATACATATTTCACAACATACCTACATAACCTAACCTAAATGGTAAATCTTTAAAACGATTTTCTGCCAAAATCCCATTACAAAAAAATATGCTATGATTACACTTTATGTTATTAGGCCTTAGATCCATCTTTTTCGGGTATTTTCAATAATGCACGCGAAGTATAAATGCGACACTCAAAGTACATGGGGTTTTGCCAATCTTCTTTGTGACATACGTCTTTGCAAATTTTATCTCTAGAAATCATCAATCAATCAATCAAGAATCAATATTCATTTCAAGTAAATAAGATCACACATAAATTGAATGTAACAATCCTTAACAGAAATTTAAATTATAAAATAAAATAAATGAATAATTAGGAATTATTCAAAGTTCAATTTATTTGAAATTAATAATGTCACAGATTAAATAAATATTAAAGTAAAATATAACATTAAAAAATTCAATTCACATACGATAGATAAAATGTCACAGGTTAATGTCAAAAAGTCAAATCAAATTGTAATAAAAATTCAATGAATTTAAAATAAATTCACAGATTAAAATAGTATCATACATTCAAATAAAAGTCAAATAAAGTATAATAAAAATCAATGTCTAAAACTGAGTAAATGGTGGAAGTCATCCCATTTTGATGTCATCATTAAGAAATTCGTTTAGTGAATAATAGCATTTATCCACCAGTAATTTTCTGAGCCGTTTAATAAATATTTTTTCATTTTGTTCCATTTTTATGTCGTTTGGTATTTTATTATATATTTTAATTGATGTTACGTGAGGACTCTAGTTTCCTAAAATGCGGTCTACAACTTACGTCATTGTCAATATAAACCATTATTCTAATACATTTTTTCTGTAGGATAAACAAGTCGTTGCTATCTACACTATTTCCCCAAAGAATTATACCGTACTTAAGCCATGCGTATGCATAAGCATAGTAAGTGGAAAGGGCAGTTTTTAAATCTGTAGTTTTTTTGAGCTCACGTAACGCATATATAAAACTAGATAGTTTTGATTTAATTTTGACGTGACAACGTCTTATAAATTGGTTTGCCGGGTGACACTTCAAGAAACTGCGTTACGCTCCGCTCACGTTATGCGCTCACAATGAGAGCGAGTGAGAGGCACGCGTGCATGGTTAGCCCGCCTAAGAGCGAGAGAGACAGACATAAAAAGTGAAAGGCACGCGTCCCTTCCACTCGAGCACAGTTAGCCCGCCTAAGAGCGAGAGAGAGAGAGTGAGAGAGATAGGCATACACACCGGTTCATGTGTATAAATAAATGTTTTAAATTGTTACTATTATTTCATCCTTCTTCCTACTATACGAATGAATATTCACATTAAAATTATTTTACCACTCAAAGTCGTTGTCACGTAAAACTTTCACCCGTATACCGACTTTACAGGCAACCAATTTTTTTTGTATGTGCGCTTTCCAGGTCATGTGGATATCTAATTCTAGACCCAACAAAGTAAAAGTATTTACACATTCAGCAGTTGCAGCCTGCCCTTCTGCAACGCCATCTAAACCCCAACTTATAATTTACGTTGCGTTCCGCATTCATCGCTCGCCTACATGAAGGGCAGCGCGGTGTCTGCGACGGAATTAGGAGCCACCGTTTCGCCGCTTCAATGGCTCTGTCCTCAGACGAAATAGCCGCTGCATAGCTCCAGAGGCTAAAATTTCTATCTAGAGTTAATGAAAATGGATCCATATTTTTCAAAAATCTAAACTACAAACTAAACTACAAACTAAAACTACAATCTAATAAAAAACTACAAACTAAAGCTTAAAACTAATAAGAAATAAAAAACACTTACAAGCTAAAAAATAAAAGAAATTAAATCTTAAAAACTAAAAATATATGAAAAACTAAACAAAAATTAATAAAATGAAAAATATAAAATAATAACTAATGAATAAAAACAACTAAATAATTAACTAAGAAAGAAAACAAAACTACAAGCACAGAAAAATTTGGATCGCATTCGTATTGAGAATTCCCAATAATTCGTGTATTTTGAGTACTGTTAACGTAGACGTAACCAAAACTTTACCGTAACGAGAACCCGTCACTAAGAAAAATTCGAATGTTGCGTTAGATACGTTTTTGAAAAGAATATTTTTTTTTGGTTTTTTTATGTCATCTCATGGTTTTTGACTTGAGCAAAAATTTATGTCCAGAAAAGATTTTCATCTGAGCTACCGTTTTGGAAATATAGTGAGTTTTTAAAAAAAGGAAAAAAAGTAAAAGTTCCTAACTCGAAAACAGTGCGTCGTAGGGCCATGCTTCTCAGAGCCTAAATAGTTTCTATAGGCAAGGTTATTAAGGTGCTGCAATAAAAATGGTCGATTTCCAATTTTTTTCTTTTTCTCTGAAAATTTGCCAAGTCCTCTGCCACTTTTTTTATTTATTTTTTTTTGGGTGGGAAGTTATCAAATAACTTCTCCCGCTCTGGGCGGAGCGGGAGGGCGTGTCAGACTTTTACTGACTAAAACCCACCCGTGTTCCTTCGGTTGCCCTATTGCCGGGGGTCACGATTTCCCTATCGGTTTTCTTCGAACCCCCGGCAGGCATTGGCCCTAGCGGACCCCGTCAATTCTGCTGACATCTCTTTGAGGCGCGCGTGGAACACAACGCGCCGTCGACCCGGGCTTGGTCCTTATCGGACGGCGAGCTACCCATTGCTCACCGTCCGCAAGCCCGCGCCTACGGTGGCCGGAAATCGGCTCGCGATTCCCGCCCCGGGCGTCTCCTCCTGCGGCGGTTGGGGCGTGAGGGCGCGATATTTGCCTCTCCCTCACGCGTTCCGCCTCCTCCTTCGCGAGCATTACCGCTTCGTAGAAGGAGGTGACGGCCTGCCATTTCCTCTCGCTCCGTACCATGGCCTGAACCAGGGCCGGACGCGAGAGATCACCGCCGCCGATCGCCTCTACGAGGACACGGCGTTGCTCCGCCCAAGCCGGACAGACCGTGTCCTCAGGCCGATCCACACAATGGTGACACCCGGGTGTTTCCTCCCGCCTTATCCTAAACAAGAACCTCCCGAAGCAGCCGTGTCCGGTGAGGACCTGCGTCAGGCGGAAGGTGAGGACGCCGTGGCGCCTCTCAAGCCACTCCTCAAAGAGGGGTCTTATCGCCGCAATTGTGGCGTGCCCAGCGCGGAGTTGCGACAATCGCACCCTCCATGACGCCATGAGATCCCGCCGGAGCTCTGTCCGCTGTGCCGCGATTTCTTGCGGCATCGGAGCTAAGCCCCGGCGTTTCGCCTCCTCGCGCCACTCCCAGATGTGCGCGAGGACCTTTGCCTCCAGATCCCATGGCGGTAATCTGGCAAGGAGGCTCGCTGCCTCGCAGGAGACCGTGCGGTATCCTCGGGCGAGCCGAATGGCCATGACCCTCTGGGAGGGACGCGTTCAACCGGCGGGCTGGCCGCAGCCTCAATGAACGCGCACACACCGGCGCCCCGTAGAGGGCCATGGACCGCACGATCCCCGCGTAGAGCCTCCGGCAGGAGGCGTTTGGATCCCCTAGATTGGCCAGGAGCCGCTTCAAGGCAGCCCCGGCCCGCTCCAGTCTGGGAGCCAAACGTCGGAAATGTTCGACGGAATTCCACCGGCTGTCGAGGACGAGTCCCAGATACTTCATCGTCGACTCGACACCGATGTGAACCCTCCCGCCATTACCTGGGAACCCGACGGTGGCGCATTCCGAGGACCATGAAAACCCATGGCCTCGGACTTGTGCAGTGCCACCTCGAGTCCCAGCTGCCGGATCCTATCAACGATTATCCCACTGGGTTCGCTCCTGGGGCCGTATCTGTGGGACATTGGATACGACTGGGTGCTGCGCGCCGACCTCCCTAGCGGCGTCAGCGTCGTTTGTTACGCTGACGACACGTTGGTCCTGGCGCAAGGGAGGTCGTACCAGGCGGCGGCCGACTTAGCAAGTCCTCTGACCCTAAGAATACTCAAGCTGAAAGATCCACCGACACTTAGATTTTTTTTAGATATTTTTATTTTTGTTTCGTGGATTTTTTTACATATCTCATGGTTTTCGACTTGAGCAACAATTTATGTCCAGAAAAGATTTTCATCCGAGCTACCGTTTTGGAAATATAGAAAACGGTGCGTCGTAGGCCCATGCTTCTCTGAACCTAAATGATTTCAATGAACAAGTTTAACCCGATACTACAATAAAATTGGTACCTTTCCGTTTTTTTTTGTTTTTTCCGAAAATTTGGCTAAGTTAAAAAAAAAACGAAGGCCTATTTCTCGGAAACGGTGCATCGTAGGACCATGCTTCTGAGAACCTAAATGGTTTCTATGGTCATGGTTAACCCGATACTGCAATAAAATAGGTAAATTTCTGAAAAAAAAAAAGTCCTGTAAATTTTTCGATCCATAGCGCCCCTAAGGCTACACTCCAACCCTAGATTCTCTTATGCTTTATCGGAATTGAAAAATCTACAGGTTTCATATCTGCTTAAGGAGCCTATAACGCATACGCGTACTCTTGGCTCCGTTACGGTATAATACTTTGGGGTAATAGTACGAACGTAGATAAGCTGTTCAAGTTACAAAAAAGATGCATACGTATCTTGACGAATATGTATGGACAGCTGTAGACCACATTTTACAGAACACAATATCCTTACACTCACATCTCTGTATATCTTCGAAATATGTCTGTTTGTCAGGAAAAATATATCACTTTTCCCCTTAAATAATGATCATTACACCCAGCCACGAAACTTACGACACCAAAATGATCTAGCAATACCGGTTTCAAAACTATCCATTTTCCATTCAGGCCCGTATGTAATGTGTATCAAGATTTTGCCTGAATAAGCAAACTGGTGCTAAAGCTACTGATGTCGGTCTTGGAGGTTCCTTGAATTGAGCAAGACGCATTGTATGTTCTCGTACTTACGACAAAGAAGCTTCAGTTCCTCGATTGTTTTAATCTCGGCCACAGATCGTCTTGATTGAGGATACAGTCTTGAGACAAACTCTCAGTCTGGGACGGGTCCTCCCTTGCCTCAGGCTGGACAGCAGCAGGGTTTAAAGCCTTTGACAAGTACACTGACACATAACTAACTCATAAGCAGCAAGAATATGTTCTTTAATTTGGTTCTGAGAACCCACATATTTAATGTAAAAGAAACTAAGTCTGCCCTCAAGTACCTGTATGTCAGACTGTAAGCGCTGTGTATCAATTTCATAGATTTTTTTGTTGTCTTCTAATTTGATTTGATAATTATTTAATTTATAGGATTGTCCAAACAACGGCCCGCGGCTTGTTTTCATGTGGCCCACGACGCATGTTTTAATCAGAAAATAGTTTTGTAAATAAATAGTTTGGATAATAGAATATTTGTCAAAACTTATAATCAATATTTGGTATAATTTCTGCAGCCCTCCAGCTTTTGTAATAAATTTAATTAGCCCGCGAAGGTATGTAGTTTGGACAGCCCTGGATTAGATCAACACGTTCTTCTCTTCGTGGAATATTTTTGGAAGTGTTTTTGTTGTTTCCTAATTTGATTACATTTTTAACTAGTCTATTCAGTTTTGTATATTTTTTCATTTTCTTATGACTAACTGTATAACTATAATTCTCTTTCATCAAGGAATCTTCAGTAAGGTCAATAGTTATTGTGGAATGAGGGTTACAATTATTATTTAATCATTAATTATATAAGTGGTTAGTTTGTTTAACCTGGAGTACATTATTTTTCATTCTCTAACTGGATAATACGACTTTTAGCATGAATTAACTCGTCTTCAAGGTACCTAACTTTGCTTAAAGCCTCCTCATATAAGTTACTACAGTTGCTGAAACCATCCGTGACCACCTTCACTTGATCGCGTTCATTAACAACATTCAGATATTGCTGATGTAGGTCTACTAGCTCCCGTTTGAGGCTTGAGTTTTTATTGACTATCTTCTTAACTTCCTCCTCACTTTCATCATTTTCCTGTAACAATTGTTTACATTGGAGTTTTGATGCTTCAAGTTTTGGAAAGCCGTTCTCAATTTTAGCTCCAAATCCTGAGGTTTCAGGATTTGTTACTGAAATTAGAATAAAGAAACGGTAAGTACAAGTAAGAAAGACAAATAAAATTGGAAATGAAAGGGAAAATGGGAGAAGTTAGCGTTATTTAGTGGTGAAATAAAGTAGGCTACTAATTGGCTTGAAGAGCTATTTATTATCAAAGCTATATTATTAAATTGATTGTCAAATTTTGATGCTTTTACTGCTTTAGGATTTTACTTTCCTTATGTGGGTAGGTTGCCTAGATTTATAAAATATAATATTATTTGATAGCGCTTTTGCCCTTGAGCGGTTAAAGTATAACTACAATGCAAAATTAACGATCATGACCGGTTTTATTGTTGTATAATAAAGATCAGATTGAGAATAACAGAATCTTCACTAAGTTTCGTTTTCTACGATGTAAACGATGCGATTGAGGCCTAATGCTAAGTGCTAAATCAGCGAACAAATAGTTCGCTGATTTGTTAAGACTGAACGAAGACGTGTAAAATAGTTAGTGACGATTGTGTGCTTAAAAATTAAAAGTAAAGCAATACTCCCCGTTTAAAATCCGTAGTCCGATCGTCAGCTGTGGCTTTTAGGTTACCGGTGTTTAACCAAACACAGTTTAACTTTATATATTTACAGGAAAACAATAATCCTGAGTATTTATGCAGTTATATAACGTTTGCACATAAAATTACACCTTAATTTTACTTAATTAATAATTAACATTAATTTTAAAATACGGAACAAAAAATTTGACATGTCACTCGGGCAGTGTTGCCGGTACATCCGATAGCGTGCCGGACAGCCGTCACTATGAAAAACCATCGGCACGCCTTCCAAAACTTGCATAACGAGATTGGGTAGCTCATTGATTAAAAAAATCTAAATAGATGTCTCCAGTTAACCTTTCTGGCAAAAAATATGGGCCGATGAGATTGCATCCAATAACACAAGCCCAAACGTTAACACAAAATTTTCTTTCAAACGAACTCTGCCTTTTAACGCGAGAATTTTGGTCCTTTTTATTACTCCTCATGGCTAAAATTGGATTCGTTGGTCCACAAAATTATTTTCAAAAAGTTACCATCTTCGACGTCTGTATGTAGTATAAATCTGCAGAAATCCAGCCGTCTAGCATTATCACCATCTTCGAGACCCAAAACTGTTACTTCATGTAATTACAACCATAAACAAAAAAAACGTGTGGCACTCGGGGACTGCCGCGGTAAAGCTATTGCATAGCATTTGTAACCTCCATACTTCCTATTTGTCTACACTTGGGATGATGACGTGATGACATAAAACAAAAATTACGTTCCCATGACAACATCACGTCAATATCACGTTGTCATGGGAACCGTCATTACATGGTAGGCGGAGTGGGGGGTGTTAGGTTTTATTTTCGTTACGTTATGGAATTTCTTGATTCGGTCGCCGCGCTCAAAGCCCGCGATAAAAGCTATGCAATAGCTTAAAAACCGGTTAAGAGCGAGTCTGACTGGCGCACCGAGGGCGAGGGTTCCGTTCCGCGGTATAATGGGTAGGCCCATTATACCGCCACACATACGGGCCGGTCATTTGCCGTATGATACGGCAAAATGACCACTTTAGGGGGTCAAAAATCAAAGGTGTGAAATAATATGTGCATTTATGCTTAGAAATGTTTCTGACCTAAAAGGTTACTTTGTGTTGAGGCTTGCTAAGTACCTACCTACCTAAAAGGTATTTATAGCTAAAAATAAAATAGTATTGAAAATAAAATTTAGTATATTTTACTTAAAGTACACATTTATAAATCATACATCAATTGACATTTCATATTTTTAACCTGCATGTAACGGGTGATTTTTTAAGAGGTATAAGATTTGATTTTCAAAAAAAACACAAAAAATTTGAAAAATTTGATGAAATCTTTATTGGAATCGATAGAACGATCAATATAATTTAATGTTTGAAGATGATTTCATGCAAATGCTGGCCGCGGCTCCGGTTTAGATGGCCCATTCGCAAGGCCCAATTTCGGCACACTCTCTCCAACATATCAGCCGGTATATCACGAATAAATGCTTCAATATTGGCTCCCAGTACGTCAATCGTTGCTGGTTTATCCCTGTAGACATGAACCTTAACATGGCCCCACAAGAAATAGTCCAAAGGCGTTAGATCACACGATCTAGGCGGCCAATTGACGGGCCCAAAACGTGAGATAAACTGTTCATCGAAGGCGGCTCTCAATTGGGCCATTGTTTCGCGTGCCGTGTGGCATGTGGCACCGTCTTGTTGAAACCACATGTCAGGCATGTCCAATTCTTCCATTTTGGGCAAAAAAAAATCGCCAATCATAATCATCGACCAAACTGCCCATAAATTGGAAGAAGTGCGCGATGCACTCTCTTAACCGAGCATGCATTTTGATAGTAAAATTCAATAATTTGCAAGCGTTGTTCGTTCGTAAGTCGATTCATGGTTAAATTATAGACCAAACTGAACAAGTTTGACAATGACACAAGACACGATTCACGCGTGATCTGTCAAAAACAGTGTTGCCAAAAAGATACCAGCAAAAAAATCACCCGTTATTATTACATTTTTTTATAAGTAAATCCAAAACTAGGGCACGCGTATTTTTCCGTTTTTTGAAATTATGTACTTTTCATTTATAATTTCAACTTTGAAATTCGGTGTATTCTAAAAAGAGCCAAATGACGTCATGCATACGGTGGAATAGCGATAAAACCTTTGCTTTACTATAAACCGTCAAAAAAAACTGTTAGTTGTCAGTTAGATGTCTTTAATTAATATAATAAAATATGTGGATATTTTTTTAGAACACCAACACACAACTATGGCCTACACAGCAGACAATAGCAAACCTTGCACAGTAACATCAATAAATATAGCTGGTAATCATTTTCTGTTATTTTAGAAGTTTATTTGGTAAACTAATTTGAAATTTAGTTATAAAGGCATTTCTTTTACATAATAGATAACCAGCAAGCTGCAATGGTCATCAAACCCCAACAAAAAAATAAAACTCCAAGATCATCCTCTGCTGGTAATTATCTAATTATTGTTCTTTGTGCTAAAGGTATAAAATTTTAATTAATATTGTACTAACTTCATTTTTCAGGACAATTGAAACCTACAATGAAACAGCAATATTTTCGAACAAAACTGAGAAATGCAAAATTAGAAACCAAATACCTCATTAACAAAAACAAAATGAAAATAAATAAGTATAAAATAGAAATGCAATTTTGGAAATTGAGACTGCAGAAACTAAAATCTAAATTGCATTGAAATAAACTATATATAAGTGGAAAAATGTGTATTTATTAAATTGGTCCTTACAATAAAGTTCTGATTAGTCTCAAGTCCTATAGGTACAGTGGATTCCTCCTCAACATAGGGTAAAGAAACATCCTCCTCCAAAAGTTCATCTGGTCGCGACAGGGCAATATTATGTAGCACTGCACATGCTACAATGATTGGTGGTGGTATGTTCTTTATATTTAGGCCCATCCCGTTTTGTAGGCAAGGAAATCTTCTTTTAAGAACACCAAAGAGCCTTTCCACAGGATTCCTGATGCTTATTTGGGATCGATTATAAGCTTCTTCAGCAGCTGTCCTTGTATGCAATAATGGAGTTAGCAGATAAGGCCGACACGGATATCCACTGTCCCCAAGAATAATATCTGTCCCGAAGTCCCCACGCTTTAATTGAGCACACAGTGGTGAATCATTGAAGATGGTACTGTCATGTACAGAACCAGGCCATCTTGCAATAACATTCCTTATGCGCAGTCTTGCATCACACACCATTTGCACATTTAAAGAAAAATAGCCTTTCCTGTTCCGATAAACTTCAGATTGGGCACCACCTGAAAATTAATTCTAGTTGTATTGTGAGGCAATAAACTTTGCTAAAATACTTATTGAACAACATGTTGAACCAGCAATTTTAAACTAATTTCCATCCATATGTGCATATTTATGTATCATGTTACACATATTTATACAAATAAATGCATCTTTATCTTTACATATTTTTAAAGAAATAATTCTAAAAAAGGTTATAATAATTGCTAATGTAACACAAGATTTCTTATTTATTGTACTGTGTAATATTAGTGTTAATCCGACATTATAAAATTTGAGCACATGATTAACAGTGAAGTTGGTAAGTACATACCTGGAGAATTTATTTTAATATGAGTGCAGTCCACAGCTCCCACAACTCTTGGAAATCCTGCTAATGCAAAGAACTCATTTGCCACACCTGGAAATTCTTCAGGTGTTGGCATATTTATGAATTCCGACTTCAAACTGGCTATTTTGGCTGTTACTTTATGCACTATTCGATGCACAGTGGGTTGCTCAACTTTAAAAATATCCCCTATTACGCGTTGGTAGCTGCCTGTCGCATAATATCGGAGAGCTATGAGGATTTGGTCCACTGGCTGTATGGCTCGGTTTCTTTTAGTTGACGGTTTAATACTGCTACCGAATACAGAGTCCAAATACAACACAGTTTCTTTCGAGATGCGGAACCGTGAAACAAACTCCCTGTCGTTGTACTTTTGAAATGCGTTCAACTTTTCTTCATTTTTGCGCCTCACAGTTGGCCTTTCGTAATCCGAAAGTGAAGACAAGGACGATAGAGACATTTTTATCACTATTTGTAAAAGTTTCAATAGTTTAACTTGATTTGAGGGACCTCGCGACCACTCTCAGATCTAAGGGCTGCTCAAATCAGTTTGACAGTTGATTTGACAGATGACTAACGTTGAGTAGCGTTTCAGTATACGATTTTTAAACTGAGATGTGTTTGAGCATAACTTAATTTAAGAAGCACTTAGATTTAACAGATACTCAAAAGTGACGTTTGGGTATACGAAATTAAAGTTTAAGAGCTGCTCAAGCATTTAAGAAGGTCTTAAATATTTGGCTTTTCAGTATTCGGCCGTTATGCAACCAAAGGACCCCTGTGGTATTTGTTGGTGTTAAGGGAGTTTCGTTGACCTCCACTATGTCGTTGTCCCCGCCGATCACCGCGGTCATGAGCTTCGACCACCTCGCAGACTTCGCGTAAATAGCGGTAGAACTGTATGGCTGTTTTGCGTGTCACTTCTTCGTCTCTAGCGGCCTGTGACACTTTGTCTCTCCGAAAGAAGTGGAGCAAAAACCTGAGCGCATTTTAAATTGACAAATTGCTGCGTTCAATAAAGGTCCCCTTTAAAGGAGACCTAATGACGTTGCAGCTTGTCCTGCAACGCCATCTGAACCCCAACTTATAATTTGTGTTGCGTTCCGCATTCATCGCCTGCCTACATGAAGGGCAGCGCGGTGTCTGCGACGAAATTAGGAGCCACCGTTTCGCCGCTTCAAGGGCTCTTTCCTTAGACAAAATAGCCGCTCATCTCCAGATGCTAAAATTTCTGTCTAAAATTAACGAAACAGGATCCATATTTTTCAAGAAACTAATACAAACTACAACTAATAAAAACTACAAACTACAGCTTAAAACTAATAAGAAATAAAAAAAACTTACAAGTTAAAAATAAAAGAAATTAGATCTTAAAGACTTAAAATATATGAAAAAACCAAAGAAAAATTAATAAAAATGAAAAATAAACAAATTTAAAATAATAACTAATGAATAAAAAATCAAAAAAATAACTAACTAAGAAAGAAAACAAAATTACAACAAGCGCAGAAAAATTTGGATCGCATTGAGAATTTTGGGAATTCTCAATGCGATCCAAATTTTTCTTAATTCGCGTATTTTGAGTATTGTTAACGTAGGCCAAAACTTCGATAATATAGAGCGTTTTTCAAAAGAGGAAAAACATTCAAAAGCTCCTAACTCGAAAACGGTGCGTCGTAGGCCCATGCTTCTCTGAACATAAATTATTTCTATGGACAAGTTCATCAACCCGATACTGTCGTAAAATTGGTACATTTCTGTTTTTTAGTTTTTCCGAAAATTTGGTTAAGTTAAAAAAAATGCACAAATCTTGGAAACGGTGCGTCGTAGAACATGCTTCTTAGGGCCGGTTTTTTGATCCGTAGTTAACTCAACCAATAGTTATAAATAGTAGTAAATAATGGTAAAATTTTGGCAAAATGTGTTTTTTGATCAATAGTTAGTCTATCCAATGGTCAAATAATTAGCTAATACTTAAAAAAGTTAACCACTCAAAGTTGAGGGCCTACTGCCAAAACTTTTACGCCAGCGCCTTATGGTTCAACTACACCCAGCGGGCCTACAACGCTCTTCGAATACAGTACAATAACGCCTTTAGGATTCTGGTGAGGCTCCCTCGATTCTGCAGCGCGTCGGGCATGTTTGCTGACGCAAGAGTCGATGACTTTTACGCCATTATGCGTAAGAAAACAGCTTCTCTGATGCGCCGGATTCGGGGGAGTGCCAACAGAATCCTAAGGATGATCTCTGAGAGGCCAGAGTCTGCATTGCTGGGTAGGTTCATTCGGCTTCACGTGACAAGATGATGATTTTTTTTTTTTTTTGACATGAGTGATTTAATTATTTATATTTGGAATTATTTGTATTTGGAATTTTTATGTATTTTGAATTTAATTATACTAACATAGTTTTAAGACCTTTGTAACTAACAATTTATGGACATATCAATTAGTCTGAATTAAATGAATTTAATTAATTAATTTAATTTAAAAGTTGGAGAGTTAACAATATGGCGGATGGTTAACTGCACACCACAACAGCTGTTTTGTACTAGTGTTCTTGTTGTCGACGTCTTAATCTTTAAAGTAAATTATTTATCATGAATTTAAACATAGTTAGATATTATGATATGATGTCGGAAAGTTCATCAGACGATGATATTTTTGCGGAGTACGTGTTAATGAGAAGGCTGAAAATTTTCAGACCACGTAGCCAACCCTTGGACACCTGGGATAGTGTAGACTTTTGCCAACGGTATCGGTTATCAAAGGAATCAGTTATGTGGTTAGTCGGTGAAATTGGAACCTATCTAAAAAGTTCCACCACAAGGTAGGAAATGTACCTATTTAATTAAAGTACCAATAATTGCATCTTTCATTGCCATACTCATATTCACAATAACACTACCTAATCAAAATTATTTCTTGCGTTTTAGGAATCAAGCCATAACGCCTCTTGAGCAAATATTGGTTACATTGCGATTCTACGCCACAGGCACCATGCAACGATGCTCTGGAGATTTCTTTGGAATATCGAAATCATCTGCATGTAAAGTTATCCACGCGGTCTCCAGAACTATTTGCACTAAATTAAATAATTTTATTGCAATGCCAAACACCACTGAGGATATAAGGGAAGTAGTGGCGAAGTTCTACTCAATTGCCAAATTTCCAAGTGTAATTGGAGCGATAGACTGCACTCATATACGTATTTTAAGCCCTGGTAGGTACATAGTACTCATATCATCTTAAATAAAATAAGATAGTGTATCTGCATAAGTAGGTATTGTTTTTAAAACTGTACTTGATTTTATTTCAGGGGGTGATAATGCGGAGCTTAATAGAAATAGGAAGGACGTATTTTCTATAAACACCCAGGTAATAGCAGATGTTGACCTAAAAATAAGGGATATAGTTGCAAGATGGCCAAGCTCTGTACACGACAGCACTATCTTCAACAACAGCAGAGTTGAATATCTAATGTACTCCCAACAACTAGGCAGGTGCTGTCTTTTGGGAGATCGGGGTTATGCATTAAAGAAATATTTATTAACACCAATGGCAAATCCCCAAAACGCTGCAGAAAAGTTCAACAATGAGAGCCAAATCAGAACTAGAAATGTAGTGGAAAGAACATTTGGTGTTTGGAAGAGCAGATTTCCATGCATAGGCTCTCAATTAAGAGTTAAATTAGATAATGTGCAGGCTATTATTGTCAGCACTGCAATACTGCATAATCTATGCATTAGGAATAGAGAAGATTTACCCAGCGGTGGAAGTGCTCTAATAGAGAATGAGCAAGAAAATATTATCTTCCCAGTGACAGAAAATGATCAGCAATACAGAAGAGATCTCATAACATAATACTTTTCCTCATTACTAAACTCTGAAGGATCTCAATAACTATAACTTTATTAATACTACACTTTATTTTCCTATTGATCATCACTTGACTAAATAAAACATAGTTTAATTATTTTTACGAAGTACTTGCTTTATTAAAAATCAAATTTTGCCTTTTCAGTCTCGTAATCACATTTTTCAAATATTAACTTGTGCATTTTATTCTTAAACTGTAACTCCTGTTCGTGTAGTTCTTGCTTGTGTCTCATGTTTTGTACATGTTCTTCCTTGGCGTACTGGGACAGTTCACTCTGTCGCAGCTGCTTTTGAGTCAAAAATTCCATTTTTTTGTCTGTATGCAAAATGATGCGCTTTCGGGAACATGAAACATAAAATAACAAAATAAAGGACAAATTGCTTTATGTCTCGTTGCGCTAGTGGTCACAAGCGCACTGAGCATGAGGCCCTGGATTCGATTTCCAGGTCGGGCAGTGTTATTGGGTTTTTCTACCAGAAATTTCTCAGTAGCGGCCTGGAGTCTGGATTTATGCCCGTTTGATGGCAATAGGCTTACGGCAATAGGCTTACCCCCTATTACATGGGACTTAAACATAACTGGCGAAATGTGGGTGTTTTAAGTCTAAGGTATACCTCTGCCTAACCCTTCCGGAAATTACAGGCGTAATGTTATGTATTACATGTAACTTACACAACTCTTTTGAGACTGGTTTTCTCAGCATAGATTTTGGTGTAGATGAATCAAATTTATTTAATTTTGATACTCCTGAAACAAATTAAAAGTTGTAAAACCATTTTCTTGAACCAAAATAATATGCATCAACCAAATAATAGTACTTACCAATATTGTTGGATACATTTTCCTTCAAGAGGTCCTCGGACTCGGAGAACACAATTTCTTTGTCAACCTCAACAACAATACTTGTTTCAGGAATGCCTGTAATTAATAATAAAATGTTATAATATTTATATAACATTGCACCAAGATTGTTGGTTAATGGTTTTCACCCATATATCATCTCTGCATCAACTCGAGCCGTACAGAACTTTGTACACACAGCACAGCAGCACATTTATAAGCAATGTAACATCATCACCTCACCTCGGGGTAGGTTATTGAACTATAAGGAAATGAGGCAAGGCACTGTTTATCCAATGCCAACGTGATAGATGTGCGACACCCTAATACTCACACTTTTCATAGAATTTATTATCTAATGAATCCAAATTAACATTTGCAGTTGTCACAATATCGTCTGGCACCACAATTACTAGCGTATTTTCTGTAAAAATAAAACACCATTACAAGCAGTTAAAAAAAAAAAAACTAAGTACCTATTTTTTTAATAAGTAGGTAGATCCATACCAATAGCATCACAGTCATATACTGCTGGAAGACCAGATATGGACTCTCCCATAATGGAATTAATCATTTGCTGGTTTCTGACGGTGGTGGAGGGGCTGGTCCCCCGCCAGTTAGCCGCCTTCCATACTTTTATTTATTTAAACTTCTCACACACAAAAAGGTACAAAGGCGGACTTAATGCCATAGGCATTCCACTGACTTCCTTGGCTTTCTTGACTTTTCTACTGCTATTTCCTAAATTAAAATAATAATTCAACTCTGAAATACTCTGCAATACAGTATCAAACTGTAAGTTCATCAGGAAAAAAAAATCAAATTTCATTTATTTAAACTAGGCTGAGAATCAGCACTTTTCGAAAGTCAAAATTACATAAGACAGTCCCCCAAAAACGCCCACCCTTCACCACTTCCTAGTTAGCTGGGAAGAAGAAGTGGCGCAATAAACTCCCCAGCAGCACAGCTGTCTGTTCAAGTTAGAAAAAAAAATGATTCTAAATAATAGTATGCAAAATTATTATGCAACACAAAACATTATTTTAATTACAAATTACTGGCCATATGTCAGCTAGCACACGCCAATATACCAACCAAAAACATCAAGAATTATACTCAAGCAGAATTAAAATAAAATAAAAACTAAACGTAAACAGAACTTAATATCTAAATAAAAGCCTCCAGGCATAAAGGGCGTGCCCGCTTACATGAAGCTGTAATTGGAAGTTATAAATGATAAACTAGGACCATCGAGGTAAAATAAATGAACAGTTAATTACTGGTAACAATAACAAAACCATGATCAGCAAGACGACCAGTCACCACAAGCAGTACCCGTTCACGAGCATAACGCAAAGATCAGCCACTACCCCCCTCGCCATATTTGAGGGAAGGAGGTAACCCGACCCCCGACGCTACCGCAAGCATTGACATCTAAGGGAGCATGACGAACTTGCTGCCGGTTGCTCAGGCAAAAAATAATATGATCAATTGTCGAGGTCACTAGCTAACCACAAATTGCAATACGACTCATAACAAAAACATTGTAATGAGTAGATTATGTCAACAATAAAAATAAAATTAAAATAAATTGACTCGTAAAAAAAAAAATTAAAAATTGACTCGTAAATTCAAATAAAATAAACAATTATTTAAACTGTCAGTAGGTAAGCTAATTCTGGAGAAAGAACATAAACATTGTCTTGAGTTAATCACAGCGACCAACTATTCTTATCATTTAAGTAGTCGTTGATACAATAGTATGCCTTTGAACAAAGGTTGGATTTTACTTTATTTTTAAACGCATTAAAAGGCAAATCTAGCAAAGAAGACGGTAGCTTGTTATAAAAGGTTATACCAAGCCCAACAAATGAGTTATGAACCTTATGAAGTCAGTGAAAGGGAGCTCGTAGTTTGTCCTTATTTCTAGTGTTAACATTGTGAATATCACTGTTTTTAGTGTATAAGTGTATATTTTGCCTAATATATAAGATGTTGGCGAAAATGAATTGTAACTTAAGTTAAGTACCTTTCTTGCAGTTTATTTCAAATTGTTATATTTCTGCTGCAACTGCTTTGAGCTACGGTTTTTTGTAGCATCAGAATTAAATTTCTCAGTGAGCTATCTTCAAGCAGCTTCTTTTTGTTGGTTGCTGGTGTGATCAGTTTTTTTACTTGTTATCATTGGGTAATCCTTTAGCAGCCACATTAATTTATTCGTTTCTTCTTTGCAGTAATTAGAGCTGCGGTCCCTTGAATAAAACAATAAGTTACATGCCTATTTGTGTATCAATTATTGATGTAAATAAAACACGAGATAACTCTTGATTTCGGTTACTTATAACTCAAAGAAAACACACGGAAACATCGTATTACTTACTTGTTTGATTGTTGGCTGTTTCCCGACATTTTTAAGAAGATAATGCTTGGCAGTCAAGGTGAAAATACAACAATATACACAGTCACACTAACACGGAGTGAAAATAATAGCTTGTTTGTTTTCAATGAATTTCGTGTTATTTTACTTCATAGCAGTTAGGTTTGACACATAAACTGTCAAAAAAGACGTTTTGTTTGGTTTCATTCATTCATTTTAGCTAGTGTTGTCACATACAAAAATATTACCCCCAAAAAACCATAGCTGTTTTTAGGAAATTATTTCTCATTACACTGGCAATATTATAGCCAATGGTTATGTTTGACTAAAGTTTTAATAGGCATTGAAAAACGTAATAGTCCTTTAACCATTAGTTGACCAGTTGACTATGGTTAATCTAACAAATTGTTATACGGTGTTTGACTACGGATCAAAAAACCGGCCCTTAGAGCCTAAATGGTTTCTATAATTATGGTTAACCCGATACTGTATTAAAACAGGTAAGGGCCATTCTACGAACTTACTTTTTTTTTTTTAATAAAAACAAATTCAATGATTAGGTGTTTTTATTGAGGTAGGAAGAATTAAAATTAATTTTAATTTAATCTAAAAATAATTTTAGAGATCATCAATCACAAAATTAGCATTTATGGCACTTTTAAGATTTTTGCCTGTCGACAGGTGTGACGCCATTATCGACAGAATAGACAATATTGCAAAATAACGAAAATAAATATAATTCTAGTAAAAATCAATGTTATAAACTCAAAAAATTAAGTGTCTTTTCACTTGCTATGGCATAATAAATAAATAAATAAATAAATAAATAAATAAATAAATAATTATCATGAAAATAACTAACGGTTACAAAATAAAAAATATATAAACTATGTCTACAGATGTGACTTCACTTCTGTAGATTATTAGAATGAGCAATTTTTAGCTTAATATTAAAATATATATATCAGTTAAGTAGGATAAACAATCATTTAGAAAATATCAATATCATCATTGCTGTCCGATAAAAAAATCCTTCTCCATATTTCTTAACTCCATGAACCAGCGAGTTCTTCTCTTTTTTGTCTATCAAATTATCCTCAGTAATACTATAATCATCATCAGAAGTGCTGCCCAATCGAATTCGTTTTCTACTCTTCTTCTCAATCACCTCACATGGTGGATCCAATTCTATTTCTGATTCAGCTTTGGTATCAGATGAATTGCCATAGCACTCTATAAAAGTCGCAACCTTACAAAGTGTTGGTCAACATTCTGGGCTCTGAAAGCTCTTCTTGAATCGGAGACGGTGGGTTTGACTCATTCCGATTCGACTGGTCGTCTATATTAAGTTCCACAGTCAAGGGGGTTACTGAGGACCTATCTGGGCTCTCTATCATCACATTTCCATTTGATGTTTCTTCTTTGCCTTTAATAATAATCATGCCTGTACCAAAGTGACGAAAATCTTGGTCTGGTGAACTATTAGCACAGCTTAGACGCCTCGTTTGAATGATGTTAGGATTTTTACAACTCCATGCAAGTTGGTGGATGCTAAGAGTCCTTTAAAATGGCAAAGTAGTGCTGGTACTTAGTATGTCTGAGATATAATTGATAGGAGTGTCATCGATTTGGAAAATCCTTTACTTTCAAGCCTTTACAGTTTTCTTGCAAGCAGTTCACAAAGGTTTCAAAATTAGAAACATCATTACCATTTGCAACGCTAGCATCTGCAGTCCTCTTTAAGCACCCTACAACTCCATCAGGCTCTTCATGTCCGTGCCCAGCCTCACTGAAGTGCCATAAAATGTTTTCGACCTGCAGTTCTCGGCTTATGACTTTAACAATCAAGTAAAACATTGATTCAATTGTCATATCTTGTTTTGATACTTTTGGGCACGCTCACGCCATCCCTTCCTTATCTTTCGCTGTACTCTTGGAGTTTGTTCTTTAATCGTCTTGATCTCTCCTGATGCTTTTTTCCTTTGGTATTTTTCCGTCTTTTCTGCGCCTTACCTCTAATTCAGCTTCTGACATTTTCTGTCTACTTTTTTGATCTTTACGACGCTTCTTCTTTTCCTCTTCAGTATTTTTTTTTTGCCATTTTTGCGATCAAAATCGAGCTTCTGGAAAAAAAATAAAGCAACAAATCACATCTGTAGACAGATGTTAATTTGCAGAAAATTAACTTAAAGATGAATAATGCGTCAGGCAAACCAAGCGGGATCAGTTAAAAATAAAATTTTGATCACTTTTAGAAAACATTAGTAATATCATAAAACCACATCATATCTGTAGAAATACGTGACTTCTGTATACAAATTTGTATTTTGTACTAAACTTGGCAAAAACCGTGTGTATTGAGTTAAAAAATAAATTATTTATTCAACAAAGATTTTCTAAAAATGTATTTTAATCTTTATCAAATAGCACTATGACATATTTCGTAAAAGCCTCACATCTGTAGGCATTCGTCACATTTGTAGACAGGTTGTCGACAGAAGTGAGTTCGACAGAAGTGATGAACAAATATTTTAGTCCATGCCGAGAGGAATATTTGAGGTTAGAAAACACGGCTTCCATCACGTTCTATCATTTTACCGCTAATTAACAAGATCAAAGCAAAATTATAATTTTTAATTAAGAACTTACTGTTTTTTGGCGATTTTAGAAGTGACGCACCAACTTTTACACTTTGTAGAATGACTCGAATCTTATTAAAAACTAGGAAATAACGTAATATGGCCAGCAATAACAGACAGATGATGACAACTACGTGTTTCAGTGTTGCTAGGAAAACTAAACAGTGTCGTTATACAAAATATTTTAAAAAATACCAGATTGTTCATGTTTGTCTACAGGAGTGATTAGTTTTTAGCGAACACTGTAGAATCTTTTGTAACTTAAAATATGTAAACGTCGTATTTTTTTTAAATTACACGAAAATTTACTTTATTATGTTTGCAATATGATAGGTTCACGTAAGCTACTTCAAAATATGTGAAAGTATATTTAAAACATCTCTGGATCCGGCAACCTATGTCGCGAACAGTCTACAGGGTGTGATTTGGTCTACAGGAAACGCGCAAAATCTTATTAAATTAAAGATATTATGTATTAATTGAAATACGTGATGATAGAAAACTTTAAATAAAACAAAATTCACACTGTCGTTAAAATGTAGCTATATGTAAAAAGGAGATACATAGAGCGAACAGGATTTTGGCCACTTCGTAGAATGGCCGGTAAAAGAAAAAAAAAATCGGTCCCGAATTGTTTTCGCTCCATGCGCCCCTATGGCTACTAGTACTGCCTTAAGCATGATTACCATTTTGATGTTCCGGTTCTGACCTCCGCAACAGTCGCTCCAGATGTTCCACTTTTGGACTCAATTTATTGTTTATAAAATGATTTAAGCATGACCCCACCTCTTGGGAACCCCTTCCAGCGTCACCTTCAACCCCACCTCTTGGGAACCCCTTCCAGCGTCACCTTCAACCCAAACATAACAGTAACCAATATCGCTGGTCCCAGCATGGATGCCACAGTTGTACAACCACAACTGGCGTTTATAAAACACAACGTTTGTGGGGATTCTGGGAAGTGGTCGTTTTTTTCAAGCCGTATGAAAGGCATTCAAAAGTTTTGTCAGTTTGTCTTCAGATCGTTATTCATGCTTTGTCGTAACAAGTTAGCTCTATTCAGATGTGCCTCTCTTTCTCTTTGCAACTTCGATCTTTCTTCTTCAGAGATAACAGTTTTTATTCGGTCACATCAAAAGTATCGCACCTATTTACAGGTGTCCTGTTTCAAAAATTTGCATCTTAAGTTGAAATTTTTGTGTAATTCTCTCTTGAAAGTAGCACTTGGTAAAGCCGTTTTAGCTTCGCCGTATTATTTTTTCAGTTCCTCCACGTATATTTTGTATAGTTTCTTAATCGTCATACCAAGTTTTAGGTACTTACAATCCGTTTCTTCGCGCCTATAGTGCGATTCGTTTTTCGGCAAAGACTGAGTTTTTTTTATAAATTCCAAATCTTCTTCTGTCGATTTGTTCCAGCTACCAATAAATTGTCTGTCATCTTTTGTCATTGAATATTCCGGTTCGATTCTTTTTCATGCAAACGTCTTCTTTCTTTGGAGTGATTTGGTAAGTATTAACAAACCACAAATTCTGTAAATTCTGTGAAACTGCTTGGGTCTTTTCTTCCCAGTTTTGTTCCCTTCCAAGACAGTATATGCCCTTTTTTTTGCACTCTCCGATACACATTTTGTGATGTATAAAAGCTGGGCTTCATAACTTCCAAGTGTTATAATATTTTTAAATTCTTTTTGGTTGGTTGCGTTGGACTACTAGCGATGTTAAATGTGAGTACGTAGGTGCCATCGGCGATTCATACATACTTTCAATACTTTTAGATGGACCTGCCAGCGGTGTTAACGTTTAGGCGCAGAATGTCAAATTCGCAAAATGTCCAACGGGCGCAAAGTGTCCAGTTCGCAGAATGACCAATTCGCAGAATGTCCAGTTCGCAGAATGTCCATTATTCATCATAACGTTGTCACCCCATCAATCACTAATAGAATTATGAGTTGGGTTTTGATGAGTAGTCAAGTTATTCGTTAAAATCTGTTTTATTTTTGTCACATTTCTTTTAATACAACATAAATTTTAAAATCAATATAAAAAGTCGAAAAACGTTTAGTTGCGGTCCGGTGATTGTAATTTTGAACAATTTGTTTAATTCCAGAAAGTGAAGTGACTTGGCAGCAGCCTTTGCTGATGGTCCGGAAGCACATCCGATTTCAAATTGCGCCACAATTGTTTTTCCTCCTTTATTTGGTCATTGATGATATTGTTGAAATATGTCTTCTCGCTAACAAGTGCCATAACTGCTTGGTGCTTCAGATCCAGATAATATTATTTATTCTTACCTTTAGTTTAGATTTACGATTTATTTAGTTAATCTGTCCCTGGCTTCATCTCTCAATCTCAACATCAGTCGGTTGTTTTCAGTTATCCATGGAGTAGGGCAGGTTTCAAATGTCTTCGTTTTAAGAGGAGCGTGGAGATCGAATAACTGGATCATAAAAGAGTTAAATGACTGCACCATTGAATTGACATCACTCTTATCTCCAATAATCGGCGATGGAATAATTTTTAAATTGATGTTAACATAGTCCTCCTGACTCTGTCTGTGAGCGAAAAAAAAGAAGATTAATGCGACCTATCTCGGTTTAGCCAAGCTTCTTTAAGATCGTCTCGCATGTGATAAACGAGTGATGGCCAAGTTCACTGATATGATTCACCATGACTTTACGGATTGAAGCATCAGTGCAGATTATGTCATAAGCGAACTACTATCACCTACAAATTGAGTGGGTGGTTGGACTAATTGACTTAGATTTAAGTAGCACAAAATCTCAAAAATTTGTTCAGTTTTTGGGTTATTGACATATAGCATATTAACGTTATAGTCACCTAATAATATTACATTATACCACCAATACTGGCAATCAAGCCTTTCGCCGGAGCTACGGAATTCGGGCTTAGTTGTGTCAGAGGTTTTTGTTGTACTGGTTTCCATGCAGGTGTGTTCTACGGGGGTTACTGATTGAGAACTTCCCGTAGGACCTCTGACAGGGGTCTCAGCCCTGTTATCCCTAACAAGATCCTTTTTTACTCGGGTGCAACGCCAGCTTGCAGTTATTATTGTTTTCGTAGGAATGCCTACACACTCGGTAGGATTGGATCTGACATTTACCGCACCTAGCGCCCTCTACTGTCGAGATGAAACGACAGCAACCTCCACACTTGACACCTGGCATGATGGTAACCGAGACGAGCTTATATAAGTGGTTCTAGGATCGCCCGCTAGATGGCGCTAGAGATGACTCGATACGGACCGTTAGACTGATAGCCACGAGAAAGATATATGGCTCTGTTAGCACGTTAGCGCTGTAATTACTTGATGTAATAAGTGGGTAAGCAGCTTATTACGCCAAGTCACTGTTATTGTATTGTTGATTTACGACCCTTATGCGCACTTTTTATTATTCACTCCAATAAATGTCACGCTATTTTGCACTGAGAGCATCTTATTCCATTATTGCTGTCGCGAGCCTCCCAGTGTCCGTGTATCCTTCGTGAGCTTGTAATGAGCTCTTTCCCATAAATGATCCTGTGAGAGTTGCACTATCCCCTCGTTGGCTCTTAAGGATATAATGTCAACATCATTATACATGAATGTCAATGTGGGCGAGTACATTCCAACATATTCTGATGTAAAACAGTACCAATAACATACCATTAATTTGCTGTAGCTTTGAGTGGTCACGGCCATTTTTTGAGGTTCACTGCACATGCCGCAACGTTGGATTTGCAAGGAGGTTTTCTGCAGGGAGGTATCGAGCCACAGAAACATGCCAATCCCATCTTTCTCGTGCTATCCTATCCAACACTAAATCTAAGTTCATGTAGAACTTATTTTTCTTCTCAACAACTTTGAGGGGTAGAGGGAATCTATCAAAATTGGAAGGGGAGGTAAATCCCTTGGAATTGAAGGCAAAGTAATCCGTTGACCTGTGTGCCTCTACACACCATACTTAAAATCATCATTAGGTTCAAGGGATGTTGGTGGTGCCTCCTGGTATTCAACATTCTCATCTATATCTCATCTGAGGGGGCCAATGCTAGGATTGGTGAGTGGGTGACAAAAACAACCATTGTTCCTCGCTGACCCTTAAAAACTCTTGGGGATTCTTCTTGCTCATTGCTGTGGATTCTATTTTCATCCTGGATGGGAACTTAGATCTAGTTTTGTCATTTAACACACACACGCTACTATTGACTTTTAACTAAGTGTAATTACCTACATGCGCATCTTCATTGTTTATAAAATCAATTCGCATAGTTTTCTGCACTGCACTACTAGTGTTAGTTACTTTGTTATCTGACTTACTATAACACTTTCCCGTGCTGTGTCCGATCTTACCTCAACGCGTGCACTTCACCAACGGCTTAGTGCAGTGCAAGAAACTATGTCCCTTTTCACAATTCGCTGACGTGGCTCGGTCTGGAACTAGGTCTAGTGCTCGCTGTATTGGAAACTTGAACTTATTCCTGGCGTGAAAACGGTCCGGACCAGCTTGATTGTAGTACTGAGTTAACACTAACAGCTGATCGGGGTGGGTCCAACGCAGTGCGAAAGTTCCTGATTTAAGTGCCTTGTCTGTAATGTAATGTATTATGCATTCTGCTGCGCTAGTACCTACTATTTCGCATTGATTCACTAGACTTAAATTTTCATAGTAATAAACCTCTATAGATTCGACAAACAGTAATTAATTACAACTAAAAAGGAGCATCTTAAATAAACAAAAAATTTCGAATTACTGAAAGGAAAAAAAAACGACCAGTGCGAGGCCAAAAAGGGTCCTATCTCAGTATTATATCTACTTATTCCTTATGTCTTCCAAGGTCTGGCCGTAGTTCTGTTCGCACGGAAACGCGTTCAATAACTTCTCTTGTCATTCTTGCCAAGTAAATAGGAAAGTATTTAAACTTTCGTGCCACGTCTTGGCAAGATGTGTTTTGGCGTGTACTTACGTTTTGGGTGCACTTGTCACTTCTGAAGTATAAAGTACTCGCAGCCTCAGCGGTCACAACGCAGCTACCACCAATGCAATCAATGTTCGTAACACATTTATATCTTACTTTTGTGAGAATTGATTATAAATATTAAATCACACGTATATTAATAAAAGAGTTGATCATATTATGCATATTTTTTGTTTATCTTCTTACCTCCTTTACCAACGATCCCAGACACTTCTGTCCACTTTCGTTTTACCACAATCCTATTTTTATGTAGTGGATGACAAGCTTTCCACAACTCTGGTCGGTTTTGGACTGCTGTTTTAAACATTTCAGTTTCCTCGTCGTTCATTTTGGATCACAAAATACACTCGCTCGCCTTCGTTGCCGATTGCAAACTAGTATGCGTCACGCGGTCACGCCACGCCGCTTTCACGCATGCTCCTCCCCCTCCCCTTTCTACCCCCCGCAGGGTTAGCCGCGTCAGCCGCCGCGTAGCCCGCCGCATCCACCGCCGCGTCCGCAGCTACACTTCACGCGACGCGCCATGACCCTCGGCTCCATGAACGAATTCGTACTTAATCATATGTTTGTTTTTGTGCGTGTGAAGACGCGGACCGCTGCACGCGCCGTCTCTTTGTGAACGCAAAAAACGTCTAACGCAACGCTAGAAGCCACACTGCACGCGACGCGCGAAGCCACGCGTCTCCGTAAACGAGGCCTTAGTGTAGTTTTCGACGCTGATTCCGATAATCGCAATAACTCGATTTTGTATTATTTTGAGTTGTGCCACCCTTCATCTAGGTGTGCGATATAGCAATCAACATATCGGAGAGATCCACCCCACCCATATGTTTATTATATTCACTAATTATTTTGGGACAGGTTATGTCTATAAATCTTTTAGCGTCCTTACTGTATCTATTACATACTCCCATAGGTTCAAGACCCACATATGTACTTGCGATTAGCACAGGTTTATTGTCCAACCACTTTACCATAATAATCTTTTGGTCATCACAAATTTGTAATCAGCAGAGCCTCGTGGTTTCTCTTTTATTGATTTATCAGATTCCAAATTACATTTTCGTATTCTGTTTTGTCTGAAAGTTCCGATCGATAAAATGCCCATTTCATCGCGCAGGTATGTCATAAGTTCGATACTTGAGAAAAGTTATCGAAGTAAACCTCCGACAGAACTGGATTATGCATTGTTCGACATAATGTTAAAATTACTTTAGCTCCTAATCCCATGGATTTCTCTTTAGTTTTGAATGTGATCCCCTGGAAGGTGCTTTCTCCACCGTATAACAGGAAGTCGTACACAAAACCTGATACACCTGATCTAACAAATAGTTTATATCCCCATTTTTTAGGTTTACTCTTTATATACTGCCGGAGGTTACCGGCCTTTTTTCCTTTATAGGGTATCATCATTTCGTCAATTGACATGCGACTTTCTTCCTCAATCTTATTGCAATTCTTTCTAATGGCTTCCACCAGCGGTCTTATTTTAAAATATCGGTCAGTACTGTTTTCAATATAAAGTGTAAATATCTCCTAATTAACTCGTATTTCTTCAGTGACATTATTTGGGCTATTTGTTCAATCCTTGTTTTAGTACTCCAATAATCGGAATAGGCAGGTAATTGTATTACACCCATCAATAATTCTATGGCAAGAAAATCTTGGATATCTTGAATCGACAGGCCAATATTTTTGGTACTTGCTTGAAATGCATACAGTGTATACTCTGCTCTCGAATTTTTTGTATTATTTTGTCAGTAAAGAACAATTTAAAATACTCAATTGGTGATCGAATTCTGTCAGGTTGTGTAAAAACATTTTCTCTAGTATTATGAACTTCGTGTAAAAATAAATCTTTTTTCCAATCTAAATTTTGTGTTTTTTTTTTGTATTTACTGTTTTGGTTTTCTTTATTGGATTGACTTTGTTGTTATTATTATTACTTTTGTTTACTTTTTCTGATGTTTTCCTGTGTCCGTTTTTGGATGTCGTAGGTTTGGGCGATAGAGCTCGTCTTTTATAAAACGTAGATTTAGCGGAAGCACTTAATTTTCTCTTTGACCTCCTTGGAACGACCGTAGTAATTTCATGATCACTATCCATTTCGAGATCACGAGCACCAGCCGGACATGGACTTGATATCTCTAGCGGAGAGTTATTATTGCAGTGGACCATCAATGAAGATTGTGCTTCGCCATCTTCCTGTTATGGGCTATCTTGGAACGACAATATTTTATTATTTGAATTTTCAGATGATATGTTGATAGATATGTATGCTGCTGGTGTCGGTACTGAACTGCAAGGTGAAAAAGAAGCAGTGATTTTATTGGCAACAATGCGACTGGGCTTGATCGTGCATTGTATGTTTTTGGGTGACTCAGGTATCTCATCTACACTCGACGAATCCGTACCACATACACGATACCTTTGCTCAACAACATGTTTGTTCATACTATTATCATCCGAAACGTCAGAATCTGTGTCCGAGTCTTTTTGTGGTATTATAGCATCCATAATACGCTAAAACAAAATGAAAATATTTAAAAAATAACGTTACAATGTATGCATCTACATATATACCTATTTCTACGGTCAATAGCATAAAACATGATCTTTGCAAAATAAGTAAGTGACCTATAGATCACATAAATTAAACTAAACCTATTTGGCAAGGTACCCTGCAGGGCACAAAACCTGTTTTCAATAAAGTTCGCCGCGTACCCTACAGGGCACAGTTAACTTTACAGCGAACTATCTAACAAAACATGGTGAAAGCTGATCAAATAAAGTGATAAAACCATTCGTTGTGTTAGGTTTCAATTTATAATACATAATTGTTTGATATTATACTGGCAACACCGAAACATTCGATATGTCAAAATGGCGAAAGCTACGGTCTTGTGCTGACTAGTATATAGTTATCTGTGGTCTTGTGGCATAGACTACTACATATGTCTTGTGGGTCGAGCGCTCGTGACGGTAAGATGTGCCATAGAGGAAATTAATAGATTGAGATGTGCTTAGTGGCTGTGTCGGTAAAAAGATAGATTGGCATAGTATTGGTTGGAGATCTACTGTAAATTAAGGTAACCTATTACTTTTATGGTAAATATTAGAATACTGATTGAATTATGACATTATGTGGGGAATAGAAGATGTGATGGTATGGTGTAGAATATTGAATTTGATGTTGGCAAAGTAATATAAATGACTGACAAAATATCTTGGTGTTCATATTATTTTCCTTATCCCTGAAATATTGATAATTATATTCGGTATTAAATTAGTATTTTAGAGCAAGAGTAGCTTCTTATTACAATTGATTATTTAACCGCTAAAGGACCGCGATTGTATACGAGTATAAGGTACAATAAGCACTATGCACTTTTGAAAAAGTCAGCGTTCAGCCGAGCGCGTGCAGAATAGGTTTTGGTTGTAAATGGGTCAAATGAGAACTCTTTACAAAGAATATTAAAGTCCTTACTCGCTCGCACCATGTATGAGTTTTGCCTGTAGTTAGAAGAGGTAAAAGGAATGGAGATAGGCGGATTAAATCTAACTGATCTCTGAGGAACATTGAAACGTAGTTCATTTAGGAGATCAGGGCAGTCAATCTCATTAGATATAATTTTTAAAAGGAAAGTGCAATCTGCTAGTCGACGACGATTTATGAGTGGCTGTAAATAAAATTTCTTGCAAAGATTTATGTAATTATCAGAATGGTATGAAAACAAGGTGGTCAGCGCCCTTTGCTCTCTGCGCTGGCGTATGGGTAACCACTCGACGCGCAAAGACATGATCATATTTACGTAGATTGAAAACGAATCGAATGCAGTTATTGAGAAGACGGTCAAGTTTGTCGAGCAGATCTGCATTCAGGTCATAGTAGCACACATCACCATAATCGATGATAGGGAAAATTAAGGTCTGCACAAGCATTGTCTTCGTACTCGATGGTAATACATTTTTCAAACGGTACAGAGCTCGCAGCGTTCCAGTAACCTTCTGGCTTACCTTAGTAACTTGAGCACGCCAGTTCAGGGTACTATCGATGTGCAAGCCTAAGTCCTTCACGTCAGTGCTAAAAGGAACTATCGAACCATTGAAGAGAACTGCTGGCAAGGTTGAACCATCCACCTTGCTAATACCGCGAGGACTGCCAATGATGATCGCCTGACACTTCGTAGGGTTTACGGCTACACCAAATCTATCAGCCCAGGTTTCGATTTTTCGAGTTACTCTCAACAAGCCCTTTCATTTGATACCCATATTGTAGAAATGCATTAAAAATAACTATTCCACCATCTTGGATGGTCCGCTATATTGGATTTAGAATGACGTCACATAGCTTATCGTGTAATGTCATCCAAACTAAACGTGTATACAAAATTTCAGCTCAATTGGTTGAAGATATCTGCTTCAAAATTGAGTAGCAAGATTCCACCTGAACATACATACAAACACTGCAAGTTAAATAAAAGCTTTTAATTAATAAAATAGACCTACTTCTTTACTTCATTTATTTCTTTGTACTTTTTGTTTGCTTTCAATCTTGCTGCCTACATTTCACCTAGGAAGGCATTTCTACTTTAGATTCTTCATGAAGAGCACACGTATTCAGCTCCCATGATAATACAATATTTTATGGTGCAAATCATAATGTTGTGTAATCTAAGCCAGCCTAGGTATTTAGTACATACTGCAGAAGAAGCCTCCTTAGCTCACAGAATAAGCAAGCTGAAGTGGCAGTGGGCCGGCCATATCAGCCGTAGAACCGATGACCGTTGGGATACACGTGTTCTTGAGTGGAGACCGCGAATTGGCAAACGTAAGGTAGGACGCCCTCAGGCTAGGTGGAGTGACGATCTTCGCAGGGTGGCTGGTAGCAGCTGGATGAGAGTTGCCGAGAATCGAGCTGAATGGTGTGCAATTGGAGAGGCTTATGTCCAGCAGTAGACTGCTATAGGCTGATGATGATGATGATGCTACGAAAGTTCTCGGACATGTTGTCATAATTAAAATATGTTTTTAAGTTTCCTTTAACATATTTAATCCTTTTTATTTTAAGTCAGTTAACCGTTTCTTTCATGTTATCTTTATTTTTGTTTCTAATTAATGCAGCGCTAAGATTTTTTAAGTCTAGCATGTCATTAAATTTAAATTCTCTCACTTTATAATTTTACAATCTCTATTGTTTCCTTTACATCCTCTTTCATAATAGTTTTGGCCCTCTTCTTTCTAGCTGCTGTAAAAACGTTTTTCCCCTCACTTACGCTACTTATTGTTTTATTTTTAGATGCTGATTCAATAGTAGTGTGCATGGAATCCACCTCCATGTGAGTGTGGCCACTCTCTAAGAATGTTTGTTCGATTCTATCTAAATGATCGATTTTTTTAACTGTCCAGAGCAGAAGTGCTGATATGTACTGATTCCTGTTTTGTCTGCTACAGGTGTCAGAAAAAATACTAATTTCTTTGATAGATTGGGGGAATTATTTCGATAAAAAGTAACAGAGGCACGTACCTATTTCAGAACTCCCTTTTTACCATTTAATTCGCTCCAACTGGCAGCCTATGCATTATTTGGTAATTTTTTAACAAAGTTTGAAGAAAGTTAGTTGACGAAGTGAGCGAATACCATATAACTAAACATAACTTGTTACTTTTGAAATATAATCGAATAATAAAACCCGACAAACACATTTGTTTTGATTAAGCTTTTGGTTATGTTTGTTTTTTTATCTACGTAAGTAAAGCTAAAACCCTATAAATACAAATAGTGACTATTGCCTCAAAGCCGTTGGGTAATTTTAGTTGAAATCATTGAACACTCAATACCAATAAATAGCTTTATGTGGTTTAACCCTTGGTATGCCGGAACGTAGATCTACACGAGACACAATGGTTTTTTAATTGTGTCTGTAATTACGGCATTCGAGAGGTTAAGCGTGAATTAAAAATATTATGTAACAAGATAACACACTTTATAGGGTACCAGTTTTTAAGTTTTGACTAAACGCGGTCACTTTATTGGGTTATTACCTCAAGTAATTTTCTTTCTACTGCGAATTCCACTTATTGGATTAGACCACTGGAAAGAGCGTCAAAAATGCATTAAGATGCACTAATAAAACGATTTTTGATTTTTTGACACTTATTGGGTTTTAACACTATACCCTCGATATTATAAACATAAATGTGAAAAATCTTTATTAAAAATATGTGAATAATTAAAAATTTAAAATAAGTACAACAATCGTTTAAATTAAATTACGTTCAGGCACCGTTGTTGCCAATACGCTACAAAATGTTCCAATACCGTAAAGGACCGTTGTTGCCATTGTGGCAACAAGTCACACACGCGGCTTACATCTCTATTTGTACGCTCAAATAAAGTCTAATGTCCTCTGTGGATTTTTTATTCTATGGTCGGATAGATAAGCTAGTCAACAAAACCATTTAATTTCAAAATACCTGGAACGCAATATTTAAAAAAAAAATTGAAAGTCACGTTCCGGAGCGAGAAAACGTCAGTCTACGAAGCGCTCGGTGCTTGGTGGTTGTTAGAGTAATATTTCGTTTTTTTTTGTGTGTAAATCGACGGGAAGCGGTGTTATTTTCATTTTTAAGTATATATTACGTCATTTTAGATAATATTTGCAGTAAATAACATCATGTTATACCTATTTTGACCCAACCAAAAAGTGTAAACAAACACGTCAGTGAAAAATGTGAACCATAATTACAGGGACTACTGTCTTTTTTATTCTTCGAACATTATTCTTCGTTATGTATATGTCGCTGGCTAGAAAATGTTCCGAGCAGACCGTAGAGTATTTTGTGGCTAGCCAATCGTCTTCACGCCGTTGAGCTCTTATAACGCTTAACCACTTTTCACTCATAAGCCCATCTTTAGGTAATCTAATTATAATATTGATCATTAGGTTTCATAACACATATTATATTCAAACAATATAATTCATCAAAATGAAAACATTAAGGTTTTACACACACTGATGCAAAGTACCCCATCTTCCCCTAACGGCACGTGACTTACCTCAAGCGCCAGCCGCCATTAGAAGGCATCGAAAAACATAAAATAAAATACATTTTTCTTGATACTTACGCATGAAATGATACTTTTTTATCTTTCACAGTTGCAGTATAATTTTTACATTTCCTATAAACACAGGACGGCATTTTTTTTTTTTTTGTTATTTTTAGGGAGTTATCCACACAAGTTATTTTAATATCACGTACAGCCGCGGCACTGGTTGGTACGCGACTAAATCGAGGTCCGGTAAATACCTTGCATTCATCTTGCTACTATAGAGCGCGGGTAACGTATCTATAGTTTATAATATCGGCTACTTCCCATTTCGTAAACCTCAAACTGTACCTACTAAAAAGTTGCGTTTGGTAAACATTATACATTTCATACATTTAGTCCCATTTCGAAAACATTTCAATATTTTTTTGTGTTATATCCCATTTGGTAAACTTTCAGATGAAATGGGTACAGTCAAGTAAAAAAAGAAAAACGAAACTAATGATAACATTGTCATTTATTTTGTTAAATATTTTTAATCACAGGTACAATAGTCGGATTATGTGTACGTATGCCATTTACACATATTGATATTTAAAAACAGAAATAAAAAGTGGGGTGTACAAATAACTTTCAAAAAATTTAAGAAAAATCACAGTTCGATTTGACTATTTCGATGACAAGTTTTATTTTTTTAATAACATAAGTCAATCTAGATGCGAAATCAACTTATATAAAAAAACAATAATCACAGATTTGGTACTATCTTTTTATGTTAATGTACATTAACATAAAAAAATACATACGAAATCAACTACTTATAAAATATAAAAATAAACAGTCACAGATTTGGTACAATAACATAAAAAATACATGCAAAATCAACTTTTAAATATAAAAACAAATAATAATCACAGATTTGGTACAATAACATAAAAAATACATGCAAAATCAACTTTTAAATATAAAAACAAATAATAATCACAGATTTGGTACAATAACATAAAAAATACATGCAAAATCAACTTTTAAATATAAAAACAAATAATAATCACAGATTTGGTACATTAACATTAAAAATTACACACAAAATCAACTATAAAATATAATCACAGATTTGGAATATTAACATAAAAAATTTACTACCTACACTACAAAGTTAAAAATCAATAAATAAATTATAAAGTGATACAAGCAATTCTTGATAATTCGTTCAAACAATTTTCCAATGATATTTTTCCACTTTTGTAATCGCCGAGAATATTGTTAATTCGTATATCATTTTGGATAGATTTTTTTCTTCGTTTTGATATACTTTCTCCATTATTATAAAAGCTGTAAAAAATTGTTATGATTAATTAAAGTAATAATGTATAATTTTTATCATATGTGTCGCCTAAAAATACAGGTCATTGAAACAAAAATATGTACCTTTTCAGAAGATTTTCATAATGTTTAATATTGCCTGATATCGTTTCGAAAAATAAAAGAATTGATGGCCTTTTTCCAATTTCACTATTGAAACTCCAATTCCAAGATTCCATGAGGTTTGTAGTGCGGTGTCTTTGTGCGTAGCAGCACCAAATATTCATCATATCTTCATTTTCCAACCACTGATCCACAAAGTAATCATTGAATTCAGTTATAGCTTTTTCTTCAAAACTGTAACAGAATTAATTCGTTGAAGATTATGATACGAAAAACCATATATTACCTAGTTTCTAACGCATAAAAATGGCTGTAGAAAATGGCGGTAGAAGAAATATCCAGAACTAAACGCGTTCATTTCAATACTGCAAAATTAATTTACCTTTGACTCATAACGTATAGCCATCCATCGTTTATGTCTTCTTTTGGTAAATGTGCCAGAGCCATACATAGTTTGACGTGATAGTGAGATTCTTCATGTTGTAATAAGCCAAGAGATTTTGCCTTTCTTAATAGCGCTCTGCCAAAGTGAACAAAACACCCCTTAACAATTATGTTTGGAAATGTCTTTTTAATTGCATTTATTGGAGCTTTTTCGAAATCCAAGGTAATAATATCGGCTGTCCACTCTGGTAAATGAAATTTTAGTTTGTAAAACAGTCTTTCATATGTAGTTTCTTCTTTGTTTGTCAACACTGCATAAAAAAATGGTACAATATTTGTCCCAGTTTCTGTACTTCCTATGTCTCCGTGTACAACGTATAGTTGAAGAAACGGCTTTGCACAACATTTGAACGTTCCGTCCGCAAAGTAGTGACGGACGTCATTTAAATGTGCAATTGCACTCTTTGAACCAAACACAATCATTCTATTTTCACCGTCAATCTCATCAAACAATAAATTGTCTTTAAAACGGTCAGGAATCACGATTTCTGTAGAGTTAGAGTGCTGAGATTTTGTGATTCCTAGTTGTCTATTTCTGTGTCTATACAAACTGCTTTTAACTTTGTCAAAATTTGGTAATTCTTTAATAATTTCATAACCATTATCTTTCAGCTTTTTAGTACATTTCCTGTATGTAGCTGGAATCGGCTTCAGATCTTCACATATAGTTTGTTTACATTTTTCGATGGCTACTTTCACTTCATTTTTTTCAAAATTCGGAATACAAGAACTGCAGTGAGCATTTTCTCTTAATACATGGCTTCGATTTGAATTCAAAGTTACACTTGCTGAACATCCATCTTTTCTATTAACACAGCGCCACCAACTTGAGTCCTTATTATTTTTCTGTTTATAATATTGATGCCCAGCGCGTAATAAAATTTCACCGCCTCGTGTACTATTAATAATTTTTAAATTCACTGCACCACTAGAAGATCCCTCACCCGACATTGCAACGACCTTGCACTATGCATAAAACGAGTGAACTGATAAGTTAAACCCGGTAATAGATATAATTTACGTATACTTACTTATGTCTATCTCATTCACACCTTTTGTTTAAAACGATGGTAAGGACAATAAATCCCTACCTGAGAACCCGCTCGGTGCTTCTTTTGCGGGAAAAGCACGTGGTATTTTTAGTAGCATCGTGGTATTTTTACAGACTTTAATACGTTTTTTTTACTTCTTCTTGATCAGCCATTCTTTTTGATGGTCGAGATACTATCTCAAGACTGAAGCATTTAAAAATATATACATCTCTAATTTAATACTAATTTGACACTGACTGTACCGTACAAAAATAACAATACTAACAAAGTTTACCAAATGGGATTAAATGTATGAAGTAACGAAATGTTTACCAAACGCAACTTTTTAGTAGGTACAGTTTGAGGTTTACGAAATGGGAAGTTTACCAAATGGGAAGTAGCCATAATATCATTGGTTTTAACTGCCTAAATCATGTGGTCGATGATTTTGGTGCACGGTAAAACTCTAATGAGTTTATGTTTGCACCAACTTATTATGTATAAAGATGTAAGTATACTACTAAATAAATAATAAATAACAACAACTAAAACAGGTTTATAATCATTATAAATTCCAACAAACCCTTTTATTTATCAATAAAAGTCTAATCTCACTAAGTTGTACCTAAATTAAAATCTCACATATTTGAGATCATACGAATCAAATCAGGTCTCCTTAATACCTAATTATAACAAACAATGTTTGTCTTAAAAGCATAATCATATTTGGTAGACAAAGCCTAGTCTTACAAATAATATGTTATATTAAAAATGAGAAAAAACCGCACGCTCACGTATTTGCGAGGACCATAAACAAAGGAGATCACTCATTTAGTAGGGCGACTCGGGCTAAAAAAAAAAAGTTGGCGGCCATGAATGAAATACATTTTATTTGAAAGGTTACAGGAGTAGAAAGAAAATTGTATGGTGACAACGTTATAATTAATTTAGGGACAAAGATATAGAACGGTCTTTAAAAAATAAAATCGGGTTTGTTCGAACACTTTAACTCGAGAACGGCTGGACCGATTTTCATGGTTTTTGGTATTCATAAAATAACAAAATGGAAAGAACATAATGCAACGGGCGGCCTTATTGCTTGGCAGTAATTTCTACCAGGCAACTTTTGGGTTAGGAAAAACAGCTAAAAAAATATACATTTTGAATTCGATCCCTATTTTTTATATTTTATGATTACAACACTGCTATCTACTAACCAACTAGATATATATAATAGGCGTTGTACGGATTATAATAAAACAAAGAAAAGGGTACAAAAGTATCAATTTATTGTTTTTTTTATACAGTGATCTTACATATTATGCTCATTATCTTGAACGATAACATAATCTAAAAAACCTGCCGGTGTTTGTAAGGGCTCATCTAGATGTCTAGCCAAGCCGAGAAACCAAATAATTGACATGGTATGAGCACAGCAGCCTAGAGTTTTTTTGCCAGTAAGACACGTACAATAATATTTTTTAATTGCATTTCTGCCATTTTCCGTATAATCTGCCATAATATAAACATAGTACGTCCTGGCCCTCGAATGTCGCGATTGAATACGACCTCTTAGAAGTCTCGTTGTATTATTAACATTAGGCAAGTTGATAATATTAGGATCATTATACAGTTCAATCGTGTAAACCCCGTCTCTGATGTGCTCGCCACAGTATGATCGGGCTAATTTGAGCTGATAAGTGCCCAAAGCAAAAAGAATACAATCTTCTTCATTCAGACGAGGAAAATCTATTAGTTCTGGGTCATCAGCCGTCATTCGTCGGAATACAACTCTTTGCCTGTTCATATTATTTTCTATGACATAATCGGCAAGATCGTTCTCTATATTTCGCCTGTGTTGTATGATTTCCAAAAAGTCTTCTGCGTGTATGCTATCTATTATTGGTTGATGGAATGCATTGACGAGACTGGCTGCTACTCTAAAATCATCCATCATATGAGGCATAGCTCTATTGAAAAAATCTTGACGGAACAATTTATAATCGCGCTTAAATCTTCCATTCACCACTTCGATTACCCAACGACACATAGTAACAAGTCTTGATTCGTTGGCTTGAGCTGTGGATAATTGTAGTGCACCGACTTCTTTAGAGTGTGGTAAATAGCACGAATAGCCACATTCTTCTAAGGATGCAACTGAGTCTCGAAAGCCCCTGTCAAGGATGAAGACATCTTCATTTTGAAAGTACCAATTGAACACATAACCACTCTCGTCTCTTGCCATATTCATCATGATACGACCATCAGATGATGTAGCAGAATATGGGCCAGTCACATCAATTATATATCCATCGCAAGTTACAAATAGAAATGGCTTCAGTAAATTGGTATATTTGTGTAAGCTATAGCTTTCCCGCTGAAAAAAGAAATTGGAGCTTTTCTGACAATAAACGTATGTTGCGTCGCATATTACGATTGCCTTTCTCTCTTCCGGCGGCGACCCAGGATTACCGAAAATCGTTTCTGGTACTAATAAGTTCCGGGATACTACTTCCTGTCGACTAATGTGATCGAATCCTAAATGACGAGGAACAAAATCTCGAAGCAAGCATTTTCTAGCAATTCCAAGTTTTCGTTGTAGAGTAGACTCTGGCATTCTGAACATGTTACTTAGACGTAGGTTCGAATCACCAGTTCTGTATTTTGCTAGTAAAATGCCTAGGCAGGCTTCAGGACGTTTTTGGTTTCTCAGACTAGGTGTTTCAGACAATATAAGTTGAAACTGATCATGACTAAGACCTGTCCAGTAAAATAATTCTGTTTGGCTCATTTGCCTATAATTGACAAAGTCTAGAAAGGAACTCCTTTCTTCTTTTAACACATCTATTATATCATCTAAGTAAGCCCCACTAAAATCGGTACATAGATTTGGTGCCTCCTGTAATTGTTCCCAATCAAAACTGATCAAATGTTCTTGACAAACACGACTATCTTTAGGTATGTATATGTTATACTTGCATAAAACATTCGCCCGTAAAGAACTCGGCAAGCGACGCCGGGTGGTATTTTGACAACTAAATATTAAGCAGCGCGAACTTGTCCAAGGAACACGTCGATATCTGCTACTTTGGACAGAAGAGTCTCTGGCCGATGGCTCAGCGACTTCCACAGGCACAGCAGCATCAACAGGCGCAATGTCATCTGCTGGCGGAACGTTATCTGCTGGCGGAACGTCAGCTGCTGGCGGAACGTCAGCTCTTCTTCTCCTGTCTGCTCGTTGTACACAAGGACGGCAGATAAATTCTTCATGATTCAGAAGAATCTGAAAAGAAACAACAAAATGAATTCGAATCTATTTTTTGGCATTGATTTACTCAAAGCGGTTACTGATTCACTTTAAAAATCGTAACTAAAAGCCTGACCACGAGGACGCCTTGTAGGGGCGAGATCGTAAGGCAGCGGGCAAATAAACACGTGCCCTTATCTTTTTCACGCCTTATCAGAATACAAAAGTGACGTCATCGACGCCAGGTGCAGAGATATTTTAACCGGGTTGTACACAGGTAATTCTTAGATACCTACATACATACATACATTAATTATTAAGTACAAACATTTTTAACATTTGACCAAAAAATATGTACTTATATACTTACTTGTCGAGGGTGTATAACTTCTGTTATATACAATCGTAAGTGCGGCCTATTTTGAAACAACTCAGACGTCAATAAAGATCGTCTTCTATTAACAACTGAACGATTACAACACACACACGTTCCCATGATAACATCAAGTCCGTTATTTGCGCAATGGTCACAGATTATAAAAAAAAACAGTCCTTATAACACACGCCGAGAAATAAGCTGATTCGCAAAAACAGTGAGTAGTGAACAAGGCAACAGATGATGCGTCACTGAACGGACTGAGACGACTCGCGCGCGCGTGTCTATTGTGTTACAAGTAAACGGCACAGAGCACGGGGGAAGTGAGGGACGCGCGGAGCGTGCAAGATTAGAACAGGTTTTTACCTGAACGCGCAAAACGTATTACTTGTACCAAATATAATTCCTAATAATTATTAATCCTATTAATCTTCGAACCCAAATTGTTCTCGTCTTTGGTGCCATAGTAAAACATAATGTATTCTATACATATTTTTAAAATATGTAAGAATTATCGAGGGCCACCCAAAAAAAAAAAATTAGCCCAGAATGGGTGATCTCCTTTACAGTAACTATCACATATAATTACTTAACTAATGTACCTATACAAACTATTGTAAAACATAATAAAAGAGAAACGGTGGAGTTTCCTGTCCATTCTTTTTTGTATTTATTTTTATTTTATTTATTTATACATACAGTCTTGATACAGGTTCATGTTTGTTTTGTACCATTAAACCAGAAATGGTTTGTGTCTTCTCCATACGAAAACTACCTTTTGGAAGGGGCGACTAGAATCAATTCTATTATTTTGTAAATTTTGATGTTCAAAAGTGCCATACAATGGGCCTATTTTAAATAAATGATTTGACTTTGACTTTATCGATTTTACTGTTAGATTGATAAAAATAATTTGTTTTAGTATATCTGCTCACTCACTTACATTATGTAGGTATGCCTACGGATTGGTTTTATTTTTTGTGAATTACACAAGTTATAAAATATAGAGTAACTATACTTACTGTGAATGTTTGTAGCGAAAACACCATATTTAAATAATTTCAATCTACCGGGACATTAGTTACTGTAAATATGGTTGTGAAAATATGAAATAAAACATAATTTTAATACAGTAAGTCTACTTACTGTCATTATTTTAACGAACGATTGAATCTTCTCAACATTTACTGTGATTGTGCTTATCGTAACTTTATTAATAATTTAGATATAAAAAAAAGAAAAATGTTTCATAAAGGACTTGATTATTAAGGATCACAGTACTGTGACGCTGGTCCTGCCCCACAAGGGCGCATAAACTAATTGATTAGCATTTGAAAATACTGTTGGAACTGCTGAAGATTTTTAAAAACTATTTGCATTGTATAGATTCAATCGCTTAGCATTGTATAATTGCATAACACGTGTGAGTACTATGTACCTACTATAAAGCTACCATTTACTAGGTACGTCTTTCATTGACTTGAATGTGCCCTGGCGGCTGAGAGTATGTCATGCTCACTCTAATGTCTCGCTGACGGTGGCGTGTGTGTTGGATCATTTAGCTCCCTTCAAAATGGTTGAGCTGAATGGTGCTAATCCATGCGTCATGTTCGTGAACGGGCGCTGTCAGTAGGGACTGGTCATCTCTTAGCTGACATGGCTTATTTTAATTTAATTTTGGAATTGTATTATTTGTTTTATTTTCTATTACGGACGCTTTTAACGTTCTGCATCGTTCTCACATGTATAACTTCAACATGAATGATGTAACCAATATTTTGTAACCATATTCTGATTTAAAAGAGTGTCCGTGGAGTTTCTTGCCCGTTCTTCTCCATAGGTACCTACTACGCTTTGGAATGGGCAACTAGCTTCATCTTTCTGACTGACCGACCCCTTGACAATTCAAAAGTGCCTGTAATTGGTTTATTTGAAATAAATGCTTTGAGTTTGAGTTTGAGTTTTGTAAAAAAAGTCTTAACAACAGTAACACGATTTACTGTAATTATGACATCGGGGTCAGAATTGGCCCACGATATCGGGCAATACCAGCGTAGTCCAATCGTTGAGCGACCACACTCAATATCATTCAACTAATCAATATTAAATAAAGGGTTGACGTAACCAAACAATAGAAATGAATCGTTTACACAACATTCCTTTAATAAATAATATTTAAAACATTTATATTAATAAACAAAAATCTTTAAAAAAAACTCATTTTAACAATTATCTTTCAAAAACATGTTCTCGACCTGCTGGATTTAATCTTTCATATACCTTCCTTGTTAGGATTGAAACCCGAAACTGAGCCTTGTTCTGGTGTTCTGGATCCCTTGCGCCGTAACCCGACGTCTCTGACTCGGACATTTCACGAGAACGGAATGATTGCGACATTATCAATAAGTGTCTGTTGTTATCAAAGTCAAATAATTTATTTCAAATAGGCCCATGTATGGCACTTTTGAACGTCAATATTTAAAAAATAATAAAATTGATTCTAATCGCTCCTTCCAAAAAGGTAGTTTTCGTATGGCGATGCATTCATCTCCATACGAAAACTCCATTGCCCATTGGCAAGAAACTTCACCGTTACTCTTGTAAAATGTTTTACAATAGTTTGTATAGGTACGTACATTAGTTAAATAATTATATGTGAAGACAATGCACCTAGGATAAAATTACTATACCACAAAAGGTAAAAATAATTAAAAATGAAGCAACGACAGATAATTTAATGTGATAGATACATGGTAGTCACATATTTACAAACATTGTAAAAGTTGACGATTTTCCTAAAATTTTGTAATTAATAAGTCAGTGTGTGAGGAAGTAATCACAGAATGTAAAATCGAATGTCATAAAACATAAAATAATAAATTTTACAATTAAATTAGCAACCACTTTGATTTTGTCTTGATTCTAAATTGTCCTATGGAGCAGGACCAGCATGTTTCCAAGCACTCTTATCTTGGATATAATCCTCTAATTTGTAATATGCTTGTTTACAAAGTGTACTTTTAATATGAGTTTAAAATTTTCTTTCATCTAATTGCAATATGTCACAAGGTATTTTGTTATAACATTTAACACAGTACCCCATAAAAGATGTATGTTCTTTAGATAATCTGAAAAATGGTCACTTATTTTATTAAAGAGATGTGAATTTTTCCTTACATGCATAATATTTTTATAAATGAATTGGCAAGGTACCGTCATAATATTAATCCTTTTAAATAGTTTCCTGAGAGATTTGTGGCGACGTAGATTATAAATGGCTCTGACAGCTCTCTGCAAAATAAAGGTGGATTCAAAGTCACCAGCCCGACACCACAGTTAAATGCCATACGACATAATTCTGTGGAAGTAGCTAAAATAGACCAAACGCGCGGTTTCTACATCTGTTAAGGCCTATTCAGACCTAAGCGGTATTCGCTACCGTCTGCGGCAGAGAAAACCCAGTGGGTATGCAGTAATATTACTGTTCAGACCTAAGCGGTATTCGCTACCGTCTGCGGCAGAGAAAACCCAGTGGGTATGCGGTAATATTACTGTTCACACCAAAACGGATTTCGCTATCCTTGTGGGTAGAATAACGCGCGGTAGTCGAGTTTCGCTCAAAGAGGTAAGAAATTTTCACCAGTTAGTCACTTCTGAGTCGCCAAAGAATATACACGTCAGTCACGTTGTAATTTCTGCAGAGCATCTGATTTTAGTGATGGATAGTGATGAAGAGGAAGTTTTACTTTTATTAGCCTTAATTGACTCACCAGTTAAGAAAAGAATTTGGATCCATGACATCAACACTGCCGTGCTTGTGATCTCAGACCAACAAAAAAAGAAAGACGGCGCGCCGCGAACATTAAAAGTGAAGCCACAAAACCGTGCTCCTGCAAGTAAATACACCCGCTCACGCGCACTCCTACACTAAAACCATGCTCATCGCTCTTAGTACGTCATGAGTCGTCGTCTAGTTAACATTGATTAAAAAAAATATAATTATGCTTTCCTGTGTAGTGAAAACTTATAAAAACAATAGCAAATCACAAAAAAAGTCTCACGGAATCACTTTTCACCCCTAAGCATTGATGTACTTGAAATAACATCGTTTTTTATTAAACGAATTTTAGGTTACTTGGAACAAATAACCTCAACAAACGAAAGCAGTGACTTAAAGTGCGAGGGTTGCCATAATATGATTTAAATCTTTCCCATGCGATTCAACAAATTTAAATGTGATTTCTTACTTCGAGTTATATTCATGTTCTCTTTTTTATTTATTTAATATTTTAGATTTCTAATTAATACTGAATTAAAAAGTAAATGGATAGTAGATATAAGATAAAGTCGGAATGATCCAGAATGGCTGCCGTCGAAAACCAGCGTGGTTTGTTCCGATCATTTTGATAATAACGACCTTTATTCAACTAATCGTGGACCAAAGGCTATATTATGGTTAAAAAAACTTTTTGTTTGTTACGATTTATCTTGATATTACTTTTTCTTCAGAGTCAGTGATTTTGTTGTTGTGATCTTTTTGTATTTAATAAAGGTAATTGACAATATAATTACCTATATTATTTCAAAGTAATTTACATAATGACTTCATACATACCTACGACAATGTTATGATTTACGCTTCAACAAACTTTTAATTGAATTTCTATGTGCATGGTTATCGAAAGAAGCTGTATTTCACTTCTTTCAATCCCAAGACACTGTCGCGGGTAGGGTTAACTTACACCTAAAGATATACCCTATAGTAGAACTAAATATATGCAAATTTTAACCCTTACACACTTCACACTCTCGTACTAGCGCACTCTCACCCACACTCGCACACGTCACACAATTAGGCACATTTTTGTCTTTTTCTCTGTATTAAGCTCGTTCTTTTGTATAAAGTTATTTGATTTTTCTATAGTTTAAAACTAACCTATTTATTTATATTTGTATTTTGAATTTTTTACATTCAATTGCAAATTAATGGATATTTCTAAGGCCCGTATTACAGAACCTCACTCAAAACTCAAGCATTACATAAAACTCGTTTAAAGCCTTGTGATTGGTTAAAACTAGTTTTAAGTAATGCTCGAGTCTTGAGTGAGGTTCTGTAACACGGGCCTAAATGGAACAGCGGAGTCTTCCAAGGCCCAACACAACAATTCTTGCTTTAAAGGTGCACTTTATAATTGTTTTTTTTTTCTGATGTAATTTTTTTTGTTTTGTTCGGAATAGAGGTCCTTCTAAACAATTGAGGTACAATGCCATACTTAACAATATCTTACTTGTACAATATTAGCCTACCCATAAAATATTATTACCCAAGTTATGGGGTATTTTTTTTTACAAATGGCAACCCTTCGTCTCACACATAGATAAAAAGGTGGCTTCACTTTTGATGTTCGCAGCGCGCCGTCTTTCTTTTTTTGTTGGTCTGAGCTTGTGATATATAGGTACAGTAAGTGCGTTGGAGACACTTTCGAGAAAAAGGCGGTAAAAGTTTTTTTTTTTAATTTTGACATTCTTCCTAAACTATAAATTAAACCTAAGTTTTCTAAAATATTTAAGATAAGTATAGGTTTGTTTAACAATTTCTATATATTTTAATTTTTAATTAGGAATAATATTTTAATTGTAAAGATTAAAAAAATATTTATGTTAAGGAACGAACAATTAAAAAAATTATGTATTTTTAGTATTGGTACAGTAAGTGTGTGACTTACTGTAACAATCTTTAATTTGAAGTACATACTGCAACAATGATTACAAAATGAGATAAATGTTTAAATAGAATAACAAAAATTACACAATTTGCCTAATGTAACTGAATCTCTTACTGTAATTATAGCTAGGAGCAATATGTAAAATTAATTATCTGCCACAAAGCACCGGAACCATAATTAATTACTATTCCTTAATATTATTTGTAGATAATGAAACAAAAAAAATCTTATGAAATCACAGTTTAATGTAGAAAGTACACAGCTTTATTAATAGTACGAAGTTGTATAATCAGTTCCGTTTTTTTTTATTTTTTGAGCATTTTAAAATCTGATTATAAACTAACTAAAAAAAACAATTCGTGTTTGTACAACCTGCTCCGTACATGAAACAATCGTAAACCAAATAAAATAAGCACTGTTTCTAAAATAACACCTTTACAGTTTTTCCCCTAAATCTTTTTATAAATTCGTGTTTGTACTTCTTCTACAAAACAAAAAAAAAATTAAAATAAACACTTAGTTTCTCAAAAAAATAGCACAGTTTTTCTTTGGAATTCTTCATAATAAAAATAATAATACGCAGATTGACAGACCGCAGCACAACTCTGATCTTTCAAGGCACTTTAAATTCTTCAATAAGACTTTTATCCTCTTAGAACAATTATAATTATTAACACTTTACTATTGTATAAATTATGAGATCTTCGTTATACGAACTTAATCGAATCAGCCTTACAAATTAATTAGTACCTATGTAGCAATTTATGGTAAAATAGTAAAATGTCCTTTATGTGACTAGTAAAATGTAGGCTTACAAAAATATTATCATTACAATAAGAAAATATTTTAGGATAACAACATCAGTCCTATATTTAATCAACAATAATACTTTATCCATTTAACAATTAAAAGTAGCTACGTTGCTATATAATTACTTAAGTCTATAAATAATATTAAAAAAATTGTCAACCTAAAACTCGTCAGTAAGCAGATTTGTAGCAGAATTAGAAACCGGAATGTTAGACCAAAATTCCCTTCTATTCTCAGGCATCAGAGGTACAAGCTTCTGTATGATCTCTGCTTTTCGATCTGCAGTGATTCCTCTTGGAATATTTTTAGGCTTCACCTCAGGGATTTTTTGAGCCTTTACAATTTTAGCTTGTAAGAAGTCCAATGATTGAAACATCTCATTATGAACCGTTTTATACATAATTACGAATTTACCCCTCTCAACTTTAACTACCATTATATTTTTAAGGTAAATCCTGTGTTCCATGTTTCTCAGTTTATATTGTGACGATAAGTCTTCATAAAAATAAAAGTCCGAAACATCCATTGATTTGACAAAACATTTGCGATTATTTGCCATTTTCACCCTTTGGACATAATCATCGAAATCATACACTTTGTTTTTACCTAACATTTTCTCGACCTGATGATAAAAATGGTCAGCTGACATGAAGGTATGTCCTGGCTCGAAATATCGTATCTCGATTGTTTTTGCAGATATTAAGGAACTATTAATAATTTGTACTAAAAACGACATCAATGCCCAATTTTTATTTTGGGATGCACAGTTATCAGCCCACAAAATAACATGTTCGGCATCTCGTTTGTGAAGCAAAAAAGCCCTAAATGTCGAAATTATGTAATTTTGATGGCGACCTGATATGGACTCATTCCAAACAACCGCGAAAGGCATTTCTTCTTTTGATGTTTTTCCCAATGGCACAAAACTTTCATTAAAGGCAATTATTCTGGGGCAAAAAATTGAGGCTTTATATTGGTCTAATCTTGGCAACATGATCACTTTTTGTAAATCTATAGAATAAAGAATAGTAGTTTTATCAACAAGTGCATTATCTACATCTTCTTTATATTTTATTCGGCTTTCTGTATATCTTACTTTATGAGCATTATACTTGTTACAAACATCACAGGTAGTATCAGGATTTTTATTATGTTCTGGGTTATGTAGTTTAAATATTGCACAAAATTCACATTCTTCATTTCCTAGATGGGTAAAAGATATGTTTAATTCATTTTTTACTACTGTGCGGTAAGTTTCTAGAGATACTTTCAAATCAGGAAACTTTTCACAAAAGTTTTTGTACATAATTGGCACATTAATATCACTGGGCAGATATAGTTTATTAGGAGCATGCTCTCTTCGATAGTGGGATATTGCAGGATTGTAGCCCAAAACATGATCCTTTATTATACTTCTGTCTATTTTATTGGCTCTCATAGACTCCCCTGCGATCCTTTTGCTGATCGATGGGTCTCTTTAGGGCAGCGAGAACTCTCTGATCATTTTTTGGGTGATACCCCAAAGTTGTTAGAAATAATTGTTTGCAAACTTCTATTCTAGTATCATCTGCTTTTGTTAGAAAATAAGCATATGTCACATTCCTCTTTGGTATTTCCCTGCTTGTTTGTTTTCTTCTCTCAACAGCTTTAATTTCAACCATGCCTTTAATAAATATACCCTGGGATTCTTTGCTCAGTTTACTGTAATAATTATTTATTACCTTTCTTTGGTCTTCATTAATATTCGTCGAACATTTTCGTCTACAATTTTCTATGCATGCCCTTTTAAGTGTTAGCTTTTCAATAAGTAATTGTTTTTTAATCTTTTTTCTTTCTGTTAATGACTCTACAAACACTTGTCTTTTCCGTGGTAAACCAGACTTAGTCAATCCGTTTCCTTCTTGTACGGGATTATTAATTAGATTTAATTGTTCCGTATTATTCAAACTAACTATACTGGCACAATCAACTTGAATTGAATTTTGTTCTAGAAATGATCCGTTAATATTAATGTGGAGGTTATCGGTTTCAATTGCTGTAGTATCTTCTTCTGGATTAAATGTCGTAACACGAGAAATCAGTAAATCTTCACAATCAGTGTCGGTTGTGTCAGAGCCAGGTATATAATCTTTATTATTAATATGTGAATTTTCGTTTTCTTCATCCGAACTAGTTAAAAGTTTCATTACATTCGAGAAAATTTACATCTAAAGACGCTTTTTCAATAAGCAACCTATCAAAGTCAGTCATATTATTTGCCAAAACAGCACTACGTGAATTTTGGTACTCATTATCAAAATCAAATATTTTTGGATGATCATTAAAAACGTACCGCTGCCACATTTTGTTAATGTCGGTAACTACACGTTGTTTATTCATGTCAGTGTCTTTTGAGGATTTAGGTATGGAAGAATCACTGGTGCTGCTGCTGCTGGCACAATCAGTTGCTTGTAAATATAAATGATGTGCACTTGACGCATTTGGTGCTGCTGTTTTTCTAGCCAAAGCCGTCATCTTATCTGTAAAAATAAAGAATATATACCTACAAGCAACACATTCACACAAACAAGCTAAGGAAACAAGCTTAGTGGCGATGTTTAAAATACAACACAAGTTCGAAAAGCTATCAACGATTTTGTAAAACCAGCTTAAATACTTATCAGTTATTTTACACACTTTCAACCATTCGTGTATTTTTCGTTATATTTTTGGGTAACATAATTAATAAAAATAATAAACACATAATTTGTTGTTATGTAATTATAATTAGTATATCCTCGTAAGACCCAAAGACGTAAAGACAGAAAAAATAGACATTCCGGCCCAAGAAAGATTTTAAAATCATTAAATTACGGCCCAGCGACCTAAAACTAAGATATGATATTTAAACCTATTTTATTAAAATCTGATGACCCGGAAACTGAAGAGAAGTTATTTCAACATATTTTTTGCATAAAATAGTAAGCATTAGGTATAAGAAATAGCTCTTAAAGTAATTAAGTCAAAAGCATTTTATTTAAATATGGTTTATTAAGTCAAATTCTGGGCCGCTACTACTTGCACCCATTTTTAGTACATTGTGTTGAAATTTATATTGACCTAAATTTAGGTTGGGCCTTACGAGGATATTAATGATATGTAGGTATCTTAAAACGGTTACAACAACAATTTACTGACGTGATAAGATCAAGTCAGTAAATTGTCTTTAAAATAATTTAAAACTAGTGCCAAACTTATTATATTAAGCTGTTAATAATATCTAATTATTGCACCAGTTATTAACTGCTCAAATATTATAGGCCCCAATACAATAGCTAGGAAAGTACGTATACTCACGAGTGATTTTGGCGCCAATTTGATTCTCCGACACACGTCAGCCTCTATTGTTGCGTGGTCCGCGACTGCAAATTTGGGTACTTGACCCACCCCGCACTACCCGGCTGGATCCTAAACGCCTTAGAATATTTGCAGTAAGTAACGTATTTACCTAATTTGTTCCAGGCAAGTCTACGCATAAATTTAAGCATTCCTAAACATAATTACAGTAGTGAATCTTGCTGTTATTACGTCTATGCGTACAAATATATATTTTAATTCGCTGACTTATCATATACACAGTAAGTTCCACTTACTGTACTTATGCTAAGATAATACATTAATATGTTGCGAAACTCTTAAGCATTAATATAATATATGCTGTTACTGTAAATATGTTAAGGTTTAGTATGATAATGATTTATTTCCAACACTTAATATAATAACAACAAGTGTCACTTACTGTTAATATGTTTCAGTGGTACTTGGTAAAAAATACTCATAACTTTAAAATGATAATAGCAAGATTACTTACTGTAGCATTTACCTAGGAAATGGGTTTAACTTTATGAAAAAATCAACCGTATGTGCCCATACTGCAATCATAATAAGTATGCATTGACGCAAAACGTATCTTACTGTAATTATGCTTAAGCTTATTTGATGTTCTATGCCACATTTTAAAATTTTAAATATACAGAAATGTAGATCTCAATCTCTACATTCCAAATATATATACAACTCAATATCGTCAAAAATGTGACTTACTGTAATAATCATAAGCGCGGCAGAACACAGACAACACCGAATTCACGGGGAATTCCACACTTTATATCCAAGATTAAGATTGGATGAAGATCGGTTTTTTAATGCATTCAGAATGACGACTGAGAACTTCGATGAAATATTAAATATGATAAAGGAAAATTTCAGCAAATCATTCACTAAATATCGAGAACCCATATGCCCTGAAGAACGCTTAGCAATAACGTTGAGGTAAGGAAAACAAATTTGAATATTAATTGACAAAAATCTTTATTTTAGATAACTAGGAAGGAACTTTGGTTATTTATAATACTAACACAACTTATATCTGAACCTAAAATCTTCTTATTAGATTTCTGAGTGTTTCTGTTGGTCGTAATCTATTTCGTGTTCGTAATCGAGACCTTCTCCAGTCAGTGAAGGTGCTAGAGGTGATAGAGCATTATCTTGAATACAACGCAGAGCAGACTGCAGTTCAGAATCATTAGTAGACTGGGGACTACGAGAATAACATGATTGTTGAGACATACAACGATCATTTTGGCTTGTGTTAGGCTCACTACGAGAATAACATGATTGTTGAGACATACAACGATCATTTTGGCTTGTGTTAGGCTCAGTGGTGTAGTAAGATCGCAGTGTTGTTTCTCGTTGTAGACTACGTTCTTGCTCTTCTTCCAATTCCGCTTCCATCATAACTTGAGCTATTTTCATTTTTGTTATAATTTTACGTCGCTCCGAAAAACTGTCAATTGTTTTTGCATATCCAAGCATAACATGTTCAATCGACGATTATTTATCTGCTTTTGTATTCAAGTACGTAATCACTTTATCGACAGGATGTTCGTTAACAGAAGTCCTTTTTCTGGAACCCGAACGTGAAGTATAACGTTCGGATGATGCTACTGAACTTGGCCGTTGTGTTGAATTTTCATTATTAGATTCGGGTTCAGTAATATTTTGGGTATCAGATCGCTTTCTTCTTCTCTTGCCACATTAGTATCAGTTGGAGCAAATCCTATGTGATCTTTTAAAAATTCCATTGAAGATACCCACTGCCATTTGCTGTAACGACTGTAAGATTTAAACGCACTTTGGCCTGTAGTGGTTTTTTTTTGTAGTTTTTAAATATTTACCATAAGTGTCACGTAGATTTTTCCATTTCACTTTGGCTTCATCGCCTGTAAAAAATATATTTTATTTATAATCTATTCAATTACTTTTAATCATTAGTTATACTTAGACTAATTTAAAACCCTGAATTTGTTAAGGTTAGTAAGGTGATAAATACTGAGGAATCTTAGAAACCAAATTTATAGTATAAATGGCTTAGCCTAGACCTTGAGTAAAAAAGCTTATTAAATTTTTTTTTTGCAGATTTTTAGCAAGTGGAGATTCATTTCGCTGTATTGCAAACAGTTATAGAGTGGGTAGCTCAACTGTCGCAGAAATTGTTGATGAAGTTTGTGATGTTATTTGGACTACATTACAACCCATATACATGAAGCCTCCTATAGAAGAAATGTGGAACTTAACATTTGAAGAGTTTTATAATATGTGGCAATTCCCCAATTGCCTCGGCAGTATTGATGGAAAACATGTCACTATCGTTTGTCCGCTTAATTCAGGCAGCAATTTTTTTTGCTACCTCAAAAAAATTTCTGTCGTCCTTATGGCAATAGTAGGACCACACTACAATTTTTTAAGTATCGATGTTGGAGATTTTGGAAAAAATAGCGACGGTGGAATTTTCGAAAACTCTGTCATGGGAAGGAGGTTTAATAATGGGACTATGAATGTTCCAAGGCCTAAACTATTGCCGAGAACTAATAACATCACACCTCATGTGTTAATAGGAGATGAGGCATTCCGATTGCAAGCACATGTAATGAAACCATTCAATCAAAGAGTTTCTAGGGTTGATAGAAGAAAAGAAAAATACAATAAGCGCCTATGCCGCTAGCTAGACGTTTTGTTGAAAATGCATTTGGATTACTGGCTCAAAAGTGATGGTCCAAAAATGTATGGACCAAAAACCCAGAGTCGATTTAGACAAATCTGGTATCAATAGCTTTATTAAAATGCACAATTTACCCCACCGAAAAAAAATTGCCCATATCCATGGGGTATATGAGTTATAGACGAACAAAGTATGTATGGAAAAATCGTGAATAACTTGTTATTTTTACCAGTTTTTTCCACAGCATTATATTAATAATGAATAATTTGTTATTTTTATCAGTTTTTTCAACAGCAATATATTAATAATAATAATCATAGGACAATAATAAATATAAGTAGCGATTATATGAACCTATCAAGTTGAAATCTTATATTTCACAGCTTGTAAATCATATGTCAAGATACTTTTGTCGTGAAATCTTTTTACAGTTGAATGTGCCTATTTTGTCTCAGATTATTTATTTTTTTAAGTCGTTTATTTAAAAAAAAAAACAAATACTGTGGGAAAAATATGTATTTCAATTATTTTCAATGTCTATTAATATATCATCTAAGAACCCAGCAGGTTGCATAAGGTCGTCTTGGTACCTGGCCCAGGCCAGATAATATATAATGCTTATTATGTGGGCACAACTGCCCAATGTGCGGCGACCATGAATACAGCTGCAACAGTATTCCGAAATCCTATTCGTGTTATATAAAACATAACAGTAATATGTTCTTGTCCCGACGTGCCTGGAATGGATTCGACACCTAATTAATGTACTTTCTTCGTTATTAATATTTATCCTTTCGGGGTGTCTAAAAACTTCAATTGAAAAAACCCCAGTTCCTCTAATATGTTCGCAACAGTAGGACCTTGCAAGTTTTACGTGGTATGTGCCTATTGCGAACACAATTAATTGGTCATAATCCATTCTTGGAAAATCCGATAGATTGGGGTGTGTTGCATCCATTCGGGTAAACACAATTCTTTGTCGATCCCAATGATGTTCATCGACGTAATCGGCTAATAGGTTCGGCCTGTCCCTATTTCTTTCAATCATCTCTATAAACTCTTCAGTAAATCTGCTGTCTTCATATGTTGGATGAGTTGCATTGGTAAGCGCTGCAGCTATTCTATAATCTGTCATTGCGTTGCCTAGCGCTATATTAAAATATTTGTGTCTAAATATTTTAAAATCTCTTTTTATCGTGCCATTAATGGTTTCCACGACCCATCTAACCATGGTTATCAATCTGGATTTATTTGCCGCTATTGTACTTAATTGTCTTTCATTACGTCCTACAGACGGTGGCATGTAAGCGTTATAACCACATTCCTCTAGATCCGGCAAACAGTCTCGGAAACCCCGATCCAAAACAAATACATCATCTGGGTGTAAAAAGCATCGCATTGGAGCTTCTTCCATGGGACCATCATGGTTATCTAATATTAGTTTCACTATGTCGGAGTCTGAAGTTCTGGCGCCGTAGGGTCCAGTTACTTCTATGATGTAGCCATCAGCACACACAATCATGAAGGGCTTAATCAAGTTGCTATACTTGTGTAAGCTATAGCTTAATCTTTGAAAGAGAAAGTTGGAAGATTTTTGAATAAATAAATAAGTGCCGTCGATAATTAAAATGGCCTTTGTTCGCTCTTCATTACCAAAAATATAATTCGGAAGTGTCCTATTCCTTTCGATCACTTCATGTCGGCTGATGTGGTCAAACCCGAGATGCCGAGGAAGGTATTCATTTTTGAGACATCGTCTAGCCTGCTTTAACATGCGTTGTAAAGACGTTTTCGATGTGTTTATCAAAGATGCCAGTCTTACGTGAGGTTCACCTGATCTAAGTTTACATAGGTATACGCCCAATACAGTATTGCACTTATTAGTTTGTCGTAAAGACGGTGTTTCTTGTAAGATACTCTCAAACTGGTTATGGTTCATTCCAGTCCAAAAATGGAGATCTTCTTCACTTATTTCATGAAGCCTTTCAAAGTCAACATTACCTTTTCTTTCAAGCACTCGTGTATACAACATAACTATCTCGCGTAAGTTCTCGTTTCTGAAATTATCTTGGCGATTACTCACATTTACAGAGAAATCCTCAAATGATGAATTCATTATATGAAATCGACAGACTCGTGCTAGTTCTGGTATGTAAAAAGAATAATAGCTTAATAAGTGCGCTTTTATACTGTCGGGCACTTGTCGAAGTTGCGTTGAAGTACAATTGTCGAAGAGACATCTTCTTGAAGTATTCGCGGCACGTGTAAATCCAGTTAAAGAAAACGATTGCGGTGGTCTAGCTTCAGGTGTTGATGGTTGCCTCAATGCATATTCAATGCGTTGCCAGCAAGGATGACAAATAGATCTTGACCCATCAAAGACGATCTGAAATCAACGAGACATAATATTACACAATGAAACGATTGTCAAACGTTTATTTTATTATCAACCTAATATGACCATTTTTGTAAGTACATAGATAAATGAATATTTGTGGTCAATTGCACACTGCGCCATCTAGTCCCACAGTAAGCTTAATGCTTGTAGTATGGTAACTAGACAACTGAATAAACATACTTAAATACTTTTTTTTTTTAAATACATACACATTATACATATTTAACACCCAAACCAAGACAAACAGATATTTTTGAAACTACAAACAAATGTTTGTCTTCTGCGGGAATTGAACCCGAGAATCGAGATGAATTGAGATGAATCATTACTTTACTCGGTGACCTATATTATCATTATTATTAGTAAAAAAGCTGGTAGGTAGGTACTATGGCCTGGTCCCCCTCTTCATGAGAGGAGGCGATGCCCCTACAGTGGAGCGTATACACATAGGTATATTGGCTGACAGTGCAACAAGTTTATGACTAGCTTAATTGCACCACTTGTAATCATAAAGCCTCTAAGTATTGTTATCATCCTATACATAAACTCACATACGGGTAATGTCAGACACTATGTGTTAAGTTTATACTACCACGAACGGGTAACTAGACTTAACTTAAGACTTTCTTCTTGTGGTTGTCCATGATTCAGTAGGTGCTCCACGACGATTCGATGTGACTCCAAAAACTGAAGCGACAATACATGACGTTGTCTCCGTAACACAGAGCGACTACAGTTCACACAACGATTGTTCACCTCCATATTAGCAATGTCCAAAACAAAGAGTAAATCAGTGTCCGGTGTAGAAAAAGCAGGCCTTAAAAATCCAATAATGAAACGCACAGATCACAACGGTAGCAAAGCAAACGAAGGACTGCGTGCGTCGGCGCCGTTAGAACCTCGGTTCAAGTTAAAGAACAAAAGAATAGAAAATGGCGACTGGCGTCCGTCGGCGCGCTCGCGCTCCTATAGGTAAGCCTCTCGCTCACTCAATAGAGCGAGAGGTAAGATGAACGCATCATATTCTGAAGTATTTGTGTGTATTTGTTTAGCGAAAACAAAATAATGAATAACAAAGATAGGTAAATATGCTAGAGAACTTAAAAAAATAGACGTAATCTCATTAATAAAGGACTTTGAACTTGATAGTTGCATATGATCGCTAGTTATATTTATTATTGTCTTATGATTATTATTATTAATATAATGCTGTGGAAAAAACTGGTAAAAATAACAAGTTATTCACGATTTTTCCATATATACTTTGTTCGTCTATAACTCATATACCCCATGGATATGGGCAATTTTTTTTCGGTGGGGTAAATTGTGCATTTTAATAAAGCTATTGATACCTAATTTGTCTGAATCGACTCTGGGTTTTTTTTGGACCATCGCTTTTGGCGAATATATTTCAAACCCATGCACCTATAAGTGTCTACAGCTAAAAAAGTGATTGATACAAGCAACATGCGTACTCCATAATTATTTACGCTCTAAAACTTGCAATACCCCGTACTTGCAAAATATGTACGAGTATTTTACTACTCAACAAAATAATGCAATGAACAATGAATATCAAAATTTTGAAACTTTGCAACTTTCAGGCGATAGGGTACGTACACAATTTGTCAACTTCTTTAATGGCGGTAGTCGTATTTAGTACCCAATTGAAAGATAATATAATAATATATTAAAAAATGAAAACTTTCCACTTATGTTACATTTTTCTCGTATCTCATCCCATGTTTTATTTTTCATAAATATATTTTTATAATCCGTAAGTGACATATCATATAAAACTGGATTGCACTTCACCATCTCAATAAATGAATCGTTATTCGTTCGTTTCGATGACGCCATGTTGCAAACGCGTCCTTTCGCTAAGGAATATCGTGCGTAACTGTTGTCATGTTAACCCCGCTTGCGGAGTGAGGGGCGGGATGCATGCCGCTGCTCCCGCGCGGTATGTACCTCTACCTACAGCGGCAGCGAATATCGCTCAGGTCTTTTTTTTTTTTTTTTTTTTTTCGGTTGGGCATCTCATAGCTGGTCTCTATCGACCGTAGCTATTGAACCGGACAATCCTGTGGATGCATTAAGCTGCTACACTTATTGCCTCCAGCCAGGGCACACATATAAAAACTAAGCTAAAGCTTAGGATAAACGCTCGCTAAGGGCACCCCCTGCGGGGTACGGGCCTCGGCTTAGGGCGTTATCCGGAGGGAGGACATCAAAGATGGGACGGGCTGGATCAAAGTTTTGATCATGATTATTAGTCGGGGAATTTAAAGCTACGTGCACAGCTGCAACAACTGCTGGCACCTCGTTATCGAGCAAGGGTCGGGGGGGAGTATTATTTACTCGGGGCCGCGGCGGTCGCGATCGTAAAGGACCTCGTCTGCGAGGTCGGAATGACGGGAAGCGTCTGTTTTTCTGTAGTGTACTCGTTGCCCTATCGCTCTCCTGGAGGAGGGTTATGGGGTCATCGGGATCTGAGAGAATATGCCTTGGACGGCGAACATTACTGATTCTACTGGGGACATAACTGACGGCCTTCACAATCAGAGGATTGCGATGTTTGGCCGCGGACTCAAAGTAACGCTTTGAAAGGCGTTTCAGAAACTGGTGAATGGTAGGGATCCTAAGGTCGAGGTGGAGTGCCTCGTTCCTAACGTAAAGGGGGGCACCCGTGGCTCTACGGAGAAATCTATTCTGGACAGCTTGTAATCTATGGATGTGATGGGGTCTCGCATGAGCAAAGACAGCACCCGCATAGGTCATGATCGGTCGAATGCACGCCGTGTACACGCGCAATTTGCACCTAAGTGACAATTTGCTACGTGCATTCAGTATGAAGAAGAGTCTACCGAGAGCGAAAGCGGCCCGCGAACGAACCGTCTTTATGTGCTCTCTGAAAGATAAACGATGGTCTAGGATGACACCGAGGTATCTGGCTTGCTTCTCCCAAGGGATCGGCTTGCCGAACATGGTGAGAGGTCGGGGGGGGACTACGTGCCAGGTGCGCGGTTTCTGAAAGATAACCGCTTGGCTTTTACCGGGATTGACTTCAATCCGCCATTTTGTAAACCAGGCCGCCAGTCGATTGACCGAGGCTTGGAGGATACGGCGGATTTCATTGGTGGATTTAGAGCTGCAGTAGATCGCGGTGTCGTCTGCGAACAGACCGAACTGCGACCTATCGCATCCCTTTGGGATGTCGCTTGTGAACAGCGTGAACATGAGGGGGGAGAGCGGAGAGCCCTGAGGGACACCTGCGCGGATGGGGCGGGGAGTGGATAGCGCTCCCTCGATACGATAGCGAAAGACTCGGTTCGTTAAAAAGTCTCGCAAGATGAGCACGAGACAATCTGGCACACCGAGTTGGTACAGCTTGTATATTAAGCCGTTGTGCCAGACTTTATCGAACGCTTTCGCTACGTCGAAGAACACTGCACCGGTCATAGATCCGCGCTGGAAACCAGCGCTTATGAACTCTACGATCCGGTGGGCCTGATGCACGCTAGAATGCTCAGATCGAAAGCCGAACTGTTCGTTGGGGATGAGGCCCTTCGTCTCGGCGAAGTCTCTGAGGCGCTTATGAATAAGCCTCTCATAGATTTTTCCGAGAACCTTGAGCAGACTGATGGGACGGTAACTCGAAGGCTCGGTTTGGGGTTTACCGGGCTTCGGGATACCGATAACTATGGCTTCTTTCCACGTTTGGGGGAAGATGTTATTGCCTAAGGCACCATTGAAGATGGTGGTCAAAAGCATTATTAGGTGGGCGGGGAAGATCTGTATCACCCTATTGGTGATACCGTCTGATCCGGGGGCTTTTTTGGCTTTAAGACCTTTGATGACGTCGTGCACCTCATCCGGGAGGATGGGGGGCAAGGGACAGTCAGGGTCGTCAACGGGAGGGAGTGAGGCTCTACGTTCGACTTCCGCGTCGACCTTTGACAGGTGAGCTTGGTCTACTGGTAGGGAACTGGGAGTGCATTGGGCCTCGAGGCTGTCTGCTAAGCATTCAGCCTTTTCGGCATCATCGAATGCGATGGAATTGTCGGGGCGGGTCAGGGGATTGGGGAGCCCTGAGTTTCCTCTGGAGCTCCCAGAATGCCAGATGGGTGGGCTCTAGTTCGCCGAGTAACTTATCCCAGCCCGCGTCCCGCAGCTCCGCTATGCGTTTCTTTACAGATCTCTGTAAATAGCGCATATGGGCTTTGTTGGCGGGGCAGGGGAAGTTATCGTAGGCACGTTGGGCCGCGTTCTTCTCGGTCAGCAGTTCACGCACATCGTCCGGCAACTTCCGGCTACGGTTTCCCGTATCCGGAACCCGCCTTGAACAATCGTCCAGGACGGTTTGTACGTGACTGGTGAGCGAGTCGATCGCGGCCGTCGTGTCGGCGACAGAGTCGAAGAGATCGGGGATAGCGTCTAATTGAGGGGACGTGTTAGATTTCAGCTGTGAGCTTACTTTCTTCCAGTCCGTGATCCTCTTAGTGATAGGGGGGGCGTTCGGGTCGGGAAGACCTATGCGGGGGTTTAGTCTCATGACTACCGGGCGGTGATCGGAGCTGAGCTCCGGTACCGTAACTATTGATTCTAGCCTTAGGTTGACGTTCTTAAGGAGCGCCACGTCTAAGACGTCTGGGGTCCAATTATCTTGGTCAGGGAAATGGGTGGGAGTCATCGGAGCGATGATGTCGAAGTTAAGGGAGGTCGAGAGGTCGAACAAGTGTCTACCTCTGGTCGTGGTGACCGAGCTATTCCAGGAGGGATGCTTGGCGTTTAGATCGCCCGCTATGATGAGAGAGTTACTCATGGAGAGTAGAAGCGAGAGATCGTCTGAGAGGAGTTGGTAATTCTCCGAATTGCTGTGGGGGGGAACATAGACCGATACTAGAGTGATCGGCTCGTGACCTGACATGCCTAGGCGACAGGCGGAAACTTCTAATCGCGAGAGAGTGGGAGGGTCGAGAGGGATGCAGTGAAGCTGCTTTTTATAGTAGATCAGGGTGCCGCTCTTGTGACAGCGCGACCTGTCATTGCGAACTATCCGGTAGTTTGCAATGGACGGGCTGCGAGTGCAAGGCTTAAGGAAGGTCTCTTGGATCAAGAGAATGTCTATTTGATTTTCGCGGAGGAAGAGCCCTACCTCTTCCCGTTGGCCTTGGAGACCGTTCGCATTGAAATATCCTACTGTTAGGGATCGGGGTTTTATCCTAGCTATTACCGTATTATCCATTGATGGTTTTAGGTGTGATAGCTAGGGTATCTAGGACTTGCGTGATATCCGGATACGCATTGTATATAGATTGTATCTGAGGGATATTGCCTTGAGCGGATATGATTAGATTGGCCATTGTCTTTGCGCGCGGGGAGACGAATGCCATATAGGTCGAGGTAATTATATTAAATGAGTCCAGACCTTGTCGCTGCGCGGTCGCGGGACCGGCTGTTGCGGGGGGGGGAGGGGGGAGGGGGCGCGAAGCTTTAGGAGCGGTCGGGGCTTGTGCGGGGGGCGCGGCGGGCGCGGGGGTCGTAAAGTACGAGGGGGGCGCGGAAGGCGGCGCGGCGCCATTTAAACGGGGGTCCCTAAGGTTGCGGAGTAATGCGGGGGGAGGGGGAGGGGGAGGGATATTTGACTGAGAGGGCACCAAGGCAGGGAAACTCTGCTGGTGGTGGAGATAATTACACGGACTAGGCCTCTGAGGGCTTAGTCGTTGGGGCATAAGGGCGGAGGGAATCCTATAAGAGGATGGGGCGGAGGGAGCTTCCCTTTGCTGGCGGGCGCCGAAGCGTTTCACCAGCTTGGGAGAAGAGGCCTTAGGGGCTTTTGTGCAACCGTGGTAGTTAGCCGGGTGGCCCTCTTTGCCGCATAGTACGCAGCTAGGAGGAACGGTACTGAGGGTACGGTCTTTGGGACGGGAGCAGTCGGAAGTGCCGTGCTCGCCCAGGCACTTTACGCACCTGGGTGTCGCATGGCAATTCCGCTGGGAATGGCCGTAAAGCAACGGTGGCATTGTCCGACAATGCCACTCTTTTTGGGTTTCTCAATCTCGAACCCTGTGAGATGACACAGGGAGCGAATTTGATAAATCGGGTGGTGGCCCTCAACGGGCGGGCATACTACTAGGACCATGTCGTAGAGGTCACCGCCTCTAGAGCGGTGCATACGATGGACCTCGTCTACCGGGACGTTTTGCGACTGAAGGTCGGCTAAGATATCGGACGGGAGGATCTCCCTGGGGATGCGTTTAATTACGACGCGAACTTGTTTCTCTTCCTGGAGGGAGTAGGTGTGGTATGACACACCTCTCGCTCTCAGGAGACGGGTTAGTTCCCTATAATCTTTCGACGTAGGGACAAGGACTTTAATACCCTGTTGGGTGTTTCGGGCCGAGGTGAAGTCGATCTTGTGATCGACGCACCATTTAGAAATGTCCGTCCACTTCCCTTTGTCCTGGATGAACAAGGGAGGTGGAGGGGTGGCCTTTCTCGGGGGGAGCGCGGGGGAATCCTTCGCGGAGGATGACGACGACGCGGTCGGGGGGGCTACGGGAGCGGGGGGCGCGGGGGTATCCTTCGCGGAGGATGACGACGACGCGATCGGAGGGGCGGTGGAGGTAGAGGGGACGGGGGTGGGGGCGGGGGGGGCTACGGTAGCGCGAGTCGCGGTTGTAGCGCGTTTGCCGGATTTAACGGATTTGATGGTGACGGTGGACGAAGAGGAGTCAGAGTCCTCTACCGCGGCGACCTTACTGGCCTGCGCGGAGATCTGCTTCCTGTTCTTCCTCTTTCTCGCCTTACCTTGGACGGCTGTGAAGCCGTCTTCGGATTGGGAGGAAGAGGTAGAAGAGGCGGCAGCGGGCCTTTCCTCGTCTTCTTCCTGGTCATAAGCGTAAGGGGTGGAGGGGCGCTTTGAAGAAGCGGGAGCGTCAGTGTCCATTGACTCTGACGACTGGGAGGGGGCGGGGGAGGGGGGTCTAGGTGGCTCTATGGCCAGAAGGGGGGGGGTTGATTCTACAGCCTTACTATAGCAGCTGTGTACCTTGGCAATGTCTGAAGGACTTAGAAGGTCAGTCTGGAGCTGGGTAAACCTAGCCCCATACTTGGCCTTGAGAATGGGCTCCTGTTCAAGGATGCCATGAAAAAATTGAATAAAAAGCTGCGTGCAGCGTTGGTAGTTGGGTGCCATGATGACACGGAATGATTTTACGGGGGGGGGAAAATGTCTACCTATCTTTTGCCTAACTCCCCGGTGGGTATGCCGGGGATGTGTAACAATCCCTCCCTGTCGGGTAAAGACAGGGAGGATGAGTGCCTATCGGTGAGCCCTAAGCTTGCTTTTGCCCGTTGCCTATCTTAATGTGCAACGGGGTCCTATCCAGTCTAGTGCGCCGGGTGTAGACACACCCGATCGACACAGGGTGTGTAGCTGGGGAAGCAAAACTGTCTCCACGTGTTGACTAGGAGATCCCCCAAGGCCAAACACTGGGACCCGGCCAATTCACTGCCTCACCCTGATGGGGATCGGCGGGTGTGTTGGGGCAACACCCCACTCGGTTTCGTTGGCACCGTAAGGTATCCACCGAGTGACCACGAAACTGTGGTTTTACCCTGAAGGGGCCAAAACTCGACGAACGTTTTTTTGACTTAACTTCCGGAAATACCGGTATTAATTGTGTCTTGAAAAAGACAGCAATTAATAGCTGAAGATAGTCGGGTGACTATGGAGCGTCTCAGGAACACTTGAGCCGCAATCAGGATACTCAGCAGCGCAGCACGACCGTCCGCGACCGATGCCGAACGTAGAGTCTGTCGCTCAGGTCGCTCTAGCCGCGGTACTTGATACTAAATACCTGAGCGAAACCCGCGCGGTATGTACCTCTACCCACAGTGGCAGCGAATATCGCTCAGGTCGCTCTAGCCGCGGTAAGATACTAAATACCTGAGCGAAACCCGCGCGGTATGTACCTCTACCCACAGCGGCAGCGAATATCGCTCAGGTTTGAATAGGCCATTAACTAACTGTCTTACCTTTCTAACAGCATAAGCGGCCGAGCTTTGCCGCCCCGCAAGAGATGTTAATTATGAGGTCCCCATTGTAATTTCTCGTCTAGCGTGATTCCTAGGAAAACCGTTTGATTAATAAATTCCAGTTTTTCTCCATTCAATATGATGTCACATTCGCTACTTCTAACATTAGGTAATTTATATCTAATTCATTTAGGCACTCGAACCGATTCTGAAGTACAAGCTGAAAGCTCTCGGGGTTTTGGACCTGGATTGGTGCTGGGCGGAGCGTAGACTTCATCAGTCGAGATCTTTCCAGCTTGAAATTCAAGTTCAATGTGCCTCTTACCAAACTGTGATCACTTCCGGTTTTCACCGCGTTGATGATCACAGAGACATCATTGAATACTTGCTTCTTCGTCGACATAATGAAGTCAATCTCATTTTTATTGCACCATCACGGCTCTGCCAGGTCCACTTTCTGTGTTCACGTTTTCCGAAGAAGGAATTCATCATAAAAAAGGCTTCCTTCTCCATAAAACTGGCCAGTAGGTGATCCCGGTGGTTCCGACGTTCAACTCTAAATTGCCCCACTCGCAGCTCATCATCGTTTCGTTTGCCCCCATGACAACGTTGAAGTGAGTTTTAGAGCCATGTATGGCTCTGGAAATATCCTCATACAAGGTTTCCACCTCATCGTTATGGTGTGACGAGGTCGGGGCGTCCAACAGATGATCCAGAACTTGATTTACCAGCCCCTTGGGAGCATTTTAAGTGATGGCCAAATGTCTCAAGTCATTGAAGGAGAGCAAATACCTATGCGGCGGTATGAGACCCGTGATGCTCTTATTGCTAGTAATTTTCTTAGTTTGATGTGGATAGAGAAAAATAAAAGCAAATAAAAAAATATTGTTTTTGGAATTTATTTATTATTTATATTTACAAGATTCTGCATGACATGTATTCGAAGATTTATAAAGGTACATTAATTTTTATTTTTGGAAGCCAGTAGCTTTCTTCGCTTCATCAACAAAATGTTAGTTTTGATCTTTTCTTGCTTTAAGATCTGCTTTTTAACATATAACATCACGCCTTGTTTCCCCGAAGGGTTGGGCAGAGGTGTCCCTGTAGCAGGTACACCCACATTTCGCCAGTTATGTTTTAAGTCCCATGTAATAGGGGGCGAGCCTATTGCCATCAACCGAGCACAAATCCAGACTCCGAGCTGCTACTGAGAAATTTCAGATAGAAAAACCCAATAACACTTTGCCCGACCCGGGAATCGAACCCAGGACCTCATGCTCAGCAGTAGCGCTTGCGACCACTAGACCAACGAGGCAGTGCTTTTTATTTGGATGTTTATATCATGCCGAACCTTTGACCTTTCCATTTCTTCAACAGCAAGCGTTGTCTGTAGTTCTACAGCTTCCATTTTCTTTTTATGGAGTTGTTCTTATGAAGAAGATGAACTGGAGTGGGTTGGTCTTTTCCTATAATGCCATGTCCGTTGAGGTGTCTGACTCTCAGTAGGAACTGTATTTTTGAGGGCCAGCGACACAGGAGTCCTCAACATTTGAGGTGTGTAATCTCCCCAATCCTGTAATAGAGAAATAATGAAATTAGTAGGGAAAACTAGTTGCTTGACATACGTAATACTAGTTTAGTTAATTCTATAATATACTAGCGGTTGCCCGCGGCTTCGCCAGCGTGGAGCTCGCGCCATCGCGCGAGATTTTGCAAAATGATTAATTATATAGATTAATTATTACCTTTGTCACAAATCCTTGATCTTCACATACTACATCCATGTCACTCGTCTGGCTATTTATAATAACTGTTGTTGGAGGCACTGCACAATCTGCAAATAAAAGTAAACTTTTTTAGACTTAAGGCAAACATAGGTATACTATATTTAATACAATGTAAAAGAGTTCAACGGAGGCCTCATTGGGATCAATAACAATTAAAATTCTATTGGGTCTCATTAATGACTGTTGAAAGTATAAACTGACTGAAAACGAGATATCAATGCACAGCCCAAACCTTTTCTCAGTAAAAATTGTAAGGGTTAAACTAACCTATGTATTCTATCTGTTGTGTTTCCGGGAAATCCTTCTTTACTACTGTAGCCCTTGCCTCTTGGTCTTGCACCGCTGGAACACTGGAGTCTTTGTCATAATAATATGGGTTAAATAACCCAATGGCACTGGTGGATATAAGACTTATGATCCGCTGTTGAAAAGAATCCTCCTTTTTAGGAGGTATTGGTGATCCGCCACCTAAAACAAAAATATTTGTAAATAAGTAAAGTAAATAATATCTAATGGTGATTATGATAAATGTTAAATATGTATATCCGTTCAAGTGTCTCATCATCATCATTATTCAGCCACAAGAAGGCTGTTGAAAAGGATCCTCCTTTTTAGGAGGTATCGGTGATCCACCACTTAAAACAAAAATATTTGTAAATAAGTAAAGTAAATAATAGCTAATTGATTATGATAAATGTTAAATATATCTGTTCAAGTGTCTCATCATCATCATTATTCAGCCACAAGAAGTACACTATTGAACATAGGCCTCCGCCACAGATTTTCAGAGTAAGTAACCGGTTGGATATGGCCTGCAACCAGCGACTTCCTGCGAACTTTTTAAGGTTGTCTGTTCACCTTGTGGATGGACGTCTTACGCTGCACTTGCTAGTATGTGGTGTCTAACCATCTCTTTATATCCTTATAGGCTATCGTCATGTACCTATTTTCAGTGGCTCATAACACGACTCTACAAAAAAATTTTCGTTCTTTGTCCTAAAGTTTATACTATTATTTTCCAGTTAGTTATGCACAAAAACGAAAAGAAAATACCTTTTTTCGGTATAAAGTTTGCTTTTGTGATAGTTATAATAATAATACTCATTTTTAAATTTTTTCATAAATTTTAATTGATTTTAATATTTTTAAAAAGACCGCGCGGTGAGAGTGGGGTATTAACGTTTACACTGTGCCGCTAGATGGCACCCGAGTGATAAACAACCATCAGGTGTTATTTACAAGCCCAGAATAACTTAAAATGTCGTCACGAAAGTGCAAATACGATGCTGATGCATTTTGTTTTATATGTGGTCAATTTATTAAAGTTAAAAACAATATGGGAGCCTATTCCGAAGAGCAAGGAGAACGTTTCCATCAGGACATCATGAATTTTGAACAACGCTATCAAGGCCAATACAATGAAAACATGATGGGCGACTATATTTGGGGTTTATTGAGAGAAAGTAGCTATGAACATAAAAGAAAAAGTAAAAGTGTGTACTTTTAAGTTATTTTCCACTTTTCTGTAAGCTAATTTGATAGTAAAACTTAATAAAAATAATAAACATTTTTATTTCAATAGTTTTATTTTCAATCAAAAATTAAAATCCGAGATTTTTAAAAATTTCGTTCAATCAGTCTTCTAAGCAAAGTTTTTCATGCCATATATTTTTTTTCCGTCTTATTACGACCTAAACTACCGAAATTTAATGCTTTGCAATCAAAGTCAAATTTCATGTTGACCCGTGTAATCAGACAATACACGGATGATTTCCCCAACAGATTATAGGTTATATTGAAACAAGAGTTTTTAGCATAAGTGCCGACATAACATAATAATACTGACCTGTTTGAATCATGTGCTTCCTGTTATTTGCAGCATCCTTTCTCGCCACCTTTTTCATGCTCTCGCATTGAGATTTTAAGTTTAAAAATTTCCCTGTGCGAGAACAGTGGGTTCTACGACTATTATATTGGTCGGAAATAATTTGCCATTGAGCCAATTTGGCTTTGACGGTAACACCGTCAGTTTTTTATTTTCAATAATGTTAAAGTGAAACTATTAAACTTAGCAAAAGTTATTTCTCAGACGGCAGCCAATTCGGACTGCGTTTACGCATATTGTCACTCATTTTACACTGACTGAAATAAACGATTGCAAAACAAAACCCGAAAATAAACACCACGAAAACCAAAACGAACCGACAAGCAAAACTTCAAACTAATACAAACAATTGTACATTGACAGCTACTTTCCCAAAATATAATACAAGGTGTCCAGAAAGGGTATCGGGTATTTGTAAGTTCAATGAAACAAAAATTATTTGTATCCAATAAAAAAGTTTATTATTTATTATTAGCATATGAATTGGAGAATTATTTGGAAAAGATGATGTTATCCAAATGATGACCGTTATGTTGCTGGCACTCTTCTAAACGGAAACGAAGATTGGCGACAACACGTTGACACATAGCTATTGATATTGCTGCCATTTCTGACCTGATGTTTTGCTTTAACTGGGTTATATTCGTCGGATTGTTTTGATAAACCTTACTTTTAAGGTATCCCCATGCAAAATAGTCAAGCGGGCTAAGGTCGGGGCTTCTGGGAGGCCAGTTGATGTTACCCCTTCGCGAAATAACTTTATTAGGGAATAATTCGTTAACAACTTCCATTGAGTCATTTGAGGTATGGCAAGTGGCCCCATCTTGCTGGAACCACGTTCTTGAGTTGAAACCTGCAAACTCCTGCAACTCTGGGACCAAAAAATTTCGCAACATATCGCAATAACGGTCACTATTCACATTAATTGCTCGGCCTCGTTGATCTTCATGAAAATAAGGACCAATTATGCCTTTAGCAGACATAGCGGCCCAAACAACGACCTTTGGGCTATGCAGGGGTCGTTCATGCTTTCGTCTCGCATTCTCCACTGCCCAGTACCGACAATTCTGCTTATTAACATGACCATTCAGGTGAAAATTTGCTTCGTCACTGAACAGTATGTTGTTAAAGTTGTTAAATCGCTGCAGCATTTTGTTCGCAAAATTCAGTCGATTAGCATAGTTACGGACTATTATTAGCATAGTCCGTATCCTTCAATTCTTGAACCAATTGAATTTTATAGGCTTTTAGATGTAAGTCTTTCTTTAAAATCGAATGTAAAGACGATTTTTTTATGTTCAACGCTTGGCTTCGCTTTCGGATGGATAAAGACGGATTTTGACGAACCGATGCCTCAACTTCTTCAATTGTTTCTTCATCGCGAACTGAACGAGGACGACCAGAGTTTTGAATTTTAACTGTCGCACCTATATTCTCGAACATCCTGATCCATTTCCTAATGCTATCATCACTTGGCGCGTGGCGTGTACGATATTCCGCACGATAGAGACGTTGAGCAGTCACTATTGAATCACCATTACGATAATACGCTCGTACGCAAAATGCGCGATGCGTTCCCGAGTACTGTTCCATCGTGACTAAAACTCCACAAAATGGCGGACGCCACGAACCCCTCCCCGCACCCTTTAGACGCCCCGTTTCGAATATGGCGCGAAAACAAATACCCGATACCCTTTCTGGACACCTTGTACAACAAATTAGAGTAGACATGAGATAAACTTCTGCACCGTCCCGTTTGTAGAACAATGTTTTTTCGCCGGGTATTACATTCGTTCACATTCACTCCACTATTCGCGCATAGCATTTCCAAGTATAGCTATACGTTAGATTAAAATCGTGGAATAGATTACAATTACTCCACAATTACTATCAAAGTATAACATTGTAGTTGTCCAAAAAATTATTTAGTAATTTATCTCTAGACCCTGAATTGTCTTTAGTTCCCGTTATATTTTTTAGTTTTATATTTTATATAGTTCTCGTTATATTTTTATTATGTTTTATATTTTATTTAGTTTCGCTAACAATAATGTATGTATACACACTTCTTTTTTCTTCGTTCTGTCTAATAGTTTTCATTGTTACTCTTATACGTAGGTAATAATTAAAACTATTAGATGCAAAGAAAAAATGTTTTTTTTAGGTAATATTAATGAGTTACAATTGAGCTCTCGGTGTTATATAGAGTTTACCATTACGAGCAATATTTATGTGATTAGGTACATGTGATAATAAACAATCGTGAAACACGTATTGATTGTTTGACCTCTGGATATTCAACTTGATAACAATTCAAATGATAACCCAAGAAACGGGAACTAAAGACAATGCGGGGTCTAGATTTAAATTACTTATAACATTGTTGCGGTCTTTTTTTGAAATTCTTTTCGTGACACCGATAGAATATGAAGGACTCAATGAACCTTTTACGAATATTTCATTTAGCTGCAGTTGATGTTTTAAAGCAAGACTTAAAGTGAGATTGCGTCGATTACACGATGCCCGAGCTGACATTTTTGATAGTCTATGCTTAGCCTCAAACCGAATACTCCAGCGATGAACTAGTGGTCCAAATTTCAGCATCATGGAATGGTAGTGGACAAGAAAATGAAAGGTCATTGGGCAACTAAGTATGGAAACTATACCCACGGCCTACAGAAAAAAATGTAGGTAGGATGTTTAGATAAACGTCTCTAGTTTACGAATATATATGTCGCATTAACGCAGATAACGGGAAAAAACCATAAATCTAAAAAAATAAAAATACAAAATAAAGTTAATTATAACAAGGGTTAGTACATTTTTATTGGTTTCTTGATAGTAAACATGATTTAAAAAATAAAAGTAAAAATAAAACAAGTACCTATACAAGAGAACTTTTTTAACCTTTTTTAACTTTTTTTTATTTATTTTTTACTTTTTAAGTTTTATTCGACATGATCAATGTCTACAGGAATAATTGTATCATCTAAAAACGCCGCAGGCGCATCTATTTGATCTTGATGTCGGGCCCAAGACAAAAAATATACTATGCTGGCTATATGCGCGCAGCATCCAATGGTACGGCGACCGTGGATACAAGAGTAGTAGTAATCTTCGATATTATCTCTGCCCTGTCTTGTTGGGTTCACCAATAGAAAAAGCTTATAGACATTCAAAACAACATTTTATTTTATTTATTTTTATTCAGTTCATTTATGAGGGAGCTCTATACGAGTCCATTTTACAATTCTATATTGGTCTATTCAACTCCATGATCATTCTTAGGTGATGCTGAGAAAACAGCACGGCTTTAAGAATGATCATGAAGTTTGAATAGACCAATAAAGAGGAAGTCCCAAAGCTGAGACAACGCCGCCAGCTCGGAGTTGTGTAATTGCCGCCGCTCCTGCACGACCTCCGGCAGACTCAGGTAAAGGTAAAGCCCGGTAAAGCCGCAGCCGCTCTTTTACCACCGCCCGCTTCTGCCGGAGCTCCTCACTCCGTGAGCGGCGGTGGACTGTACCGGTGATGCTGTAAAATATTTAAATGTTTAGTTCATATTATCTACTGATATCATGATAACATCGAGAGAAAAGAACATCATCAACATGTACATATTCCTTTTTAGAGTTCTGTACCGACCATCTGCCTGTCAATGGGCTGTATCTCATGAACCGTAATAAGTAAACAGTTGAAACTTTCACAGAATGCTACTATAACAACAAATAGCAAAAGTTATTGAAAACAAGCAGGTATGGAACCCTTCATGTTGACATTCTAGCCAGAAGTAGAGCAGAGTATGCCAGAATGGAGGGAGGATTTAACCCAGTAGTGGGACTGTATAAATTAACTATGGATAAAATTGAGTCATCCTGGATATATTTCAGTCCCATAACTCATTATCTGTCACGATGCCTCATTGAGGTGGATAACAATGAAAATTCTATTGTGTCTTGTTAATGACAGTTAAAAGGATAATAAAAATTCACACTATAAACACCTCATGCAAGACAGAAATTAAAACACCTATAACTCAAACTAATTGCAAATGAAAAACTACTCACATAATGGTTTCATCCACCATCTCCTCTCTTTGAGGGGGAATCAGCGGTTCGGTTCTAAAAAAAAAATCTAATTGTTAATAACATTACACTACCAGGACTATAATTTGATTAATTATAAAATTATCTTTAATTTTTCCTATTATTTAGTTAAAAATGCCCAAAGCTTAGACACATCACAGTGAAGCGGATACACCATGCGAGTAAAACTACTCACTCATATCATTATGTGTAAGTAGGTAGCTTATCCACAAGCCTCCAATTGTTGAACAGGTATGAAAGTAATTGAACACCCAACCACCCACAACTAATTACTAATGAACCAGTCATACTTACTCGCTAGGTTCGGTGCGATGCCGGATGCAGTCATGGATGCTAAAAAATAAAAGAACACTCAAACCATGCAAGAACAAAATCAATTAGCATATTACAGGCAGACTGCACAACATAATATCCATAAACACTTTTATTAGTATGCCCAAAGCCTCAGAAACATTCCAGTAGCTGCCACACCATGTTAGTAACACTTCCCCAGTCCCTTCAATAAGATAAACATTCAGAAAAGCTTTCAATCATTGCATCATCGTCATTACATCATACCAGATGGTTGCGATCATCAGATGCGCATGTATGGACACATCTGTAAAACAAAAGTCACTTGAATCTGTCTCCAGTAAGTAAATGGAACTTTGAATTGCGGTTTATTTTTTAAACTTGCTGTACCACTTTATAAAAGATGTAGGTAGATGATACTAACTTGTAAGTCGCAAAGATTGCCAATAAACTTACCGATTGATCAGATTTCCCATATTTTTGTTTTTAATATTTATTCGTTCCAGGCGGTCCAGTTTACATTAACGACGAGGCGGAGTGGTTCCGGGAGGCCATGTCCAATATATGTGACGTGGCAATGCCCCGAGTCCACCCTGGACGCGCTTCGCGCCAGGTGTACTGGTGGTCGCAAGAGCTGGAAGCTCTACGCAGGGCGTGCGTTGCTGCGCGACGCCGGTACGCCAGGCACCGCAGGCTCCGTATCCGTCCTCCGGATACGGAAGCCATTCAGGCGGAGCTGTACGAGGGGTACAGAGCGGCGAAGACCGCCCTCCAAGCGGAGATCCTGCGGGCCAGGGCACTGGCCCGCGAGGAGTTGCTGGAGACTCTGAACAGAGACCCGTGGGGACGCCCATATAAGATGGTGCGGGAGAAACTCCGCCCATGGGCTCCCCCGCTGACGCAGAGTCTCCGGCCCCAGCTTGTGGAGGACGTGGTGAGCGCTCTGTTCCCTTCAAGAGGGGAACATACGCCCCCGCCCATGGCTCCGCCCATTGCGGTGCCCGATGCGGACCACACCGCCGACGACGACGACGATGCTCCGGAGGTGACCGAGGTAGAGATGAGAGTGGCGGTACGCAGGATGAGTGCGAGGAATACCGCCCCAGGACCCGATGGCATACCCGGAAGGGCCTGGGTCCTGGCCATGGGGACTCTCGGGCCTCGACTGAGAGGGCTCCTAAGCGCATGTATGGAGAGGGGCCAGTTCCCACTTTGCTGGAAGTCTGGGAAACTGGTCCTCATCAGGAAGCCGGGGCGCCCAGCGGACTCTCCGTCCGCCTATCGGCCCATTGTGCTGCTCGACGAGGTGGGCAAGCTCTTTGAAAGAGTCATTGCAGACCGCCTCGTCGGGCAGCTGGTGCGAGTGGGGCCGGATCTGGCGGACGGCCAGTTCGGTTTCCGCAGGGGGCGCTCTACGGTGGACGCCATCATGCGCGTGCGGGCCCTCACGACAGGGGATGCTGTGGCCCGGGGTGGGGTCGTCTTGGCGGTGTCTCTAGACATCGCCAATGCCTTTAACACCCTGCCCTGGAGTTGCATCAGGGAGGCACTTCGGTATCACCGGATGCCGACCTACCTCTGTCGTGTGGTCGAGGCCTATTTGACAGACAGGGCTGTCATCTACCCCGGTCACCAAGGAGAGTGGAACCGGCGAGAGATGTCGTGCGGTGTCCCACAGGGATCGGTCCTGGGGCCGCATCTGTGGGACATCGGATACGACTGGGTGCTGCGCGCCGACCTCCCTACTGGCGTCAGCGTCGTTTGTTACGCTGACGACACGCTGGTCCTGGCGCAGGGGAGGTCGTACCAGGCGGCGGCCGACTTAGCGACACGCGGGGTTGCGACAATCGTCGACAGAATCCGGCAGCTGGGACTCGAGGTGGCCCTGCACAAGTCCGAGGCCATGGGTTTCTATGGTCCTCGTAGTGCGCCACCGTCGGGCTCCCAGGTATTGGCGGGAGGGGTTCACATCGGCGTCGAGTCGACGATGAAATATCTGGGACTTGTCCTCGATAGCCGGTGGAACTTCGTGGAGCATTTCCGACGTTTGGCTCCCAGACTGGACCGGGCCGGGGCTGCCTTGAAGCGGCTCCTGCCCAATCTGGGAGGTCCAAACGCCTCCTGCCGGAGGCTCTACGCGGGGATCGTGCGGTCCATGGCCCTTTACGGGGCGCCGGTGTGGGCGCCTTCATTGAGGCGGCAGCCAGGCCGCCGGCTGAACGCGTCCCAAAGGGTCATGGCCATCCGGCTGGCCCGAGGATACCGCACGGTCTCCTGCGAGGCGGCGAGCCTCCTTGCCGGAGTACCGCCATGGGATCTGGAGGCAAAGGTCCTCGCGCACATTTGGGAGTGGCGCGAGGAGGCGAAGCGCCGGGGCTTAACTCCGATGCCGCAAGAAGTCGCGGCACAGCGGACAGAGCTCCGGCGGGATCTCATGGCGGAATGGAGACTGCGATTGTCGCAACCCAGCGCTGGGCACGCCACAATTGAGGCGATAAGACCCCTCTTTGAGGAGTGGCTAGAGAGGCGCCACGGCGTCCTCACCTTCCGCCTGACGCAGGTACTCACCGGACACGGCTGTTTCGGGAGGTACCTGTTCAGGATAAAGCGGGAGGAAACGCCCGGGTGTCGTCACTGTGTGGATCGCCCGGAGGACACGGTGGAGCATACGGTGGAGGTCTGCCCGGCTTGGGCAGGGCATCGCCGTGTCCTCGTGGATGCGATCGGCGGCGGTGATCTCTCGCGTCCGGCCCTGATTCGGGCCATGCTACGGAGCGAGAGGAAATGGGAGGCCGTCACCTCTTTCTGCGAAGCAGTAATTCTCGCGAAGGAGGAGACGGAGCGCGTGAGGGAGAGGCAAATTTCGCGCCCTCGCGCCCCTAACCGCCGCAGCAGGAGACGCCCTGGGCGTCGGGAATCGCAGGAAGATTTCCGGCCACCGTAGGCGCGGGCTTGCGGACGGTGAGCAATGGGTAGCTCGCCGTCCGATAAGGACCAAGCCCGGGTCGACGGCGCGTTGTGTTCCACGCGCGCCTCAAAGAGATGTCAGCAGAATTGACGGGGTCCGCTAGGGCCAATGCCAATGCCGGGGGTTCGAAGAAAACCGATAGGGAAATCGTGGCCCCCGGCAACATGGCATAGGAAGGAACACGGGTGGGTTTTAGTCAGTAAGAGTCTGACACGCCCTCCCGCTCCACCCAGAGCGGGAGAAGTTATTTGATAATTTCCCACCCAAAAAAAAAAAAAAAAAAAGGCGGTCCAGTTTAAAGAATCAATCTAAAAAAAAATAACAATTCTTATAATATAACATTAGCACTAATGAAATAAAAAATCTCATGAACAATTATAAACTTACGTTACGATGTTCCTTCATGAGGTTTTTAAAACTTTTTGACAGTCGGAGTCAGAACTTGAAGTTTGCAGTACTTTGTAGTACCAACAATCAGTAAAAATAATCCACTATTGATTTCCTGTCTCATTTACAATTTTTATAATTGAATTATTATCTTATTACGAATCCCGATACCGATAGGGTAATATTTTGTGTGAACTCATTTATTACGATAAGTGTGTGTGACAAAATTAATAAAAAAGACATAAAAACCGGCCAACTTGACTCGCGTTTTGTAGTAATTGTAACGTACCAACATAAAAAGTTTTTTGAAGAAGATAAAAAACTTTTTACAAAAAAAAACAACCGACTTCAAAAAAAAACACTACAAAGTGAAAAATAACTTTAATTTCGGAAGTCGGTGTCTTGGTTTTGAATTTTCGTTCTTTGTCACCGACTTCCGAAATTAAAGTTATTTTTCACTTTGTAGTGTTTTTTTTTTGAAGTCGGTTGTTTTTTTTTTGTAAAAAGTTTTTATTTTTCACTTTTTAGTGTTGTGGTACCTACCCCACACAAATTCGAATACCACTACCTGCTATATAAATAACAGTGACAGGAAGTTATCATATCATCCACATACTAAGTGGGAAAAAATACGTATTATTGAAGCTAACTCAAAAGCTCCCCAAGCAAAGTTAATAAAATTTATATGGGACCACCTCTGAAGTATGATCTACCAAACAAAAAAAGAATCATCAAAATCAATTCATAATTGGCGGAGTAATCGCGTAACAAACATACAAAAAAAAAAAAAAAAAACAACACCCACGAATTGAGAACCTCCTCCTTTTGGAAGTCGGTTAAAAAGTATTTATATATGTACCTGATCTATCACTAATAAAGAACTTTATTAGTGATCGATGTTATACCTGTAGAAATTGAATGAGTGATCTTTACAAATTAAATTGACACTATACACTAATTAAATCTTCACAAAATTAGTAGTATTGCACGATAAATTTTAGTTCACTTATGTCTCAATAGATGGCGTGTGTAAAAACTAACATTTTACAAGTAACTTTATACGGCTTCTGTAAACTTACCATTTATAATAAATACTTACTGGAATGTTCCCAAGACACGCTCAATTACCCTATTTTAAACGGAAGAGATGTTGTTTCTAATGACATTTTATAAAAGAAATACCATTCACATAATTTATTTTCGACAACCCTTACATACTTAAGATTTTTGGTCTCGCTAGTCGGGTCCTGGGCATGAACAGAAGTCATCTATAGCTACTTATAGCGACGACTCGGATGCGAGTTGTGGGCACACGTACGAATTATTTTTCGACCCATATGCTGGGTGCTTGGCATTGAAAGTGTCTACTCGTTAAACGTTCGTCGATCGTTATAAACGTGCATCATGGGCCTTTTTTGCTGTCCAGATAACTTCCCAAACAAAAAAAATATATGTTAAAATCTATTTTACCGTTAAACTTTACAAGTAGATATTTATCTACTTTCCTTCTACCTACGAGTAAATAATATAAACAAATATTCTTAAATCGCAATTACTACTACCCTGCGTGTTTCTTTTTAGAATACACGGGTATTGAGCCTGAAGATTGGCTACAAGACTCACCGGAGATCAGTAATCCACTAGATAAGACTACTCGGGTCCTGATGATCCAACTGATCCTGAAATTTCGGGGATCCCGTCGTATCACTGGATCCCGATATCAATCGACCCTGCAAATCAGCCTGATAAACCGAGTACCTCGTAAAAAGCGTCAGGTGACATCAACGACGCGGACCTAGACTAGGACACGATGGTCATCCTGGGGGAAGACCCGTCGACATCTGTGAAGTACGGACCTGATTTACACAAAGAAATTACCAAACGGTTCCAGCACATTACCGAGGGTTTCGGCAGGGATTCTAGGAAAGCATTATTAACTAAATATTTAGTTCCATCGAACTGTCGGTATATTGCTTCCCCGGTGTTGAATGCGGAGTTGAAAGCAGCGATACCCGAAGCCGCAGCAAAGCGTGAAAAGGCCATAGTCGTCAAACAGGATCAAATGGCGACTGCTAACTCCTGCTTGGGCCAAGTAATTACTAGTCAACTCATTTCTAAGAACAATGAGTTACTATTCAACATTATGACTCGGTTACCCGCAGAAACTGTATTTTATCTGCGCTAAAAAGGGACATGAAAGACGCTTTAGGCGACCCATACACCTTCAATAATATTGCGCAATGTTGATGATTGCACAATATTATTGAACATATAGGGGTAGTATTGAAGATTGCGCAATGATTGAGCAAAAGATTGAGGACTTTTAAATTTTATTGCACAATATTAATTTATTGTGTCTTGTGTATGGTATATTGCCCAATATTTTTTAGTCTACAGTTCGGAGCGGTCGCGCACGCACGCGTGTATTTTTGCAGCGAAAATGGCACAAAAAAATTCAACGAAAGAAAAGGAACGAGAATTCATTATCGAGTGCATTCAATTATATCGTGATTTACCTGCTTTGTGGAATGTTAAAAGTAAATTGTGCCATGACCGGGACAAAAAGAGCATGGCTTATGATTTGTTGCTTAGCAAGTACCAAGAGATGTTTCCTAAAGCAAACAAAGACGACTTGACAAAAAAAATTTAATGCTCTGAGAACAAACTATCGGAAAGAATTACAAAAATTCATGGATTCTATGAAATCTGGGGCAAGTGCTGATTCTATATATGAACCAAAGTTGTGGTACTACAGTGACATGAACTTTTTACATGATCAAGAAATGGCGTGTGACTCTGAATCTTCTATGGATATTACCCAAAATTCTGACATACAAAATTCTGTTGAAGATGATGTGGAACAAAACACGGTATGTTTATAACATTTTATTCGAAAAGTATGTAATTACATAGTAACAAATTTATCCTGCCAGTAAACTGCACCCTCGTTGTTAAAATATTCACAGTAGTCGTCCCTTGCTCGCTTAGCAATCTGTAGCGAATTTTTCTGGTTACAACTTTCCAAGGGAGTCAACACAGTTATTTTCTCGGCTGGTGGATGTACAGTCCCGGTATCTACATCTTCATTAGGAATTAACTTGTAAGAAAAATATGTGGATTTTCTCAAGAAATTATGAAGATAGCAACAAGCTAGAACAACCTTCTGTACTTTTACAGGGTCCCGTGGCCAGTCTAGCCTCGGCGATCGCCACAGCACTGTCCCAACGCTGAGACAACGCCGCCAGCTCGGAGTTGTGTAATTGCCGCCGCTCCTGCACGACCTCCGGCAGACTCAGGCGCCGGTAAAGCCGTAGCCGCTCTTTTGCCACCGCCCGTTTCTGCCGGAGCTCCTCACTCTGTGAGCGGCGGTGGACTGTACCGGTGATGCTGTAAAATATTTAAATGTTTAGTTCATATTATCTACTGATATCATGATAACATCGAGAGAAAAAAACATCATCAACATGTACATATTCCTTTTTAGAGTTCTGTACCGACCATCTGCCTGTCAGTGGGCTTTATCTCATGAACCGTAATAAGTAAACAGTTGAAACTTTCACAGAATGCTACTATAACAACAAATAGCAAAAGTTATTGAAAACAAGCAGGTATGGAACCCTTCATGTTGACATTCTAGCCAGAAGTAGAGCAGAGTATGCCAGAATGGAGGGAGGATTTAACCCAGTAGTGGGACTGTATAAATTAACTATGGATAAAATTGAGTCATCCTGGATATATTTCAGTCCCATAACTCATTATCTGTCACGATGCCTCATTGAGGTGGATAACAATTAAAATTCTATTGTGTCTTGTTAATGACAGTTAAAAGGATAATAAAAATTCACACTATAAACACCTCATGCAAGACAGAAATTAAAACACCTATAACTCAAACTAATTGCAAATGAAAAACTACTCACATAATGGTTTCATCCACCATCTCCTCTCTTTGAGGGGGAATAAGCGGTTCGGTTCTAAAAAAAAAATCTAATTGTTAATAACATTACACTACCAGGACTATAATTTGATTAATTATAAAATTATCTTTAATTTTTCCTATTATTTAGTTAAAAATGCCCAAAGCTTAGACACATCACAGTGAAGCGGATACACCATGCGAGTAAAACTACTCACTCATATCATTATGTGTAAGTAGGTAGCTTATCCACAAGCCTCCAATTGTTGAACAGGTATGAAAGTAATTGAACACCCAACCACCCACAACTAATTACTAATGAACCAGTCATACTTACTCGCTAGGTTCGGTGCGATGCCGGATGCAGTCATGGATGCTAAAAAATAAAAGAACACTCAAAATATGCAAGAACAAAATCAATTAGCATATTACAGGCAGACTGCACAACATAATATCCATAAACACTTTTATTAGTATGCCCAAAGCCTCAGAAACATTCCAGTAGCTGCCACACCATGTTAGTAACACTTCCCCAGTCCCTTCAATAAGATAAACATTCAGAAAAGCTTTCAATCATTGCATCGTCGTCATTACATCATACCAGATGGTTGCGATCATCAGATGCGGCATGTATGGACACATCTGTAAAACAAAAGTCACTTGAATCTGTCTCCAGTAAGTAAATGGAACTTTGAATTGCGATTTATTTTTTAAACTTGCTGTACCACTTTATAAAAGATGTAGGTAGATGATACTAACTTGTAAGTCGCAAAGATTGCCAATAAACTTACCGATTGATCAGATTTCCCATATTTTTGTTTTTAATATTTATTCGTTCCAGGCGGTCCAGTTTAAAGAATCAATCTAAAAAAAATAACAATTCTTATAATATAACATTAGAACTAATGAAATAAAAAATCTCATGAACAATTGAGAGGTTTGGTATCAAAATCAGTCAAGTCCAATTCACCCAATTTGTCATTATAGTGCATAAACTAATTTTTGTTATTGGCAATATTTTTGACAACTCAGCTCAAGGCGGGTGATTCAAACGAGTCTTTTAAAACTAAACTAAACAAATATCTACCTTAGTCTCAAACAAAAAAGTCGGATTTCAAATAAAATCTGCCGGATTTGACCAAATTTGATAGTGAGCGGATTTGGCCGAATTTGATTGTCATGGCTTTGGATTTGACTGTTTTTGATTGGTTATTTATGGATTTGGCCATTTTTGTATTTGTCGTGTACGGGAGGTCAGGGGTGGTAAATTTTGGTTTCAAATATTCAGATATTCAATAAAAAAAGTAAAGAATACATAATATAAGAACACTTTATTTGTTTATTTAGAACTAAAATTAAAACTTTGTGCAACTACACAATTAAAATTAAACAATTAAATTTGGCAAGAGTTGCCAAATTTAATTGTTTAATTTTAATTGTGTAGTTGCACAAAGCTTCACAATCTTCTTCTTCATAAGAATGTAATAATGCTGCATGAAATTTTACAATGTCAACTTTTCTTAGCGATGTGCATCTATATGATTTTGAGTAATGTTCACATGTGACTTTAATCTTTGGAGGAGCTTTTGGTGAATATCTAAAACAAAAATGATAAATGAAGCAAGCAAAGCATTTAACATTAGTAAAATACATTACATTTTACACACCTATCGTATAAAAAGTATACACACACGCATGCATAGGCACACACACCTCAGACTGTGCCTCAGACTTATACATACATAGGTGCACAACTCACTTTCATGTTATACACTTTATGAATCAAATTTAAAAAAAAGTGGTTGTCTGTAATGAAGCAAGCAAAGCATTTAACATTAGTAAAATACACTACATTTTACACACCTATCGTATAAAAAGTATACACACACGCATGCATAGGCACACACACCTCAGACTGTGCCTCAGACTTATACATACATAGGTGCACAACTCACTTTCATGTTATACACTTTATGAATCAAATTTAAAAAAAAGTGGTTGTCTGTAAAGTCGGTTTACGGACGATAATTTTACGTGATATCGTCCACTGTCACTGTCCCACTGTCAAAAACACCATCACACTCATAGCCTAATAACAATAGGGAAATTATGTATCGTGTCGTGTGCCATGGACAAACACAAACACGACCACAAAGACAACCAGACTCGATAATTTAAATACATTTTTAAAATTGTCCAGTAGTAAGTAGCTTAGGTTGTTAGTAATTTTATTTTAATACGTAGGAGCAATTTAGCCATCCATGATAATAATAACAAAAAATTAGACTTGATCAAATGCGAACTTAATGCAAAATATTGTTTAGCACCCCTGCCTGTCAAATGTTCGTCAGTAGGACTCGAGTTGATGCAACAAACTTTACTTATCTAGAAACTTTTTGTTCATTACGCTTCCACTTAGTTTTTTGTGTCAGCCGTTTCCTAGACATTTCTGGAGCAGTTTCTTTTATTTCTTCAGTTGATTCATCCATTTTTTCTATTTATATTTATGTAAAAACGCTAGGAATTCGATCACGACGCAAATCAAGCACTTCGACGTAAAAACAAAATGGCTGACACGCCGTACTAAATCCTTGAATCTGATTGGCTGTTATGGATTTGGCTCATTTTGTTTTGAAATAGTACTCGATTTGTCTACTTTTGATCCCAGAGTCACGATTTGCAATGAAATTTCATATAACAAACATGGATTTGGCCAATTTTGAATGACACAGAACTACAAAATGGAACGTTCTTAATTTAGCTGCATATTCAGTTTAAAAAGTAAGTTTTTTGGATTTGGCCGATTTTGATACCAAACCTCTCAATTATAAACTTACGTTACGATGTTCCTTCATGAGGTTTTTAAAACTTTTTGACAGTCGGAGTCAGAACTTGAAGTTTGCAGTACTTTGTAGTACCAACAATCAGTAAAAATAATCCACTGTTGATTTCCTGTCTCATTTACAATTTTTATAATTGAATTATTATCTTATTACGAATCCCGATACCGATAGGGTAATGTTTTGTGTGAACTCATTTATTACGATAAGTGTGTGTGACAAACTTAATAAAAAAGACTTAAAAACCGGCCAACTTGACTCGCGTTTTGTAGTAATTGTAACGTACCAACATTAAACAGTTTTTTGAAGAAGATAAAAGTATTTATACACGTGTTTTTTTTGATATCCCATAACTCTAGGGTATGATTGAGGCCATATCAAAGAATCAACTGGCATATGAGTTATGTTCCAATCCTTCATAATTTTTTTTTTCATTTTTCATACAAAATAATTCGGCAAAGTCACGATTATTAATATAAAACACCCTTACGTGAAATATGACAACGTCGCATTTTCTTAGCTTTAAATATGAATGATTGGTTTGAATAAAAATGAATTACTTGTATTTATCAATGAAACTTAGATACCTAGACACATCGAGGGTCTATTTGTACGGTAAGCAAACAAAATTAGGTAGGTGAACTTTATAATTTTAGTTTCATCAAATTCAGCTTTTAGTGTTTTTAAAGGACGCAACTGAGACAACGCTAGGATGATGGATAGGATAATTTGAAATAAGTTAAGCGAAAACAAACTGGCCTAAATGTTATCACTTCATTGTTTAATTAAGTTTTAGAAACTTATGAAACCTGGGACTTTTGGCAATTTGGTATAGCACTGGCTTTATTTTTCTTAATTTGTAAACTAAACTGATAATTTTTACCTGCCTATCCAAATATGTCAAAATATGCCATCGTTAGATATTGAGTTGAAAATTGATTGCGGGGATTTGACAGATTTGGGTAAGTTGATGTGTTGTGTGTGTGTTTTATGGGTTTAGGGTATGATTAATAAAACAAGTTTTGTTAAAGTAATCCATTTAATTTAAATGATTTTCAAAGTGTCCGCCATGGTATTCCAAGCACACATTTAGCCTGGTGCGAATCTACCTATTTAAATAAACATTGTTTTGGCGCATTTCATTAGCTGCTTCTTCAATTCGCCTAAGTAAATGGTCCCTTGATAAAAAAATTTTTTCATACACCTTACTTTTTAATGTACCCCACACGTAAAAATCTAGTGGGGTAAGGTCTGGTGATCGCGCCGGCCACGCTATAGTCGGGCTTCCACGCCCGATCCAACGTTCTGGGTATTGTTCGTTTAGGTATTCCCGTACCTGTGTCCCATAATGGGCAGGCGCGCCATCGTGTTGGATCCACATTGTGCGAATTGTCTCCAGATCCACATCCTCAAAAAAATCTAAGAATATTAGATTCCGTAAAAACGTTAAATAATTTTCTGAGTAAAGGCGGTGCGGGATTTCTATGGGACCTATTAATTTATTATTTAAAATTCCCGCCCACATGTTGACAGAAAACTCATGTTGGTAAGAAGTTTCCCACACAGCTTGCGGATTCTCTGTTTTCCATTGATGCTGGTTTTTTGAATTAAAAATCCCAGCGCGCGTAAATTGGGCTTCGTCCATCCATAAAATTTTACCTATCATATTTGGGTCCTGAATTAAAAGTTCATTCATGCGCTGACTAAAGGCTATTCTAGAAAAATTATCCGCGGGTAATAGGCCTTGAGCTTTGCGATAATGGTAAGGGTGGAGCCCATATCTTTTCCATAATTTCCACACTAAGTTGTGAGACACTCCAACTGTTACACCCACACGTCTCGTAGATAATGTTGGATCTTCAATTATTAGGTTCATGATCCTCATTTCTTGAACCTGAGTCAAATTCAAGACTCTTTCGTGAGAAGATGATCTTAAACCATTTTCCCGAAATCGTCTATGTATCTGTAACAAGTAAAGGTGCGCTTAAAATGTGACATAGGTAAGAGTGGGAACAAAGGCAACCGGGGACTTTTTGCCTATTTTTTATAAAAAAACGTTGCCCCACACTAGGAATATCTCCTGTGTCGTGGGTGCATTTACAAACATTTAAACTCACGTACACAAACACCCAGACCCGACCCGGAACAACTACTTGTAGGTCATACAAATATTTGTTCCGTGCGGGAATCGAACCCGTGACACGCAGCGCAGCAGTCGATTGCTCAGCCACTGCGCCAACCGTGCCGTCGAATTTGGTTTTGTTTACACCGGCTTCAAATTAAACACGCAGCATCTCTCCTAGAACAACAATTAAATGTCATTCGTCACGTCATCATATACCTATTCAAATCGGCATTCGCCTGCACATCACATACCTATTCAACGCGACTGTTGAGCATGAGGTCCTGGGTTCGATTCCCAGGTCGAGCAGTGTTATTGGGTTTTGCCATTAAAAATTTCTGAGTAGCAGCCACCGAGTCTGGATTTGTGTCCGGTTAATGGCAATAGGCTTGCAAACCCTCGTGTCCGATACTAAATTAGTAAGTCACCAGGAGCATAGCAGAATTATTTAGGTACAATTTTTTTCAAACCTTTCAATAATATCAACAAGCGAAACCTATTATCCGGTACGGACAGACGCTGTGTATTTTGCAACTGTAACACTTTTTAAGAAGCTTCTGTAATTATTTTTATTTAAAAAAAAGATCATTTCATCCTATTATTTTACTGTGTGTACATAAATGATAAAATAAATAAATAAATCATTCATTACATTTAACTGTCATGTAATAGTATATTATGATATAGGTAAGTGTGGTAAGTTGAAAATTACAGCCGAGGCGATATTGCTACAAGAAAGCAGAGGCTGTAATTATCAAAGCGCACGTATGTCATACGACGTTTTATAACATATTTGCGAGTAAATAAATAAAACTGTTCATGAATAAATCTTTTACTTGTTCACAAATTAGCGATGCAATAAGAAACCCTTTACGAGCAAATGTGTTACAAAAGACGTTTTATTAAACTGTATTGCTTCATGTATGTTATTATTACTGAAAGAGACCATACTAAGGGCTAAAACGAATAAATAAACTATGTGAACTTACGTTTATGAAGGTTTGATTGTCCCGGCACAGTGCGATTCGGAAATCGACGCTGGTATTCCTTCATAGCTTCCATGGAATTTCCATTACAATATCCATACACAAAATGAATATCTGCTTGATGTTCTGGCGGATAGTTGTGCCTCGGCATTGTAACTGAGTTAACACCCAAAACACTTCAACGTACAAAGTTCAACAAAAACAAAATAACAAGAAAATTTAATAAAAAACAACAATAAAATAACAGCAAAACCGTAACAATTTTACGTGGCACAGAAACTTGTAAGCGAGACGAAAGTCAGGAAACAAGTGTTAAACAAAGGGCTTGCTAAAAATAATTTCACTTTTTGCTAACGCTACGAGTTCCATGTGTGCGTTCATTGTATTTAGTACCTAACAGGTCGGTGTCGGATAAAAGAATTAGTAGGGTTGTCAATATTTATGTAGGTAATTGAGTCATAAACTAGTTGTGAAAGTGAGATTCGATCAGGACAGGTTTGATTTCGTGTTTGGTAAAATGCGTATGGATATTATAAAAAAGGACGAAGGGATCCAGGTACTCAACAATTTAACATCATACGATAGTATCTAGTTTGTGTAGCTCAACTTTAGTTATGTTTAGCCACGCAAACTAGATACTATCCTTGTAAAATGACGTCATTTCAACTTTGCACATTGGAATGAAAAACTTTTTAGTGTTTCAGAAAAGTAAACAGCTAGGATAGATACCTCATGGAAACTAACATAAACATTTTAAAATTCGTTTATTGATTTGTACCTACATAATAAATTCCAAAAAAGTCTTCTTCAGTTACTTAATTGGAATATCTAAAACATATTAGGTACATGTGATGTGGCTATCCAGGCCGTTCGTTTCGCTTAGTTGAATTAACTTAGGAAAAATCAGAAAAAAGCCAATGACTCCTAATGAATGAAAGACTAAAAAATCTTACGTACATAACTACCTACGCATTATAAACTCGTAGGTGACAACCCTGATATTCCGAGCAATACACACATAGTACTCACTGTTAACCGTCCCGTCCGAGCCCGTGACGCTACGCAGGAACCTACTCAATAGCTCTATCTTACTTACACAAAGCGACAAGCGCCAATGAGAGAGTGAAAAACCCGAGTCGTAGCAGGTGCACTTCACCGAGTTATCATTGTAAGTATCTAGGCAACTCTTGCGCGCCGCGCGCTAGGATATATTGTGCTGCCTTTTTAATGAAATCGATATCGATTAAACCCGTACTTAGTCTTCAATGTCATTAAACACTTACTTTGATTTAACGCACATAATTATTCAATGAAGATTACGAATTTTCTAGTCAAGCAAAAGTGCGAATATTACGAAGGTGGCTCAAATTAATAATAACCCACCCAGTACTTAATTTAAACTTTAGCCATAGGTTACAAACCTTAATTAATGATGCTAATTCGTAGTTAGTTTAGGTAGCATACCCGATCATTTTGGTGCAGTAGTAGTTCTACTAAAGCGTACAATGTGTTTCAACTAAGAATAGGATGACCTTTATTATTGTGACGACAACGCACACCCAGGTCAACAAAGACGTAAGTGCTGTTACGTCAATTTTTTTTTATTGCAGTTTTGGATAGTTTAAGTAAAGATACATGCGCTCAATTTTTTCCGTTAAATTTCGACTTAAAATGAAGGTTTTATACCAAAAAAAAAAATTTTGACGTCAATTAAGTTCTATATTTTTTCAATTAATAAAGTCGATAAACCAACATAAGCACGTAAAATTTCATTAAAATACACCTAATCATGCTTAGGTTTTTGTTTCATTAAATAAAGCAAAAATGTATAATTGTATCTCGTATTATGCTTTTTAATGCCTAATAAATAAACGATTTTCATAAAATAATACCGATTACATCTCATCACAAATAAAAATAATCAAACAAATAAAGGCGTATTTCCATGTTCACGGGTGCACTCGCAACCAGTTTCGAAATAATCATGCTTACGCCTTTTTTCCATTCACGATTTGATCTAGTTGGCGGAAGTAATCACGAACTCGTCACATAAACAAGTCAAAAGGTCTGGGTACTTACCCTTACAACGCATGCGCGGGTGGGGATTGTTTGTTTAGTTTTCATAACTCACGCGCCGCTCAGAGATAACAGCACGTAACTGTTTGTATTTCCGCATTAAAAAGTCGTTTGAAGAAGTGTTTACTAATAATTAATCGTAATTATACCTAGTATTGACAAATTTGCTTGTATTTGAATTGAAAGTGTTATACCTAATAGTGTTTTGGCGATGTATAAACGACTAAAAAGTAGTCGAGCGAGGAAGATGCTGGATTTTGTATGTAAGTACCTACAGTTTATTCATTGCAGTTTGTCCTAGTAGTACTTAGTAGGCTTGTAATTGTGAAGTACCTATACTTTGTTAATTTATTGCAGTTTGTTTCTTAGATGTTCAATGTCATAATTATGTATTCTAAATCTTGTGTTGTGGCGGGAAAACGAATGTCTTCATAGGTGACAATAGTGTGCTCTTAGTTTTCCCTGCAATAATATATTATAGGTACCTATTACGGATTAGGTTTATAAGGCGGAGACTCCGCCAAAGCTGAGACGAGCGGAGATGTGTTTGAATAACCAATCAGATTTCTACCGAAGCTAAGCGGAGAGGAGATGTGGATTTCTGATTGGTTATTCAAACACATCTCCGCTCGTCTCAGCTTTGGTGGAGTCCCGGCCTAAAACGTACGAACTCTTCGGCTTTATAATATTGATAGGTACCTACTTGTCTGACCGTATGTCGCTCGCACCGCTTACGCTGTGCGTCTGTCTGTCGGTCGCGTCTGAGATTAGTAGATAATGCCAATCTAGTACTTACCGCCATTGCATGTTTTTTTTTTCAGGTGGTGGGGATACTCATGAGTCTCTTAACATATCTGGCAAAAATGAAACATGTCCTTCGAGAACTTCCACAGCTGCACCCAGATACCGAGAAAGTGCATCATCGAACGAAAATGAAGATCCCTTCTCTCCGGCAGTATCTGAGAATGCACCCAGTTTAAATCCGAGTAGGTCTTCTAGTCCAGTTCAAAGTTTTAATATGACAATGTCGTCTTCATTGGTGAGAGATGTTACGATGGCGCTAACGGATGCATATACTACGCCCCCAACGAGATCAGAAAAACTTTTTCATTTTAGCACTCCCTCTAAACATCACCGTAGTATTGATTTTATTTGTTCTCCTACTATAATTTACAAATCTAATAATAATGATGGTGTTTCAACCAACAATAATCATTCCGAACAGTGTGAATACATTGATAGTATTCACCCAATATTAGCGGGAGATAATTGTAATAGCTTAACGGATTTCTGTACTCATGATAACTTAAACCATCAATCTTTACAATTACCTAATTCTCCAAACAGTTTAACAAACCCTATGTGTATACGCCGCGATGAAACCATTTGTATGTCAAATCTAACTGAAACCTACATACCAATAGAACCAGTTGCAATTAACAATGACTTACCAGAGTTTAACAATATTAGTGATGATGATGAACGAGTTTATTTAAATTTAACTGTGGCGAATCAAATTGACAACGTAGAAAATAATAATAACCCACAAATATCTAGTACCACAGAAATTACGCAACCTATTACTAGTATTGCTTCTGAAATATCCTATTGTAATAATCATAATGCAAATACTAATACTACTGCTGGGTCTTCTCGTGTTTTGCTGTCGTCGGAAAGTAATGTTAAATCTAGAAAGAGGGCAAGAAACGTAAATGAATGGGCTAAATGTAAAAATAAAAAAATAAATAACAATGGTCTCGAATATCATAGTGTTAACACAAAGAAATTAAGGCAGTGTAGAGCATTAGGTAACCCTTGCGTATGTAAGATGAAATGCTTTGACAAATTTACTCAAGCAGATCGTTCTGAGCTATTTCAACATTATTGGAATATAGCAGACCATGAAAAACAATGGCTTTACATCCTGAACAATACAGAAGTTGAACAGCCTAAAGTTATCAAAGTTCAAAGAAAGCGGGATAGGTCTCGTACACTAATTTACTATCTACCATTAAATAAAGATGGTAAAGTTACAAAACTTAGAGTATGCAAAGTAATGTTTTTGAATACTTTAGGTATCAAAGAAAAAACTGTTTACTCTGCTATGAATAAATATACAAATAACTTGCAAATAACGGATTTACGGGGCAAACATGCTAACCGTCCCCACAAAACAAGTGATGAAACTGAGCAAAGTGTAATACAGCACATAAAATCATTCCCATGTATCGAATCACACTATTTAAGAAAGCAAACTAGCCGTCAATATCTCGCCTCTGATTTAAACTTGGCTAAAATGCATCGATTATATGTAGTTTGGATGTCTGAAAATTTAAACGCAGTAAAAGTAGCAAGTTTATACCAATATAGTAATATTTTTAATTCCCAATTTAATCTTTCATTTTTTAAACCAAAGAAAGATATGTGTCAAATCTGTAGTCTTTATGAAAATGCTGATGTTGACCGTAAAATTGAACTAAAGGACAATTACGAAAGCCATTTGAAAAATAAATCCCTGATACGCAAAATTAAGGATGACGAAAAATCTTCATCAAATCCTGAGACTAAGACTGTCGCTGTGTTTGACTTGGAAAAGGTATTAAACTTGCCACAATCCAATGTGGGTATTTTTCATTATAAAAGGAAATATCCAGTCTATAACTTCACGGTATACAATTTATTATCATTACAAGGATACTGCTATTTGTGGCACGCACAGATAGCCAAAAGAGGGGCTAACGAAATCGCAAGCTGTCTCTATGACTTCTTTAAAAAAGAAGCTCTCAATGGTGTCAAATCAGTGTCTTTATATTCTGATAATTGTTCGGGCCAGAATAGAAATCGCTATGTATTTGCGATGTACATGCACGCTTCTCGTACACTAAATTTGGATATAGTTCATAGATTTTTACAAACAGGTCATACCCAAAATGAAGGGGACTCTATGCATGCCTGCATAGAGAAGAATTTAAAAAATAAAACCGTTTATACACCTGACCAATTATACGAAATTATTATGAACGCTAAGGTCCATAAGAAATTTGTTATGACTGAGATGTCCCAGAATTTGTTTTATGATTTTAAATCACTAGCGATTTTGAACAAAAATTGGCTGAAAGACACAAGAGGCGAAAAAATATATTTTACGAAATTAAAAGAAGTTAAAATTACTGCTGAAACTCCTGATAAATTATTTTACAAATATGATTTTGAGCAACCTGATTACTTTGTGTTAGATACTATAAATTATAGTTCATCTAGAACGCGCAAATTTAAATCAACACGATCGGATCCTGAGCTCAAAACTGCTTATGACCAATTATTACCAGTGTCAAGTGCACTGTACAAAGATTTAAAAAGTCTGTGTGACTCAAATGCTATTCCGTTACATTATCAAGGTTTTTATAGAAATCTAGTGGCTGAAAACGATACCCGTAACTTTTTGCCAAGCGATAATTCAGATGAAGACTAAATTATTATTATAACTGTATTAGTAATTATAGTTTTAAAACTTTGATTTTTATAGTTCTGTGTAGCATGTTGATTGTAATATCGATGATTGTACGTGTGTTTTCAAGCACAAAGTTAGAGAATACCAATTAGGCTTTTTACTTTATTGTACGAGTACTTAAATTTCGGTATTAAGTATTATCAGTTAAAAATTAAAAAAATTGTTAACCCTGGTTCAAAGTTTTAAACTTATAACTATTATTAGTAGGTACTCAAGTTTTAACAACGAGTTAATTATTATTAGAGAGATTACTAACCATTTTTACAATAATTAAAATTCTTGAAAACAATTTATTAGAATAAATATTTCATACTTGATTGAGATTGGCACACATAAAAGAAGTCACAAAAAATAATCTCATACCTAAAAAAAATAATAATAACTTTAGTACCTACCTATAAGAAGTAAGTACGTAAACACCAATAATTATGATTAATTTAAATTTGAAGATTAATAATTTTTTTTCAATACTATTATTCTTTTGTATGTTTAGTAATTGGTATAATAAATAATTTTAAGATTTTTGTTGTGATTATTAATTTTAAGATTTTGAGGTCTTTATAAGAATTTGTATTTAGTTACCGTTCTGAGTTCAACTTTAATTTGATTATCTTGTTTAGTTTGATTACACTGTTAATTTGATTATCTTTTATCAGGTTCTGTTATGACTATTATTATAATAAAGTGCAATTTTTTAAAAACCTTTTTTATTACACCACTGAAATATATTTTACCTAGAAACTTAATATTACTTACAGTTATGGTTTAATTGAACATACTGTACAAAAAAACCCGTATTTAGACTTAACACTATATTTTAGTTTTATGTTTTAACAAACAAAGCTGTAAATGCGTCATACAATTCGATTTGTAAAATAAAATTAAGCGAAAAAGGCCTTAAACAGTACTTAGCCTCTGTACTTTATCATAGTATAGAACTTCTTAACAGACGTAAGCATGAGTAGTTACAGTATAAAAAATATTTAGAAAGCGATGATTGGAATAAAAATCATTACATTTTAGGATTGGTCTTAAATAAATAAGGAAAACGTCTGTAAAACATTTGACATTAAATACTGATTACCAAGATAATTTAAGGTATTTCGAATATAAACAAAAAAAAAGGTGGTTTTTTTTACTATTTTTTGGTATATAACAATACATCATAGAGTCAAAAACAAAAGAGATATACCTGGTTAAACAGTTTTTTTGCTACCCTGTAAAGTTAGTGAATTCCTCTTACGCCTTTATTGGCCTGGGTGTGCGAACATTAAAAAAGACTGCAAATTAATTTTCAATAGTATTTATTATCGTTATTATCTTGTTAATGTTACTTTCATATTTTTAAGAGCGTGTACTCGTAAGTATTAGAAAAGCGTGCATTAAATCACAATATGGCGTCAAGGTCATCCTATTCTTAGTTGAAACGCATATTAAATAAGATGTAATGTCATTTAAATTTTGCTTCGTAATTTAGATATTCAAACTACTTGAGGTTTCATCGATGTCGACAAGGTAGCTTTCCCTTCACTAGCTGCCGCCGGGAAGCCCCGATACCAACATACCTACTTATTTTATTTTACTATTTATTTTACTACACTACTGCGAAGTTTGCAACCTCGCAAAAGTAAAGATTCGTCATACTGGTGACAATTTTTGACCTAATTTAATTATGATTGATGATATCTCCGAAACGATGCATTTTTGGACCACCTATTCTAGGAGTTTTAGTATTATTTTTACCTACAGAATATAACCCTAGAGTTATGGGATATCAAAAAAAAACAGGTTGTATATGTACCTCATCTATCACTAATAAAGAACTTTATTAGTGATCGATGTTATACCTGTAGAAATTGAATGAGTGATCTTTACAATTCAAATTGACACTATACAATAATTAAATCTTCACAAAATTAGTAGTATTGCACGATAAATTTTAGTTCACGTATGTCTCAATAGATGGCGTGTGTAAAAACTAACATTTTACAAGCAACTTTATACGGCTTCTGTAAACTTACCATTTATAATAAATACTTACTGGAATGTTCCCAAGACACGCTCAATTACCCTATTTTAAACGGAAGAGATGTTGTTTCTAATGACATTTTATAAAAGAAATACCATTCACATAATTTATTTTCGACAACCCTTACATACTTAAGATTTTTGGTCTCGCTAGTCGGGTCCTGGGCATGAACAGAAGTCATCTATAGCTATTTATAGCGACGACTCGGATGCGAGTTGTGGGCACACGTACGAATTATTTTTCGACCCATATGCTGGGTGAAAGTGTCTACTCGTTAAACGTTCGTTAATTTCGATCGTTATAAACGTGCATCATGGGCCTTTTTTGCTGTCCAGAAAACTTACCAAACAAAAAAAATATATATTAAAATCTATTTTACCGTTAAACTTTACAAGTAGATATTTATCTACTTTCCTTCTACCTACGAGTAAATAATATAAACAAATATTCTTAAATCGCAATTACTACTACCCTGCGTGTTTCTTTTTAGAATACACGGGTATTGAGCCTGAAGATTGGCTACAAGACTCACCGGAGATCAGTAATCCACTAGATGAGACTACCCGGGGTCCTGATGACCCAACTGATCCTGAAATTTTTGTTGATCCCGTCGTATCACTGGATCCCGATATCAATCGACCCTGCAAATCAGCCTGATAAACCGAGTACCTCGTAAGAAGCGTCAGGTGACATCAATGACGCGGACCTAGACCAGGACACGATGGTCATCCTGGGGGAAGACCCGTCGACATCTGTGAAGTACGGACCTGATTTACACAAAGAAATTACCAAACGGTTCCAGCACATTACCGAGGGTTTCGGCAGGGATTCTAGGAAAGCATTATTAACTAAATATTTAGTTCCATCGAACTGTCGGTATATTGCTTCCCCGGTGTTGAATGCGGAGTTGAAAGCAGCGATACCCGAAGCCGCAGCAAAGCGTGAAAAGGCCATAGTCGTCAAACAGGATCAAATGGCGACTGCTAACTCATTTCTAAGAACAATGAGTTACTATTCAACATTATGACTCGGTTACCCGCAGAAACTTTATTTTATCTGCGCATGAAAGAAAAGGGACATGAAAGACGCTTTAAGTTGCACTAAGATTGATGAATTTCTATTCGACGACAACCTGTCAGAAACGATAAAATCGGCTAAAGCCGTAACAAAATCGGGTACTGAACTGAAGCCCGATACTATCAATAAAAACCTACCAAAACGACCAAACAAGCCAATCCCTCAGAGGTATTTAAACCGAAGAGCTCCTGCTCCAGCGCGCGCGCATCCCGACGCGCGTCAAGCTGAGCGTGTACAAGATGTACATACGCCCAGTCTTGACGTACGCCGCCCCGGCCTGGTTCGCCCTCGCGTGCGAGTCGAGCCGAAAAACGCTCCGCACGCAACAAAACTTTGCGTTGCGGACCATCGTTGACGCCCCTCGCTACGTGAGGAACGATGTAATCCACCGGGACCTCGGGATCGAGAGCCTGGATATGTTTGTAGGGCGACTCGCGAAGGCCATGTTCGCGCGTGCCGACGCCTCTGCCTGGCCCCATGTCAGGCAGATAGCGCCATTGCACGCGCGGCCGCCTGACGCGAAACCCCTGCCCCGCGACCTGGTAGCGGACCCTGACCCCATCGCACCGGATTGACGCCTCGGGTAAGCAGCACCTAGGTTACACGCAGCTTACCCGAAATAAAAAGACTCTACAGATGCACACATACATCTGTTGTGTGGCGTGTTCTAAGTTAATATAGGCACGTCACATAACTAAATACAGACATCCATCACTATACATGCACCCATACATAACACGCGCGGGCGCGATGCGGGTCGCGACGTGCGTCTACACTGAGCGGTGTTACACTACAACACTAGCCGCTCATACATACGCGACTGCCTACCCCTCAAACCGTAAACGGCTCGATCTGTAAGCGGGGAGAGGGGGAGACTACACATTAGACCTGTAGGGCGTCGAGTCGGCATCACCGTCGCTGGTCGTTCTCGCTGGGCCTCCCCAGGGCAACCGGGGGTCTCACCTGGCGGGGACAGACCGCCGGGATGTCGTGAAGAAAGCGGCGCCAGGAGCTGGCGTCGTGGCGCGCCTACAGATTTACTCAGAGCAACCAATAACATAGATGCACTTTTGCCTCACAAAAGTGTAGTCTTTTTCATTAAGCCGTTCGAGGCAAACAGAATTGAGGGGCCCATTTTTATGGGTCACTGTATGGCCACCGCAGGCGAAGGGCGAAGCCCTGACCCCGCTCGCCACGCCCCCTTGCGGGGGCGTCGCGACATCCACAACTCCAGCGCGCAGGCCGCTGGGAGCCGCGCCGAGGAGCCGCGAGCCTGCAGCGCCGCGGCCGTAGCCGCCGCCCGCCAGCTCATCGAGGAGGTTGCCGCCACAGCGCCTGTCGCAGCGCCGGTACTAGACCCAGTTAAGTATGCGGGCCGCTTGACATATTTTTATAAACAATGGTCGCTTATAACGAGTGATCAATCGATACTCTCGTGGATTGACGGATACAAACTCACATTTTCCTCTCATGTAATCCAAAAGGTAGTACCTGCTGAGCAAAGTTATTCCTCTTCTGAGTTTACTCATTTTTCCAAAGCTATTAATAGCCTAGGTATTAGATATAGAAGCTATATCGAAATGTGACCCGTGCCCAGGGGCTGCAGTCTCGATATAGACAGCGATCGCTATAAGATCGAATTCGGTCGCAAGTTCCTAAGGTGGTCCCTAGACGGTCAACACTGTTTCACAAGCAATGTCGACATAGACAGCGATCACTTTACGACCGAATTCGTTCATAAGTCATACCGATCCGGATGTAACGTTATTTGGTAGTCTCGATACTCAGAGTTATCGAAAGTCATCGGTATTTTACGGAACTTTGTCGCAAATGATCGATGTTTACGAATATAATTTGCGACCCTTTTTGACAGCCCGCAAAGTGATTCGGTAGGATTGCTACTGATGTTGTTTTAAGTTTAAGAGAAAGAAATCACAAAGTTGAATTATGGCGGAGGCATATTTAGCGTGGGATTTAGTCGTGCTTGAACACAGACGCGACATTATTGAACGACGACAAATCGTAAAAAACCGGCGGGACCGTGAAAAAGTTACAGATTTGGAGGATTCTGAATTTATTTCTTTATATCGAATTAATAAAGAAATGTTCAATGAGCTCGTCATTGAACTTCAGCCATCTCTGCAGAGACAACGACCTTACGGATTTTCTGTGAAGTCTCAAGTGAGTGTCTTTGCATAACTTTAATTTTTTAAATCCAAATTGTATTATTTTTGCCTTATGTAGGAACCTACTTATTTTTATTTCCTTCCAAATAGGTACTGATGGCACTCCGATTTTACGCAAGTGGCTGCTATCAGTTGCCTACTTACTGGCTTACAGTGAGGTTGCAGCATGAGCCAAAAATCGGTTAGCCGCTGCATACATGCTGTTACCGAGGCTATTAATAAGAAAATGTTGAGGAAGTAGGTGAAGTTCCCTATAACGCAGGAAGGAGAAGTCAGTGTTTCGGTGTCTCTCACATCAACGCCAATTGATGTACGAGCCCTATAGTGCCGGCCTAATTATAAACGCATGTGCTGTTCTTCACAACATGAGATTAAAACACAAGTTGATGGAACCAGAACCAGACTCCACCACATCAACCATTGATAATGTATTTAATGATGTCGGCCTTGAAGATACAGGTAATAATGCGGTTTAAATAAATTTAACATAATTGACAGTTATAACATTTAGTTACCTCATTTCTGTTGTAGTAATATTATGGTCTCTTTGAATGAATAATTAGTATATTCATTAGCTATAATAGTTTACTTAAATACCTACTATTTATTGTAAGTGTGCCAATTTTGAATACATATTAAGTGCTGTTGGTGTTCTTATTAAAGAAATAAATAACATAACGCAATAACATAACTTAGAATAAACTATGATTGTTTATGTAATATCAGAATAATCTTAAAATCCAATGTTTTCTTATCTTATATTTTTTTGTTCCTTGTAACTGGCACTAGGAGAGCAGTTGCAGAGAGAATCCAAAGGCGTCTCATCAATACTTGTTTTACTTAATTATTTTACTTTTACAAATAAAATACATTTTTAAAATCAATGGTTGTATATTTAAACAAAATTGTAAACGCTATAATTAAATGTGAAAAAATGTGTATAATCACATTTTTCACTTATTTTAATAAGGGCTTCTGCAATTTTCTCTCCAGTTTTTGCAAATACAAGCGATGCCTCCGCTTGTGTTTTCATGGCATCTCCAATTTTGTCCGCAGCATTCGCAAACATAACGGACGCCTCCGCTTGCGTTTTTGCTGCAGTTGCAAGCATCTGCAATTAAAAACAGAAGGATTGAGAAATGTTTGCAAATTCATTGTAGCGTGCTGTTGCATACCACAACATTTATTCTAAAACATACCTTCATCGATTCAGCATTTGATTCTGCAACAGCTAGAAAATCCCTTCGTGCTGAGCTATACTGTTCATCCACGCTGCGGCGAGGATTCACATCTGAATAACGAAAATTAATCATACTTTAATTCACCTTACTTTATATTAATATTGTCAGTATATGGTAATAATAATTTAAGCGTACTCCTATTTCGAGCGGACCTCTCTCGCTGGACAGTGGGTGCAGGTTGTGATGTGCGACCTGGTGCTGAAATAATTAAATATGTAGGTATTAAAAAACACTACCCTCCTTTTATGCTCTGCCATAGTTGGGTAAAGTTATAAGTGAAATACTTTACAGTAGGTGTAATAACAAAACTCAAACTTACTTATTTGTGGTGCTGGCGACTGTGTAGGTGTTGCTCAGCTGGTGGTGGTAGTGGTGGTGGTGAAACCATAATCACCGTCATCCTGCTGCCACTTGGTGCCACAGTATCCACTGGCACGGAGTTCTCAACCTCCAGAAACTCTAATTCACTGTCTGTAATAATGTAATTTGAATTTTAATAGTCGAACTAATTAATGAAAATTGAAACAGAATGTACATTTGTTGTGAGCACATTTTAAAAACTTACATTGAGTTTGAGATAGGCTGATGACCTCACTTGTGGAAATCCCAGCTTCAATTTCACGTTGTATCATCTGTAAATAATAGTAAAAGTATTTGATTTCAATCACAGAAGATAAACTGTTGTATATCTATGGTTGTATACATGTATCATGTATGACACACATATCATACACTGTCATCAGAACTCACGTCTTCTTCTGGCATAGCGTCCGGGCACTCGGTGCCAAAAGTGTACTCCACACCGATTAGGGACACAATCCGACGCTCCACCTCAGTGAGAGGAGCAGTGGTGACGGCTCGGTTGCCAGTCTGCACCCTTTTTTTTCGCAGCCGGCCTGCTTTATTGCAGGCCCGACTTTTAAAGTCTCTCCAAACCTACAGGAAAGATAAACATTTGAAGTAAATATTATTAGTAGCATTGGCACTGTATGTAGGTACCGAACTAAAGGATGAAAACTTTACCGTCATCCACTGTTCTGGTGTTTTTGTAGAGCCATTTGGCAGCTGGTTTAGTTCCGCAGCAACCTCCTTCCAGCCCACGTCAAAATTTTCACGGCCCTGAAGGCCGGTAAACTTTCGGGTGTGTAGGTATGGGCGGGCTTCTAATATAGTCAAGAGGGCATCCACTTGGCCACTCGTAACTCGCGATGTACGCTTACGCCTGAAATATTTAAGTAAACTAGAATATATTCAAAATCTTCGTTGATTACAATAGTCGATAAAAAAACGTTCAATATTGAAATGAATCCACAAATAAGATTCGAAAATAGGTGTTGTAAGTTGAGGTACTTACTTGACGCCGCTTGGAGCCGGGCCTGTAGCTGCATCTGCTTCACCTTGTCCTCCAAATATTTTGTTTTATTGTGTTTTACGAGAAATACGAAATAAACAAGACCGATTCAAATAAGATCAAATCTTATCCTGTCGTATTTGTTTTCATGTCAAAAAAAGTTGTTTTGACACACGTAAAGTGTTGCAAGGAGGCAATCTTTAATGCCCCTAGTTATTTAACAAGTTATTTTAATTCTTTAAAATGGTTATTGCTACTTATTAGTTTCCGTGAAAAATAATGTTTTCAAGATAAGGTTTACATAATCACTATACAATTTTTACGAAAAACAATTATTTTTATTAAATCATGTTCTCCAACTTTCCCGTAATCTATGTCGAGACTGCAGGCCGGTGCTTGTCAAGCAATGTTGACCGTCTAGGGACCCCTTTATGACTTTGCGACTGAATTAGGTAGTATAGCGATCGCTATCTATGTCGAGACTGCAGGCCCAGGGGCCTTACTCCCGAAAACGATTCGATTTTGATTTCGTTATCGATTCGAACTCGACTCGATTTAAAACCTTACTGCCGAACCAATTCGAATCGTAAACCAAGATCGACTCGAAGTTCGAATATTATCAGCGTCGTTAGGCGTATCCGGCAGATTACGTCACCGTCAAGTGCTATTGTCTTTGGTTAGTAACTTTAGGTAGTTGAATGTTTTTACTTCTCTATCACTTTCCCACGTAAAAAACGATACCCTAGTGCTTTATTTACACATAACAAACAAAAACTTATGAAAAAACATGTGATTTATTATTATTTTTGGGAATAAAGTGTAGCCGAAACACAACTTGTATTTAGTTAGTCTGTGCCACGAGCTGTCCAGTGTCAAATCGTATGCGAAGAGCGCTGGTTGTTCAAAAGTTTGTGTGTCTGCTGCTGTATGAGTTTATTTAGTTTCAATTCATATTATTAATGAAAGCTATTATTATTTATTAACTTTGGTACGAGAGTGTTTTAATGTTTGGTAAAGGACAATGGGCAATTTTGTATGGAGCGTGGGCGGTCCGCGGCCAAGAATGATTTTGTTATTTATTGGTGTGCTTTAGTCCTACAATTATTGTGGACAAGTTTTATCACTGTGGCGTACTTCTAAAGCGGATAAAAGACATTTTTGTTTTAGAACCTTCATATCGTTTTACTTACAATTCCGGCTTATATATAATGCAAAAATACAAAAGGAAAGTGAAACATCAAATCTAGATAGTCTAAGTAGAAAGTCTAGATAGTCAAAGATATTTATTACATATTAAATCCCATATTGTATTATTAGTAAGCACAATTACCATACTATGTATTATAATCTACATAAAACCTTTATTTTGTTATAAATACCTAACATATCATCAGATATGTTAGGTATATATAACAAAATGATTATGCATAATAAACTATTATTATACCTAAATATTGATTACATACTTATTGTATTAGTAGGTATAGGTATGGTATAGGACATAATGGTTTAAAAAAGGAATTAAGTGTGATTTTAGAGCATGTGTAGCCTAGTTCCTCCTACTCATGCTCTAAAATTACACTTAATTCTGCTGCTGGTAATCGAATCTCTTCGGGTTGATTTCTTGCCCAGCCTGTATACCATACTACGCACATAATATGTGCGCAGCATCCGACCGTGCGCCTACCACTCAGACACGAACAATAATAATGGGCGATAGCTTCTCTTCCGTTCCTTTGTCGGTCAATAATTATGTATGAATAAGGGCGTGGACACATGTCTGCGGTGCGGCGCCGGCCACCGTGTAACGGCACGGCACCGCTACCGCGAGGCGGCACGGCGTCGTGTCGCGACACGGCGCCTTGTGCGGTGCAACGCGGGCACAAACAGTAACCATTGTTCAGTTTTTATCTTGATATGGACCGCGAAAGACGTATCATTTTGCTCCTGTTACTAAGACGACGAATGAAGAAGAAACAGAATCAAAGAAAATATTGGGTGAATCCATATCTTTCTATAATGAACCATGATGGAGGTCATTTTGAGAGGAAATATGAAGCGCTGAAAAAATGTGGTGATGAGAAATTTTACGAATATTTTAGAATGTCTATATCAAGTTTTGAAGAACTGCTGACCAAAATTGCACCTCGTATACAAAAGCAGTACGTGTTCAGAAAACCTGTGGAGCCTAAGGAAATGATAGGTTTAACTATACGGTAAGAAATAAAAGAATTTTACATTGATATATTTTTTTATTCAAATCAAAAGAGTAATAATTCGAATGATTGAGTATATTATTATTTAAGAAAAGTCGTATTCTGATTCTTGTGTATCCGTGGTATTGGATAGAATTTCTTCCAAAGGCGAGATTGGTGATGTTTGGTGACGATTTATGCTTTGAATGGATGAATTATAAGCTGTTTGATAAGTCTCATAAGACGTTGGCTTGTGGTGATCGTGTAGCTTGGTGATAATTAGTGTCGTAAGAAGTTGCTGTCTGGTATCCACTATATGACTGACACGGTGGTCGATGGAAATCCGTTAAAATCTTTAAAACTCCACTTTGAAACATCAAAGTCTGGTGGTCATCTAACTTGTTTAAAGATGGCAAAATAGCTTTAAAAAATGACAGATGTCGATTTTCTGAAGTACCTAAAGTTTCAATAATTTGCCTCTCAAATTCATCACTACTTGGTTTTCGCTGTCGCGTAGTTGTACTGTATGGCTGATATCGTGATCTCGTTTTTGGATTTTGAAATCCTTCTTCTATGCTGTCGTCGGTTACATTTGGAGCATTTTTTTGCAAAAACATGAGCTGTTTGTACAAATGGTATTCTTTTATATGTTTTGCACCAGCTCCAGATTTTTTTGAAAGTTCTATCTTCTTCATATATTTCATAAAATTATCTTTAATGTTGGTCCACTTTCTAATTACGTCATTACCTGTAACAATCATAAAAAAAATGTTTAGAAATATGTAATTAAATAGTTGTATTGGATAGAATTTCTTCCAAAGGCGAGATTGGTGATGTTTGGTGACGATTTATGCTTTGAATGGATGAATTATAAGCTGTTTGATAAGTCTCATAAGACGTTGGCTTGTGGTGATCGTGTAGCTTGGTGATAATTAGTGTCGTAAGAAGTTGCTGTCTGGTATCCACTATATGACTGACACGGTGGTCGATGGAAATCCGTTAAAATCTTTAAAACTCCACTTTGAAACATCAAAGTCTGGTGGTCATCTAACTTGTTTAAAGATGGCAAAATAGCTTTAAAAAATGACAGATGTCGATTTTCTGAAGTACCTAAAGTTTCAATAATTTGCCTCTCAAATTCATCACTACTTGGTTTTCGCTGTCGCGTAGTTGTACTGTATGGCTGATATCGTGATCTCGTTTTTGGATTTTGAAATCCTTCTTCTATGCTGTCGTCGGTTACATTTGGAGCATTTTTTTGCAAAAACATGAGCTGTTTGTACAAATGGTATTCTTTTATATGTTTTGCACCAGCTCCAGATTTTTTTGAAAGTTCTATCTTCTTCATATATTTCATAAAATTATCTTTAATGTTGGTCCACTTTCTAATTACGTCATTACCTGTAACAATCATAAAAAAAATGTTTAGAAATATGTAATTAAATAGTTGTTTTTTAATATCTCTGTAAAAGTTAATTAAATATCCTATTTACAGGTTTTTGGCGACAGGAAATTCATTCAGAGATATGGAATTCACAGATTATCGTGGAAAAAGCACAATCGGGAAAATTATACGAGAAGTTTGTCGGGCTATATGGGACATCCTTTTAAGAGAAAGCATTCCGAAAATAACTAAAGAGCTAATAGAACAAATAGCTGAAGATTTTGACATAAAAACTAATTTCCCAAATTGCATGGGGGCATTGGACGGGAAGCACATCAGAATTTGCAGTCCTGCCCACAGTGGATCTCTTTTTTTCAACTATAAAAGCTATAATTCTATAGTTTTGCTGGCATTGGTAGACTCTAGATATAGATTTGTATATGTCGATATAGGATCGTATGGGAAGGAATGCGATTCCACGATTTTTCATAATACAAAATTATACGAATTATTATTACAGAATCGACTTCCAATACCAGCGCCAAAACCTTTACCGGGGCTTCAAAATTCAATTCCCTATGTTTTTATCGCAGATGAAGGTCTACCATTAATGAACAATCTAATGCGTCCATACCCAGGGAAGCATCTAAGTGTAGAACAAAGGGTTTATAACTATCGTTTAAGTCGAGCAAGAAGATATGTCGAGTGTGCTTTTGGTATCTTCGCAAATAAATGGCGAGTATTTCACCGGCCTTTAAATGTTCAATATAATTTTGCGACAGACATTATTAAAGCATGCTGTGTCTTACACAATTTTGTTGTTACTCGAGATGGAGTTAGAAAGTCTGAAGAGCTATGTATTGATAACACTCTTTTAAACATTCAACAAACAACAGATGCAGATTCTTTATCAAATCCAGTCGATATAAGAGGCGAATTTTGTAAATACTTTAATAGTGATGTCGGTGCGCTTAGTTGGCAATTAAGCAAAATATAACTAAAGCTCGGTCCCGGAACAAACAATTTTCTACCTGTTTTTTGAGCCGACTAACAAAGCCAAAGTGTTGAGTATGTGTAAAGGATGGCAATATATAATATTGTGCAAGTTAGACAGAGTGATACAATGGTTATCACTGTACGAAATTCGCTTTGTTCTGCGTTTGCGACTGAGTTTTAGTTAAAAAAAAAACTCGACAAGTTGGCATATTGAACATTAACGCATTTTATTCACATTTAAATGTTAATTGTATTTTAAACTTTTTACATTTAAATTTTCACCTATTATTATGTCAAAAAGATAAATGAATAAAATATGTACTCACCGAGACTTGTTTTTTCTTTATTGTCCTTCTCGTCGAAAGATGGAAAAATATTTCGGCATACATCTTTCCACCCTTCAGTTTTCAAATTTTTATCCTTATAATTCTCCTTTGTCTTGTCCCAGAGAACGGGACGTGCTTCCACGAGTGAAATTAAAAAGTCGACATCTAAATCGGCAGCCATTATTATGCATTAAATAACACGTGCAGACTAAACACCAACAAAACATTAACTAGCGAGCGGTGCGCTCCCCACCGCACAAGGCGCCGTGTCGCGACACGACGCCGTGCCGCCTCCCGGTAGCGGTGCCGTGCCGTTACACGGTGGCCGGCGCCGCACCGCAGACATGTGTCCACGCCCTAATAAGTCCTAGATCTTACGTGCCTTGACTGTATTCTAACACGTAACAACCAAACGTCTCTTCTATATATTGACTAAGACCCCTTATTTGTTGCTCTCGGTACACTTCAATATTATACAAGCCCTGTACTAGGTGCTCAGCATAATAACTGCGGGCTATCTTGATTTGATACGTACCGTGAGCAAACAATATGAGATCATCCTCTGAAAGATTTGGAAAATCGTCAAAAATAAGGTGGTCACCAGTGATGCTTTGAAAAGTTGCTCTTTGTCTATTGATATTATTTCGAACAACGTAGTCCGCCAGGTGATTGGGTCGATTCAAGCGGTCATTTATAATGTCTATAAATGTAGCTGCATGTACGCTATCATGTATTGGCTCGCGGAAAGCGTTAATTAATGCAGCTGCTATTTTAAAATCTTCGAACATATGGTTTAAAGCCCGATTAAAATAATCCTGGCGGAACAACTTAAAGTCACGCTTAAACCGACCATTTATTACTTCTACCACCCAGCGGCATATGGTGACCAATCTAGACCTATTCGCTTGTTCAGTTGTTAGTTGATCTACACCGCGTCCTTTACTTTCAGGCATGTAAGCAGAGTAATTAAATTGAGACAAATCGGGAAGGGCGTCTCTAAACCCACGATCTAATATAAAAACATCGCCATGACGAAAAACCAATGAAATATACCTTCGGTATTATATATCATTCTTTGTAAAATAGTTGCATCTGAGTCAGTAGCCGCATATGGTCCACAAACATCTAAAATATAACCATCGCAGCTTACAATAATAAATGGTTTAACAAGGTTTGAGTATTTATGTAGGCTATACGTTTTCCTCTGAAAAGAATAATTCGAACTCTTCTGTATGTAGACGTATGTGCCGTCCATTATTACAATTGCTTTCTATCTTCTAATGTTGAGTTTGGATTTCCAAATAAAGCATTCGGTACGTACAGGTTGCGTTCAGTAAGCGTTCTTCTGTCGACGTGATCGAAACTTAGGTGCCTAGGCACGAACTCAGCATATAAACAATCTCTTGCTTTTTTTAAATGTCGTTCCAGCGTTTTTCTACTCATTTGAAAGAGCGTGGCTAGTCTTTCGCTGCATTCACCGCTCCGCAACTTCATTAAATATATTGCTAGAGTAGTTTTGGGATGGGAACTGGCCAAGGAAGGCGTCTGTTCCAAGATATCGGTGAATTGTTCTCGGCTAAGACCCAATCGAATATATATTTCATTGGTGTCCATATTTTCAATATTTTCAAAATCTAAAATAGATTTTCTTGACACAGCTGCTTTCATAAGACCCATCATGTGTATAAAATGAGTACTTTTAAAATCATGTCTTAGATTCGTACTATCTATAATCTCATCCCAGTCATTTGATCTTAAATGTGTTTCACATACTCTGGCTTCTTCTGGCAAATATAAGTTGGAATCCAACAAAAGTGATATCCGTATATTTTCTGGAATCCGATAACGTGTAATACTTCTGCATCTCTCAAACATACAGGTTGCTGCATTATTAGGCACTCGAGAATACTCTTCAATCTGTAGTACACATTCGTGCGGAGCAGGGTTTGGATTAGGCTGTACAGCACGTTGAGCTCGCTGCCAGCATGGTCTACAAACGTATTCCAGGCCGTTATATTCAATCTGAAAAAATATTAACTTCTCATTGATATACCTAATAATAATATATGAATAAATAGGTAATAATAGATATTTTGGTCATGAAAACATAGTGGACGACAGAAGATTGACTAAAAAGGTATATGACGCGGATGTATATGAGAATGCCAGGAGGAAGCGCCCTAGACGGACATACACGGATCTTATCAGTAATGTCTTCCGAAAAGGTCTGACAACTTTTCGGAAGTCGAAGTGCGTTGTACTCTTAAGCAGCAAGCATGTATGACGAGATGCATGAACGTGGAAGCAGCAAAAGAAGTAAGTAAGGATCGTAGCAATTGGTACTCCGTTGTCTCTATCTACCCCATGGAACAGAGGCGAGAATTCATGTATGTAGTATCATTAAAAATAAAAAGTGCCTCCTATAAAAATCAAAATAAACACAGCGCAAAATAGGATTTATTTTTATTAATAAAGATACAATATTAAAAACTTACTTGCTGTGGGGCAAAAGCTTCAATAATATATTGAGCATTTGCGGCATTTTGCTCAAAAAATGCGTGAGTTATCTCGAATCTTCTTCTGTTAACCACTGAATGATTGCACAAAACACAGACTGGTCGATATTCTGAAAGTCCAAAAACGAAAGCCAAGTGAGCAGGTTAGGAGTAAACAAAGTCCCGTATGCAACGCGGGGTCAAAAGGTTTATAGACGCGAAAGATAAATCGATGAAGAATCGCACAGTACACAACGATACAAGCGTAACCGAAGGACTGCACGGAGGAAACGCGCGCGCCACCCGTCGCCCCGCTCCGCCGCCACCGCTTGCTTGCTTTATTTAATCGAAGCTGATTGGTCCCCGTGAGCAGGTCGAGTCATACCGGTTTTGTTGTGTTGATTACCATGTTACCGTGTCACAAAACGTTTAGAAGTTAGGGTATAAAACAACACATGTAATAATAACATAATTAATATGCGATATTGCTCTATGCAATTAGGTTGTATTGACATTCAAATATTTATTTTCCTGAATGGAATACAGTGTAACGCCCATAGTAAAAGATATTCCTAAATAACAGTACTTTCATTTGACACTAAATTATTTGATGGCCGCCGACCGCCCAGAACCGCCCATTCTCCTTTAGCGTGCGTATACGTTTATAAGTTTGTGATAAAAGTTTATGTACTTTTAGAAACCTGTGTGACTTAATAATGTCTTTTCCATCATAATTATGTACAAATGGAGAAGTTGGTGATATTTATAGAAGAAAATCCCGGCATTGCCAAACGGCTTATACGTTCTGCACAAGCTCGCCAACAGACAAAACAACAATGGGTCAGAGCTTCTTTCTATTGTAACACCAGCCAAGCAGCCAGCCACTAAGCCAGCCAATCGGCCACCGCGTGCCCTGCTCTACCAGCCAATCATAGCGTGCCAACAACTCAAGCCAATGCCAAAGCCAATGCCTATTCGCCAAGTCAAAGCCAAGCCCTTTCTAAAAGTCCCTAAAAACAACGATTCTAAAAATAGCTGTGGGCGCCCTTCAGTCGGTCCGGGGACTTACCCATACGTGATCCATCCGATATTACTTTATTTGTGAGCTTTCAGTGTTATAAACTTATAATAGACTAATTTTTTGTGTGTATTATGTGTGAGTGAAATATTGTACTTTAGACTTATAATCAGTAAAAAACGATTCTGTAAAGAAAACGTCTTTCTTATCCCTTTTGTTACAATTCAGAAGTGAGATTACAAACAAAATGAAACGCAGTTACTCCGATGAGTCATCCGGACGACGCCTAGTTCGCCCACCTGGATGGGACGACGATGACAACGACTGTAATTCATCGAGCGACGAAGACCATAATGTTTCACCACGACCAGCCAGAAAAATCTTAATGAAGTTACTCAAGAGTGAAGTGCAGAAAGCTGTTAGTGAGCTGAATGCGGACACATTAACCAACAAGACAAAAGAACACCGCGCAGCGTCTCTTATACCCGAATTTGACCCAGACAATGAAGAATGTATTACTGTAACGGCGTGGCTAAAAAAAATTGACCAACTCGGCGAGATCCACGGTTGGAGTGAAACGACAAAAGCATTTTACTTGCAAGACAAACTAAGTGGACAAGCGAGGAAATGGTATAACCGACTTGACGAATACGACTATACATGGGGAGAATGGAAGCACCTACTCAAGCGCGCTTTTCCCAGAAATCGTGATTACGGGAATATGTTGGAGGAAATGATGATGCGAAAGAAATTGCCTACCGAAACCATGACAAAATATTATCAAGATAAAATCGCAATGTGTTTTCGTTGCAAGTTGTCAGACAACGCGACTAATTCTTGCATCATTCGTGGTCTGCCGACATCGCTCCAAGCAAATGCTAGAGCGTATCAATGCGAGCGCCCGGAGGAATTGTACGAAGGTTTTTTATCCTCTTTCGACGACTATCAATCGCCGTCCGTTGCCACACGTGCGCCACTTAAAGACGGTGCGCCGAGCATTCGACAGTTTGAAAAAAAGAATGCGCCGGTCAACCCAGATGTGGATCCCTGTCCGCGCTGTAAAAAAACAGGTCACATTTTGCGCAATTGTTCACACCCAGACACGCGGACATGCTTTAAATGTGGCAAGCAAGGTCATATTGCTACACGCTGTACCAACACCACGAAAGTTATGAATGATGAAAAAGTAAAAGAAATAAAACTTTTACAGAATTTCAACAAGATTTATGAAAAAGTGAGCAAAATCGATGGCACATACGTCAAATCTTACATCGATACTGGCAGCCAAGTCAACGTACTCTCCATACACATAGCGAAATTGCTGAATCTCGAGGTGACCCCTTCTAACATCATGCTCAAGGGATTTTCTGGCGACCACTTTAACAGTTGTGGAGAAGCCTCCTTCCATTTAGAAGTTGAGGGAGCATCTGTTCACTGCAAAGCTCACTTGACCGACGTGGACATGGGGACCATCAATCTCATCATCGGTCAACCGATTATAAACAGTGAGGGCATGTCGCTAGTTGTCAACAATGGCACGGCTGATCTTATGCAAGACACAGATTTCACAAAGAAGATAGACATGATAGAGGAACGCAACCGATTCAAAGTAATCACTACGTGCCAGGAATGCCTACAGCCAGGAACTTCTATCATCAAGGTCAATGTACTGGATAACAACAAGAACAATGATGTTGTTACAACTCCACAACACTTTGAGCTACAAGGCGTCGCTTATTCGATTCCTGCTACTCTCCTACGTGGCACTACGGGGTATATCAAGGTTGTCAATACCGGCTACCAGAATGTCACCTGGGATAAAGGACATGTGCTGACCAGAGCAGACAGCTGCGCTACCTCACCGGCCAATGTTCAGGTTAGTAAACAAGCCAATTTTGCCTCTCTACCGACAATTGCAGCCAAAGCCAATGCTCATCATAGCCAGCCCAGATCGTCAGTGCTACATACTAGTCTAGCCGAAATTAGCGCTATTGGGGGAGTAAAAGTAAATGACATCAATATAGGGCCGCTAAATAAGGATGCGCATGACAGTTTATTAAGTTTATTGTCTGATTACAATGATTGTTTCGCGAGTACCACCAAAGAACTAGGATGTGCAAAATCATTAGAAATGAAAATAAAATTAATGAATGAACAGCCGGTATACCGTAGACCCTACCGTCTAGTCTATCTTATAGTGAACAGGAGATAGTTAGGTTTAAAGTTTCGGAATTGTTAGATGCAGGCATCATCCGAGAATCAGAGTCATGTTTCGCTTCTCCAATAATCCTTGTAAAGAAAAAGAATGGCGAGTATAGGCTCTGCGTCTATTACTGAGCACTTAACGCTATCACTGTTAAAGACAGGTACCCGTTGCCTAACATTGACGATCAAGTTTCAAAGTTAGCCGGCAAGAAATTTTTCACCAGCCTCGATTTAGCACAAGGCTATCACCAGGTCAAGATTTGTTCAGAGGATATACATAAAACCGCTTTCATTACACCACAGGGGCACTTTGAATATAACCGCGTTCCCTTTGGTCTTGCCAATGCACCATCAGTTTTTATGCGCCTAATGAACAAAATAGTAGACTCCTTGGGAAATACAGCTAGTAGTCAACAAACCAGTAATAATATTGACACTATTGACAGTGACAGTTCAAAAACCGCAGCCACTGAATTTCCGAACGAGTGTGAAGTGTTGGCATTTTTAGATGATTTGTTATTGCCTTCAACAGACGTAAATACAGGCTTAGAAATTTTAGGAAAGGTTCTCCGTAAATTCAGGTCTGAAAATTTAAAACTAAACATGAGTAAATGTTCATTTTTACAAGACAAAATAACTTATCTAGGACACGAAATATCATCTAATGGTATCCGACCGGGTGAATCAAAGTTGACAGCAGTATCGATGTTTCCCATCCCTAGTAACGTCCATGAGATACGTCAATTTCTTGGTCTGTGTAGTTATTTTAGGAAATTTATTAAGAATTTCGCGGTAATAGCTCGCCCATTATCAGATCTAACAAAAAAAAGCGCAGTTTGGAGTTGGGGCAGCAACCAGTCTAAAAGTTTTGAAGAATTAAAAAAGTGCTTATGTTCGAAACCTATACTAGCCCTATATGATCCTGACTTGCCGATAGAGATTCACACGGATGCCTGCAAATTAGGGATTGCAGGTATATTATTACAACAGCAAATAGATAAAACATTGCGCCCCGTCATGTACTTTAGCAGGGTTACTAGCAAGGAAGAGAGTATGTACCACAGCTACGAGCTGGAAACACTCGCAGTTGTTGAATCGTTACGACGATTTAGAGTGTACGTAGTGGGGAAGCACATTAAAGTTGTGACTGATTGTACTGCTGTTCGGGCTACCTTAACGAAACGCGATATCATTCCACGCATCGCTAGGTGGTGGATGACAATTCAAGATTATGATATGAGCATAGAGTACCGGCCCGGGGATCGTATGAAACACGTAGACGCATTAAGCAGGAACCCAGTTGATACCATGAATATCAATCGCCTTGAAGTAAGTGATTGGTTTTATACTGTACAGTGCCAAGATGACAAACTGAAGTACATCATCAACCAACTTAGGGATGGTTCGGCATCGACTAACATAACAAACGATTATGTGTACTCAAATGACAGACTGTATAGAAAGACTTTGCAAGGAAACCGTCTTGTAGTACCGGCATCAGCTAGATGGAAGATAGTTCAAATGCATCATGATGACATAGGACATATAGGCCTACAGAAGTCTATAGATTTGATGAAAGAAGAATATTGGTTCCCCAAGATGACTCGTTTCATCAGTAAATATGTCAGAGCATGCCTACATTGTGCTTATGGCAAGGGTAACTATGGAAAAAAAGAGGGAATGTTATTTCCTATTCCTAAGCCCACTGAGCCAATGAATACAGTCCATGTAGACCACTTGGGCCCGTTTTGCACAACAAAGAAAGGTCACCAGTATATGCTAGTTTTAACTGATTCATTTTCAAAATTTGTTATTGCTGAACCTACCCGTACAGTCAACTCTGTAGAAACAGTTAGAGCCCTCAAAAAGATATTTAGCTTATTTGGGTACCCCAATAGGGTTGTAAGTGACCATGGAAAAGCTTTCACTAGTAGGCATTTTAAACAATTCTCCAGTGACAAGCAGTTTAAACATACCTTAACAGCCATTGCATGTCCACGAGCTAACGGTCAGGTAGAACGCACAAACCGTACTATACTAAATGCACTACGTGCTACTGATCCTAGCGAGGCAGCAAATAATTGGGCCAATTGTTTGCCTGATGTCCTATGGGGCATTAATAATACCCCTAATGAAAGCACAACATACAAACCCTATGATTTAATGTTTGCCAAGACATCTAGATCTCGTTGTGATGTTTCTACTCACGACATCAACAGTGAGCCAGTGGCGGTTAGGCGCGAGAATGCCAGTGCGAAATTAAAGAAAGCCAGTGATAGAATGAAGCACCACTTTGACAAAAAGCGAAAACCTAGCCAGATGTATAAAAAGGGGGACTTGGTCCTGTGGAAGCAAGCACCCACTAGTAGTGCAGCTAAAGTCAATACCAAACTTGATGACATTTACTCAGGTCCATATGTGATAGCTAAAGTAGTAGGCAACGATAGGTATCAAATCAGAAGTATCAAAGGTCTAAGAGGGTATAAATCCTTTGCAGGCCTTGTCTCAGCTGATTCAATAAGACCCTATAGGAGTACAGCTCCATTATCTGATAGTGCCAGTAGTTCTGATGAACAACTTGAAACAGAAGATCTAATTGACCTACTGGAGAGCTAATCAAACTTCTCCCATTGCGGGAGCAATTGTTTCAGGACGGCCGAATGTAACACCAGCCAAGCAGCCAGCCACTAAGCCAGCCAATCGGCCACCGCGTGCCCTGCTCTACCAGCCAATCACAGCGTGCCAACAACTCAAGCCAATGCCAAAGCCAATGCCTATTCGCCAAGTCAAAGCCAAGCCCTTTCTAAAAGTCCCTAAAAACAACGATTCTAAAAATAGCTGTGGGCGCCCTTCAGTCGGTCCGGGGACTTACCCATACGCGATCCATCCGATATTACTTTATTTGTGAGCTTTCAGTGTTATAAACTTATAATAGACTAATTTTTTGTGTGTATTATGTGTGAGTGAAATATTGTACTTTAGACTTATAATCAGTAAAAAACGATTCTGTAAAGAAAACGTCTTTCTTATCCCTTTTGTTACACTATACTCCGCGGTCAGCGGTCACAATTTTATTAAGTTCCTTGAGTGGCGCAACAAAAGACTATAAGTCATGGGCAAAAGTAAGTCAAACACAGCTGAGAAAACGTAAATATTTATGCTATCCGAATGAATGGTAATGGTGTATAGACTTGTTTGATTAAAACATACTTATAATTTGAAATGTCACTTCGCCTGGTTGGTTTCTTCATGTATGGTGTTAAATCTTATATCAACACATCAAAACACTCGTTCGACCAACAATAATTTCTCTGAAATTCTTCCGAACCCATTTCCATAGCCCGGGTGTTATAACGACTAATCCTATGCATATTTCTTCTTGCACGAATATCCATACGATTTGCTTCCTCAAGCACATTGAAAAACAACGCAAGGCGAGCTATAATAATAAAGAAGGTGAAGAAATATAGCAGTAATTAACACTAAAAAACCTCACTCGATCTGAATAAAGTAGCTTCTTTGCTATCGTGTAATTTGACGTTTAGTTTCTATCCAACAACTCGATAATCAACTGTCAGATGGCGTGTGGAGTACGAACGTTTCGATTCTAACGAATTTCTCGATCGAAATTAGTTTCGCTTCGAACCACCGCACGATCGTGCGCTAGTGTCGGACTCGAGAGTATGAATTGGCATTGAATTCGAATAGAACTCGATTGATTCAGAACTCGAACCTGTCGGGAGTAAGGCCCCAGGTACCTCTACCATGAGTTGTAATCGAAAAATTACTCACTAGCGTTAAACTTGCTAGCGTATTAACGTGAATCAAATAGATTTCGATTATGTCAAAACTCGCTAGCGTCTTCATAAATGATTTATATGAAAATACATTGTACAGCACCCCTAGCGGTCACAGAAATAATTAAAATTCGTACTAAGAGCACTATAGATTTCGATAGGTAAGAAACCTAACGTAATCTATTCGATAGTCACTAACGTTTTTCAGCTGTCGCCATACAAAACGGCACCATGAGTCACTAATTCACAGACGCTATCGAAAAATACGCTTGCGATAGTAGTTACGTAGCTCACTAGCATTTTGACGTGTAAAACATTTGTTTACTTTAAAATTAAAAACGCTTTAAATCTTTTTTTGTCAAAATAATGTCTGGAAGAACATATTTAGCATGGAATATGTTAGTGGCCGCTGAACTCGAAGACCATCGATATGAACAACGTGAATTTCAAGCCAAAATGAGACTTCATGTTGGATCCCAATTAGAAAACATAAGTGAAAGAAAGTTTATTAAACTTTACAGACTCTCTAAAGAAGCCTTTGAAGATTTGTGCAAATTACTGAATAATGTTACGGATTTGAAATCAACACAAAGAGTTTCATTAGAAGTAAAGGTAAGTTGGTATGGTAGACGCGGGACATACACAAGAGGTGAGGGTTGCGGGCGAGGCGACGGTGCAGCGCGAGCGTTGCGCCGCTCTTTTCATATTCCATACAAAATGTACAGGAGCGACGATACGCACCCCGCCCGCAGCTCGCTCTCGCCCCGCCGCTTGTGTATTGGGCCTACCACACGCACAAGCTTCACCACAGTTTTGCCTGCGCAGGCCGGTTTGTACACGGAACACAGTGTACCGTGTAATCGACGAATTTTACCAACTACACGCACGGTGTTCCGTGTACAGGCAAAACTGTGGTGAAGCTTGAGCGTGTGAAAAGCCCACTAGTCCCGCGCCTCGTCGCTCCTATACATTTTTTGAAGTATAAAAGGAGCGGCGCAAAGCCAGCGCTGCACCGATCATGACCTATGCGGGTGCCGTCTTTGCTCATGCAAAACCCCGTCATATACATAGGCTGCAAACCGTGCCGAATAGATTCCTTCGTAGGGCGACAGGTTCCCCATGGTTCGTCAGGAACGAGGCTCTCCACCTCGACCTAAATATTCCCACAATCCACCAATTTCTAAAACGCCTTTCAAAGCGTTTCTTTGAGTCCGCGGCCAAACATCGCAACCCTCTGGTTGTCGAGGCCGCCAGCTATGTCCCGAGTAGAATAAGTAAAGTTCGCCGCCCAAGGCATATCCTAGTAGACCCCGATGACCCCATAACCCTCCTCCAGGAGAGCAATAGGGAAACAAGCACAGTGTACAAACACAGACGCCTCCCGTCATTCCGACCTCGCCGCCGAGGTCCTTTGCGTTCCCGACCGCCGCGCCCCCGAGTAAATGATACTCCCCCCCGACCCTTGCTCGAAAACGAGGTGCCAGCAGTTGTTGCAGCTGTGCACGTAGCTTTAAATTCCCCGTATAATAATAATAATGATCAAAACCCTTTGATCCAGCCCGTCCCATCTTTTGATGTCCTCCCCCCGGATAACGCCCTAAGCCGAGGCTCGAACGCCGCAGGGGGTGCCCTTAGCGTGCGTTCATCCTAAGCTTTTTAGCTTAGCTTTTTATATGTGCCCTGGCTGGAGGCTTTGAGTGTAGTAGCTTGAGGCAGCCACAGGATTGACCGGTTAAACAGCGACGGTTTCTCAAAACCAGCTGAGAGATGCCGTACAGAAAAAAAAAAAAAAAAAAACCAGCGTTGCACCTTTGTCTCGCCCGGGCCTCTCGCCTCTTGTGTATTTCCCGCACCGTGGGTATCTATCTATCTCAAAATAAAACACAATAATTTTCATATCTTTAAACACTATTGTCTGAATTTTCTCACTTACGATTTTATGTGCTTTGTTATTTTTTGCCAATGGTCAAAGAGTTGTTGGAGAAGGAAATCATTTATCTCAAGAAACAATTAGTGTGTATATAGAAGAAGTCACTACAGCACTGAATCATCCTGCTGTTTTGAACAAATTTATAAAGTTTCCAACAACAAGACATGAAAGGAATATTATAAAGCAAAGGTATTATTCAAAGATATTACTAGTAATAATTAACGAATTATTAGAAGTTACTATTATTTATCTACTTTTTTTAGATTTTACAGTAAATACAAAATCCCTGGGATAATAGGATGTGTAGATGGTAGCCATTTTAAAATATTTACTCCAAAAAAAGCGGAAGAACACTTATATTTCTGCAGAAAACATTATCACTCATTAAATGTTCAAGTGGTAAATATATACGTATTATAACTATCGCTGCGCCCCGCGGTTTCACCCGCATAAGTCTCGATCACGTAAGAATATCGGAATAAAAGGTCTTTTATGTCCTTTTCCAGGTCATGGTCTACCTTTGTGCCATATTTCATCCAAATTCGTTCAGCCGTTTTAACGTGAAAGCGCAACAAACAAATTCACTTTTAATATTAGTTACCTATTTGTTTTGATTACAATTGTAAATAAGTCTTCCTACATTTTTTTATTGTAGATATGCGACTCTGACTTTGGAATTTTGTCCATAAATCCAAAATTTGGAGGTGCAGCCCATGATAGATTTATTTGGCAAAACAGTTATGTTAATAACTACATGCAGTATTTACATACAAATAATGAGATTGCGTGGCTTTTGGGTAAGTTGATATAATACCTACTTATGTAATAGAACATTTTATATATTAATGGGTAATAATTCGATTTTCCTATTTTAAGGTGATTCCGGTTACCCTCAGAGGCCCTGGTTGATGACACCATACTCAGATTCAGTGCCCAATTCTGTAGAGGATCATTTCAATAAGGCTCATATATCTGCCCGGGTTGTTATTGAGAATACTTTTGGCAGGCTTAAAAATCGTTGGCGTTGTTTAAGTAAAGACAGGACATTGCATTACAGGCCAGAGAAATGTGCACAAATTATTACGGCATGTTGTGTCTTGCATAACATTGCTTTAAAATATAATGTTCCTGACCCTGATGGAGTTTCTCTACTAACCGGAGGTAATTTCTAAAATATACCTAAATATCTCCAAGTTTTTAAATAATGAATTCGTTGTAAATAGGGAGTGCCTCCGCTACTTTAAGTACCTATGATGAAAATTTGAATGATTATATAATACTGTTTACGTTCTAAAAACATATAGCTCAATATTTATTTTGTTGTTGTTGCGTACACTTACCCACAGTGCTGCGTACACATACCCCTATACTGATTGGGGTAAGTGTGCGCGTATGGAACGGTTTTTGTTTTCTATAGTTTCTTAACCCTTAATTTGGCAACGAAAAAAAAGTAATATATACATAAGTTTTATAATTGTAAGGCTTCAGAAGTGTGCTAAATAGACCCGAAAAAATGTAAAAAAAAAATCCCGAGTTGGCCACTGTTGGGAAGATTCATGTCCGTCACAGCGGACATGAATCATCAATCATTTGCATGTCCGCTGTGGTGGACAGTGCCAAATTATGGAAAAATAAAATACGTTAATATTGTTATGTTTATTTTATTAAAATAAGAAAATACAGAAATGAAAAACGCAGAGATTGACCTGAAAATGTTATTTTACTTAGTGTGAAAATTTAAAAAACAATTTCTCGGAGTTTTGCTTGTTACAAAGCATAATCTTGTATTGCATTTTATGCAATATACGACGGTCTTCTTTTGGCAGTATCTGCAACGACCTTCTTCCATCGTTGAGGGGAAATGACTTATGTTGTCATATTTGACGGGACTCGATGGGCGGGCGACATGTGGTTTGCTTACTTTTGCTGTATCAGTTTTATTTATTTTGGCACATCTGTTTGCCTTCAACAATATTTCATAAACATCGTATCTGAATGCTTTAAGAGGTATTTTAGCTTTCGCGTTACTTGAATGTTTACAGCGGTAGAGTAACCAAGCGTTATTCACACATATATCGAGCATTTGTGAAAATATAGCTAAATACCAACTCCTGCTTTTGAATGGTGTTTTATATAGTGAGATGAGCATGTCAGCAACATCAACACCTCCCATATGTTTATTGTATTGGCGCACAATCTGTGGACATTAGACGTCGATCTTGCATTTTGCGTCCTTACAATATCGGCGGATTTTTTCTACAGGCTCACTTGCCACAAAAGAACTAATGAATGTGACGGCCTTATTTTAATATCATTCCAGCGAACTATTGCTAAGCGATTTTGGTTACAAACGGCTTGTACAAAATATCCTCTGGGCTTCTTTTTCATAGCCTTATCAGTAAGCACAACCGTTTCTGCTCCTCTAAGGCGATTGCCTCGGATAGTACCTAAAGCAAAGATGCCATAATGTTCCCGAAGAATGAAAAATTACTCCGGCGATGAAAAAAAGTTATCACAAAACACGAATGCAGGCTTATGTTCAATGCTTTGGCATAAAGCTATGACCACCTGAGCGCCAAAACCAAGGGACGATTCCCCTTCAGTAAACGTATGGTAACGGAACGTATCGTCACCTCCATATAGCACAAAGTCATAAATTATCCCTGAAACGCCGGCTCGTACATAATTTTTAAACCCCCATTTATTTGGCTTGTCTTTCATATATTGCTTTCGTTTGCCTGCCTTAGATCCTTTATATGCTATCATCATTTCGTCTATACTATATTTTGTCTCTTTTTTTGTTGTTTTAAACAATTTTGTCTTATTTGCTCTACAACTGGACGTACTTTAAAGTATTTGTCTCCATCATCCATGTTATTGTCGACAAAATGCAAATATCGTCTTACTTGCTGGTATCTTTTCAACGACATTATATCACCAACTTTAGCATACCTAAATTTATCCGACCAATAATCGAGGTATGAAGGCATTACAACAATACCCATGATAATGTGGACAGCCAAAAAGTCTTTAAATTGTCTTTCTGACAGCTGAATTGATTTGCCAGTTTGTTGGACTGAGTATAAATTTGTCTGTTCTACAATATTAGTTATGACATTTTGAGAAAAAAAAGATAAAAGTAACTTAAAGGTGAGTCAACATCTTCTAATAAATCAATATAGTCTCCATCTTCATCCTCTTCTACTGTCGCTGTGTGGCGGAATGGTGCTACTTTCCATTTATAAGTCAGTTGAAATTTTTTACCCGTCTTCGCTCTTTTTGCTGGTACTGTATGTGGTTGTTTCCTGGACCTTGTGTTTCGTGATGCAAGTGGAGAAGAAGAAGCTACAGGTGCTATAGGCGTTGATGGCAGTGAGGGAATAGCAGATAGAACATTCTCATAATTAGACTCTCCAATTTCACGCACGATAGAATCTGATATAACATCAATATTATCAGTGATCGATTCTTCGTCTTCAGTTGTACTGATTGTTAGGTTTGCAAGGGAAGATGTAATTAATGGTGCAGAAGAAGAGAGCGAGGAAGAAGCATAAGCACGCGGGTCACCATGCATTTCTGTTCCATAATCAGAATTTTCACTAGCATCGGAAGGTGCATGTTTATTTGGCACTAAGGCGATAATTTTACTAGCACGGTTTGGCTGTTGACAAAGAAAAATGAACCAAACTTAGAACCATAACAAAAAAAAACTTTTTTAAGCTTTTTGACGCTGTCCGCCACAGCGGATATAGTAAAAAAGTACTACATCTCTATACAATTAGCTATGTTCGCTGTGACGGACAAAGCACTTTAGCAACAAAAAACAGCATGAAAATGAAAAAGAGCGTATTTGTTTCTGGGTTATAATTATTTCGACGCCCCCAAGGAATAAACCTGTATTATACTTTTACTGACTTTTTACTGTTATACGATTTACGGTATCTATGGGTCGGGATACACCGATGAATTTTTTTAAAATTTTTTTCTACGGTAATTTCCAACGGTTTTCCTTACAACACTTTTGTTCTTTGGAAATTTTCCATTTTTTGTTTACTAGAAAAATAACGAAATACATTATTACAAATTAAATTCTGTGGCTACATTTCGGTAAAGTAATATTACTGTAAAATATTTTAGCAAAATTTCTGGTAAACGCGATTACAGGTTTACTATCGTAAATTTTGTTGTAGACATTTTCGGTAATGTATTGTTACAGTTATCATCCGGGACATAAATTTATACCTACTATACGTATTGGCGGCAACTTGCTCGCGCTCGGCGACTCATGGACATGTAACGCACATTACGCACACTAATACTAAAATACTAATATGCGGCGTCCGCGATGGTCAGTGCATCTCTTTCTTAACACGGAAATAAACTGCGACGTATTATTGCGCACACAATGATTGTTTGTTTACGTGAATCACGACAGTTAGTTGCATTTGATGTTTTAAAGTGACATGACGTTATTAATGTAATAGTATTGTGCGTGATTTTTGTTGCAAAGTTTAGCGTCGTACTCGTACATCGTGTTGATATTATATTTTATTATCTAAAGAAAATAAGTGTTATGGCATCGAAACGAGATCGTACTTTGAAAAACTCCCGAGTAAGAAGAATGTTGTTGTTGATGATTGACGATACTGACGATCAGGTTGCAACAAGTAAGTATCAAAAATTGTTGTTGATGATTGACGATACTGACGATCAGGTTGCAACAAGTAAGTATCAAAATATTATGTAATTAAATTAACATTGTACCTATTTAGTTTATAATTATGTACATTCGTTGGCATTAGTAGCGGTATTATTTTTTATTAAAGGATAGATGGCGTATCTATTATATTTTGATGAACATTTTAGCCCACTGACTCAGTGATTTAACTGCTGCCCTGCGTGTTGCGTGTTATAATCTCGCACACAGTAAGATTGCAGAAAGCAGTTGTACTAGCAATTTGTACCACTTTGTGCAAGAGGACTTTTTGCAAAAATCTCAGTATTTGCCCGAAGCCAGGAATTATACACATTATTATGACAATAGGGTCGCCCCCTAACCCTAACATACCTGGCTAGCATTTGGTGTGATACTGTTCTACTCTACCCTTTCAGGGAAAAAACGGGATGCTATTACCTAGTCTTTTTTTTTTAACTTTAGGTATTTCATTTGTATCGTGGGTGCGTTTACAAACTCACATACACAAACATTCAGATCCGGAACAACTATCTGTAGGTCATACAAATATTTGTTCCGTGCGGGAATCGAACCCGCGACACAGAGCGCAGAAGCCAATTGCTTAACCACTGCGCCAACTGTGCCGTCAAACTCACTTATACTTAATGTTTTTTCAGGTTCTGGACTTACTTCAAATAGGAACTGTGCTAATATCGTGCAAGAGAGTAAATCTGTAGAATCACTGTCCATCAAAACAATAACTGATTATAATTTACGAGGTATGTACGAATATAATTCTTACTAATATCTGTAGGCATAGGTATAAGTATTTAAAGCAAATCTTGTCCTGTTGTGATACATAAATTTTAATTATATCACACCAGCGTATTGTATTCTTATGAAAGAAGAAAGAAAATACATTTATTTAGCACAGATAAGGCACACAACACAAAATGTTGTACTACAAGTAGAAAAAATCAAATAATAAATAAAATAAAAAGTGTAAAGTTCGATTGTGAGCAGAAATGCGTGCCTCGCGGCTGCGCCAAATAGGCCCAGTTCAGCAAAAATGCCAGACAACTTAACTTATCAATTTATCATTATCGCGACGCCAATTTAAAGGGTTTACTATTTTTTATATTTAAAATACCTGTTTGCTCCCAAGTTAACCCAACTCTTTTATAGTATTCTTTTTTTCCAAAAACTTTTGAGTTTGAGTTTACATTTTTGGCTATTATTTGTTCAATAAATATTATTTTGATTTCAGATCTACCAAAGAAAAAATACGCTGATTGTGATAGAGATGTGAGTGATGCTGATTTTTCTCCAGATTGTTCAGAATATGTTCCAAGTCCAGAAAGGATTGCAGTCAATAGCCCATCAAGTACGTTTTCGGGTCATAGCGGAGATTCCCAATGCATAAATAGAATTTTGAACACCTCAAAAGTAATTGATACTCCCTCTACTATTTCTAATTTATCGCTACTTTTAACAAACAGCGATTTCATCGCTTCTTCTACCACCATTTATAAAAATATAAATAATGAACCTATGCAGCTGTCCAGTACCATAATGAAAAGCAATTAGCAAATTTAAGTTTAGTACCGAGTTATCCTTTAGCCGATAATTTGTCAAGTGGAGAATTCGAGGAAACATTGCAACCTGAAAACTCCCCCTAAGTTAATAAAACTGACTTCAACATGTCTGTTGATGTCACACTAACCGACAGTTCTCAAAATGAACATCCCAATTTTAGAACTGAATTAACACGACATTCATTAGAATTTGAGCCAAGTAATTTAAACGAACCTTCCACTTCAGGACATTCATTAGAATTTGAGCCAAGTAATTTAAACGAACCTTCCACTTCAGGACATTCATTAGAATTTGAGCCAAGTAATTCGGACGAACCTTCCACTTCACAAAATGAAAAAAAAAAACCAGAAAACGTGCAATTAATACAGACCAGTGGTCTAGCAAAAAAAAAAAAATTACTTAAAAATGCTGGTCAGGCTTACGAAGGTTGTCATAATAAGAATAACTATCCACAAAAGGTCATGGGTCCTGTGTATTCATGTAAAATGAACTGTGGCAACAAATATACCTCTTTAGAGAGGCAAGACTTATTTGATAAATTTTATAAACTTTCTGATCGAGAACGCCAATGGATGTATATTATTAAACATACTAAAACCGAAAATATCAAACGAATGACTCTAGAACGGAAAAATAATCGCACACAGACTATAAAATATTTTTTTTCTTTAAATAATCTAGAGATTCTTGTTTGTAAGAAATTTTTCCTAAACACTTTAAAAATTAATGAACAAATGGTATATACAGCAATAGAAAAAATTAAATTAGACGAAGGGATTACAGACTTAAAGGTAAGCACACCAATAGACCTAAAAAATGAGCTCCAGCACGGAATCGAGTATTGAGAAGCATATTTCATTATTTCCTAAAGTAGAGTCTCATTATACAAGAAAAAGCTCAACTCGAGAATATTTGTCACAAGACCTCAACATTTCAAAAATGTATCATTTGTACACAGAGTGGTTTCCGCAGCAAAATTATGTTGAAGTTACGATGGCGACAAAACGTCAATATGAAACCATTTTTAACACAAAATTTAACTACTCATTTTTTAAGCCAAAAAAAGACCAATGTTCTACATGTTTTGTATATGAGCAAGCCAGTCCATCAGAGAAAGAGTCTTTAGAAGAAAGCCATAAACGTCATTTAAATAGAAAAGAGAGAATTCGGCAAATTAAACATGAAGAAAAAATTACAATTGACAAAAACGATAGCACGATTGCTATCTTCGACCTGCAAAAAGTGTTAAGTATTCCACAATCTATCTGTTGTAGGTATTTTCCATTATAAACGCAAGTACCCTGTGTACAATTTTACTATTTTTGGCGCTCTACGTAAAAAAGGGTATTGCTACGTGTGGCATTACCAAATCGCAAAACGAGGCTGCATAGAAATTGGGAGTTGTTTGTTGCAATTCTTGAAGAGTGAACAGGAGCGAGGTGTTAGCAAGATATATTTTTATTCGGATGGTTGTTATGGCCAAAATAAGAACAGGTTAATTTTTGCCTTATATGCGTATGCAGCAAAAACTTTAAATTTGTCTATAACGCACAGATTTTTCGAGACTGGCCATAGCCAGAATGAGGGAGACTCGATGCATGCCTGTATTGAAAGGAACATGAGAAATAAGTCTGTTTACACACCTGATCAAATATATAATATAATTCTAAACTCCAAAGTCTCGGGAGAAAAATATACTATGAAAGAATTGGAGCAAACAGATATTTTAGACATTAAAAAATTGGTAAATCCTTTGAATTGGCGTCGCGATATAGATGGGAATACGATACGCTGGTCTGATGTAATGGAAATTCATGTATCATCATCCCAACAGGACAAGGTTTTCTTTAAATATGATTTTGATGAGGCGTATTCTGAATTAAATATTTCAAATTCATTTGAAACCAAACGACGTGGGCGAAAACCTAAGACAGATGCTTTGATAGAAGATACTGTATTGGCACGTGCTTATCATCAACCTCTTCCTATAAGCAAGCCGTTGCATACAGATTTACTGTCTCTGTGCAATAGTGGAGCGATTCCACGGTATTACCACGCATTTTATGAATCCTTAATTTCTGTAGAAAATAGTGATGATCGCGATGATAATGATGATGAAAATGATAATACCGATTAGCTATTAATGTTTTTACTTGCCTACTTTTTATACTTTTACTGATTGTAATTTGTGATCTCTATGAGAACTTTGTTCCCAATAAACGTTATACTAATTTTAATAAATTTTGTGAGTTTTCTTTTATTATTCCCTCGAAGATACCGACGACAAATTTATTTTACATAATCGGTTTTCAATGATTACGATAATATGACTACCAAAAATTTTCTATAAAATACGGGTTACATATTCCAAAATTTTTAGAAATACCTGCAAGATAGCTAAAGCCCTATACATTAGCAACAAGATCAAATCGGCAGAAAATAAAATAAAAACAGTTTGGAAAGTTATAAATAATGAAACTAATAGGAAAAAAATACGAAACACTGATTACACATTGGAGACTTCATGTGGTGCCATAAGCTCTAACTTAGAAGTAGCTCAAGAATTTGTAAATTTCTTTACTAATATACCATCTAAAACCACTGAAGCTTTAAATTCTTCACCCGATGTCTCAATTGATTTATTAAGAGCAAACGTTCCAGGCTGCCCGGTTGAATTTCAATTTAAACATATTAACCCTTTGATAGTTATAAAAGCTTTTCGGCAAATCAAAATCAAATTGACCGAAGATCTATGGGGATTATCTATCAAAGTTTGTACATCCACAATCGAGACTATAGCACCATACTTAGCTTTAATATTTAATTTGTGTGTGGATCAAGGAGTCTTCCCGGATTTAATGAAATACAGTAAGGTTATACCACTTTTTAAATCTGGGGACAGTAAAGACACCAACAATTATAGGCCAGTATCTGTGCTGCCGGTATTCAGCAAGGTGTTCGAAAAGGTAATGCTCAATCAGATGCTTAATCATTTTAACACCAACCAAATCTTACACGATCAGCAATATGGTTTCACAAAAGGATGTTGTACGACTGACGCCGGTGTCACTTTATTAAAACACATATTTACAGCTTGGGAGGAGGCCCAAGATGCCATAGGAATCTTTTGTGACCTCTCCAAGGCATTTGACTGCGTAAATCATGAAACCTTACTCTTGAAACTTGAGCATTACGGACTAGGTAAACTTGCACTCAGTTTAGTAAAATCTTATTTAAATGATAGACAACAGCAAGTTCAAATTAATGGTGTCAATTCACTCGGTCTAAAAGTAAAAATGGGTGTTCCACAAGGCTCGATATTGGGTCCTTTCCTCTTTTTAGTATATATTAATGATCTACCCCATCTATTAAAAAACCAACCTCAAATGGTGTTATTTGCTGACGATACTTCCCTAATTTTTAAGATAAACAGACGTGCATCAAATCTTGACGACGTAAATAACGCCCTACTGCAAGTCCAAAATTGGTTCACTGCTAATAATTTAGTATTAAATGGGAAAAAAACTAAATGCATAAGATTTGCTTTACCAAATGTTAAAAGTAGTGATTTCAGTTACTTCCATAGTATTATGTCTTACGGTATTTTACTATGGGGACGGGCGGCAGATATCGAGTCTATTTTTATTCTGCAGAAGAGAGCCATCAGAGCAATATATGGCCTCCGCAGACGCAATTCTCTAAGGGAACTGTTTAAAGATATTAACATCATGACGGTACCTTGTCAATATATCTATGAAAACATCATGTATGTAAGGAAACATCTAAGTCTTTTCAGTAAAAGAGGTGATAGACACAATTATAGGACTAGAAATAGGGACCAATTAGTTCAACCGGGTTTCAGACTGGCTAAAGTAGACTCATCCTTCATGGGGTACTGTTTAAAATGTTATAATAAAATACCTCCCCACATACTCCAACTGAACGAAACGAAATTTAAATCTTGTATAAAACGCACACTATGCTGCCAAGCACATTATAAGTTTGGGGGATTACATCGCTGATAAAAAATAATGCTTGGCTTAGCGCTGGTCCAGCTCCACAAGGGCACATAAATTAATTGATGAACATTCGAAAGTGTTGTTGCGGCTGATGAAGATTGTAAAAACTATCTTTCTTTGTATAAATTCAATCTCTTTGTATTGTATAATTGCATATCACATGTGTGGGCATTGTGACCACGTACAGTAAGCGCTCAAAAGTGCATGAGCACGCTAAGAGTCGTATTGCTGTGAACACGCGGTATAGCTCGTACATTTGTATGTGTAAGCAACACGATACACACACCACAGATAACGCAGTTACACGAAACAACAATATATTTCCGTCGCTTTAAACATGCTAGCACACACGCACTATGCGCGTGAACTTGACCAGTTAATGGCATTGCTAAAATTCGATAGTTACTTAACAAGCGCAGATAGCAGAAAGCGTTAAGCGTTGGTATGGAATTCAATCTGCCTCAGGTTCTAATCTCGTGAAACACAGTGCGGTTTTTTGCAAATATTATTATTTTTGTTTTCGATAATAATATTTTTTAAATATTGCTGCTTTTTTATGTTGTTATTGCAATAAAGGTTTTAGAATAAAAAATGCGTGATATATGATAACAAAATTAAAAAAAATATGTTTATTCGTTATATTTATTTTACATAAGTTATAAACTGCTACAATTATTTATCATTACTTCAGCTGAATAAGATGTGAAATAGATGTCAAGAAACTTAGAAGCAGTTTGTATTAGTTAGACATATTTAAATTATGAAATATTTTAAATTTTTAATGGATTTTTTCACCATAAATATTAAGCTTTGATCATGGTCGAAGTAATTAAGTAATAAATAAAAATATTAGACTACTTAAAATGTAAAAAACTACTTACAGAATAGGTAATTTTAAGGTTAAATATGGGCAGTTTGTTTATATTTTATTTGTATTAATTATTTTACATTTTATTTGACTTTAGTAAATATTGGTTGTTATTGAGGTTAAAGCTTAAGTATTCATTTTCTTTACGAAAAGAAGATTGAAACTAAACCTCAAATTTTTATCCTAAAATAATACTATTACTAAAATAATATTAAACAATTTCGGTATATCTGCAAGAAATACGACAAACACCCTATTGAAACGTGCTTAAAAAATTCGTTACCATAAATTCATGCAATAACGAATCTGTTGTTTATTAAGTTGGTACGGTCAGTATTTTAAGGTCAAAAACGGTTTTCTAGCTGGTCTTCAATGATGCAAGCCTTCAGAGTGCACGGCGAACGGTTCATAATGACGTGTTTTTAATAATTCAGCAAAATGTCTCGTTGGTATGAAACCATTTGTTTCATTCACCATTTGACGTCGCTGCTACTCGATAATAAGCCCCTTCCTCACATCTCTTAACCCTCACAGTATTTCTCTAGAACAAAGAAAAACATTGTTTTTATTACACATAATACCTCATTATTTATTATTCACTAATCGAATTAAACCTCACAATGAATTTAAAACTTTAAAGGCATCTTCTGTCTCAACAATACCTCTGTTCTATTAACAATACCCTTGATTAAGATTTATGTTTAGTAAAATATGAAATATATTAATGATAACACTCACACTTAGTCCGGTTTCATTAGATATTCACTTCACTTTTACGCAGCGCAATAATATTCTCTGATCTGATCTGATCTCTTCAATATATTTTATGCCTGCTTTTTGATAATAATAACCACAACACTGCGCTAAATACTCGTCACCAATATTATCCACGAACCAAAAAAGTTCTATTAATTGAATACTCGTAACAAACTGCATCTACCCCACAGAAATCGAAATAATTTACTTAGTTTTTTGTGGTCTACCTGCTAAACTTTAATATTTATGTGAACAAGACGAATGAAACTAAAAACGAATGATGATTATTGAACTAGTCATTGGTTGCAGACAAAGTGAGTGTGTGTGTGTAATGTGCGTGTCTACAGTATTGTAACAACTTATAGAAGAAGGTCGTAAGTCAAACCGAAGCGTCAGTCTATTGCTTTGTGAGATTGCTCATGGACTTTTGGTCGGCACTGTACATTCCATAAAGCTACCATTACCTGGGTACGTCTTTCATTGACTTGAATGTGCCCTGGCGGCTGAGAGTGTCATGCTCACTCAAATGTCTCGCTGATGGTGGCGTGTGTGTTGGATCATTAAGTTCCTTTCAAAATGGTTGAGCTAAATGGTGCTGATCCATGCGTCATGTTCGTGAACGGGCGCCGTCAGTAGGGACTGGTCATCTCTCAACTGCCACGGTTTATTTTAATTTTTGAATTGTTTTTATTTTTGTTTTTTGTTACGGACGCTTTTAACGTGCACGTCTTTCTACATTGTTCTCACATGTATAATTTTAACATGAATAATGTAACAAATATTTTGTAACAATTTTTTTATTTAAAAGAGTGTCCGTGGAGTTTCTTGCCTCTAAGCGGCGCGATATGCCTACGTACCTGTAGAATTTAGTTTTAAATGTGTGTGTAAGTGAGAGGGGAGCGCGCGGCCGTAAGGATCGCAGGGCCCGCAGGGGATAGCGGAAGGCAGTACAAATTCGAGCCCCGCGCAAGCCGCACGCTCCTTTCTGACATTTTCTCGATTGTATAACGTACCTAAAGATTTCGTACCTTAAATTAAACGGAATTAAGTACCAAGAAAATCTGCGTTTGATTCATTGGTCCTTCAGCCGGATCTATCAATGTACCACACGCCGCCGCAGAACAAAATGGTTAAACCGCGTAGTACCACCAAGAAACAAAGTCATCGGAAGGATGAAGAGCAATCATCGACCAAAGTGGATGATGGAAAGTCGAAGGTGATCGATTCTTCAAAAGTATCACAGACAACAGTTCAAAGTGTGAAAGTAGAAGAAAAACGCGAACACGTGTCTGTGAAATCGAAACATTCGAGAACAAAGACGTCGTCATCATCGGTAGTTGCACAAAGAAAGGAGCTTGAACTGGACGCGGCGAAGGAGAAAGCTCGAATTCAAATGGAACTCATAGACAAGAAGTTAGCTGCTGATATAGCGGCCCTTGACGAAAAATACAGTCCACCAGCGTCGGAATCACAAGGTGATGGCAGGGACATTGAGGAGTGGTTGGAGCGCAGCCAACACGAACTGGAAAAACAGAAGGTCAACGCACAAGGAGCATCCATAGACCCGCTGTTCCCGCTGCTGCCAGAGGGCGGCGGCACTAACGGTGCAGTTCAGCAGTTAGCCAGCGCACTCAGGGATCTAGTCACCACTTCCGTACCCACTAGCCACAATGCAAACCTACTCAGCCGCATCAGTACACCACGAGAACTTCCGTTATTTTCTGGTGACCCTATGGAATGGCTATTCTTCAAAACTGCATACCAGGAGTCGACAGACATGTGCAACTTTAGTGAGAGGGAGAACTTATGGCGTCTGAGAAAATGTCTCCGCGGTCCCGCTAAAGAAGCAGTGTCAGCTCTGTTGATTAGTTCTACGTCGCCTGAAATAGTCATGTCTACGTTAGAACTACAGTTTGGAAACTCGGACATTATCATATCAAGAATCCTACATGACGTGAAAAAGTTAAATCCACTACCGTCAGATTATCATAAAGACATAGTACCCTTCAGTGTCAAAATAAAAAACTGTGTTGCTTCGGTTCGACAACTCAAACGACAGGAATACTTACAGGGTGTTGATGTAGTTAACATGGTGCTAACTAAGTTGCCTACCGTGCTGATATCAAAGTGGGTAGACTACAGTTACCCTTTGATAAAGGACCAAGAAAAGTGCAGGTTAGACATACTAAGTGACTTTTTGAGCGAAGAAGCTATTAAGGTAGCTACGAGTAGTGCCGGTTTGATGAACATTCGATGGGACAGTAAACGTAAATATCATAGTGATAACGATCAAACTGTGTTGTTGCAAACTAAAAAACACGAACAAAGTTCTAGTGATGATAACAAATGCCGGTTCTGCCGTACATCAAAACACGATTTAACAGACTGCAAAAAATTTAAAAGATCCTTACGTAAGGATCGGTGGTCGTATGTGAAACGCTCCGGGTTATGTTACAAGTGCCTGTTATCAAAACATGATAGACAAACGTGTCCCGCCGCCGCGTGTGACGTCGACGGGTGCGCGGAACCCCACCACCGTTTGCTGCATTTTGTGCCGAGTTCGCGGCAAAATAATAATAACGTAGTGACGGCGCAACCCGAGCAACCTAGTGCCACAACTGAGACTGAAACCAGTGAAACAGTTACTCACGTTAATTCAAACAATAATAAGTGGTCAGTGTTACTAAAAGTAGTGCCGATAAACATTCACGGACCCAATGGCGTGTTCAGCACGTGCGCGTTACTTGATGATGGCTCGACAGTTTCAATGATAAGCGCTTCACTAGCATCGCGCGCCGGAGTGAGCGGCCGTAAGCAGGCAATGCGAGTGCGTGGTGCATGGGATAACACTGAACTATCGTGCGACACAGAACTAATGGACTTGACCGTGTCTAATACACTCGGGGAAAAATATAACCTCAGTGCGCATAGTGTCAATCAACTTAACTTACCTAAACAAAACTTGGCGTCAGTGAGATGTGAGAACTATGATTACTTACGGAAGCTTAGAGGCGTCCTGAGTACTAGCCAACTCAAACCGGAAGTGCTAATCGGGCAGGATAATTGTCAATTAATTTTACCTTTGGAGACAGTGGTAGGCGGACGGAACGAGCCATGCGCCACCCGTACGGTCATGGGTTGGTGCCTCCACGGTGTAGTACCACGTAGATATTTACCAGCGCGCATGCAGCATTCCACGTTCTTCATCACTGAGAACAATGATACAGAAAATACTTCTGTGGACCCCAACCTTCACGAGCTTTATGAAGACGTTCGACGTTACTTCTCCGTCGAATCTATGGGAGTTTCTTCTGCTAAACCACGGCAGAACTCTGAAGAACAGCGTGCCTGGAACCACCTGGAACAAACATCTACACTAATCAAAGCCAGGTGGCATGTGAGCTTACCATGGAAAGACAACAACTGTACGCTGCCTGACTCGTACCATAACGCGATGTCACGACTAAAAAGTGTCGAGAGGAAGATGAGGTCCAGCGCAGACTATGCTTCGCGATACAAGGAACGGATCGAACATCTCATCTCCAACGACTACGCTTCTGAAATAAATAACAAATCTGATCTCTCAAGAAAAATATACTACCTACCTCACTTCGGGGTCGATAACCCCAACAAGCAAAAGCTAAGATTGGTGTTTGACGCTGCCGCCAAAACGGATGGAGTGTGTTTGAACGATTACATCTTGAAAGGACCCGATTTACTTATTTCGTTATATGGAACCATGCTAAGATTTCGTGAAAGCAAAATCGCTGTAACCGGTGACATTAGAGATATGTTTCTAAGAATAAAAATTATACAAGAAGACAGAGATGCATTACGATTCTTGTGGAGAGAATCACCGGATAAACCTGTCAAAACATATGTAATGAGTTCGCTTATATTTGGTGCTAACTGCTCACCTTTCGTAGCACAATTTATTAAAAATAAGAATGCCGAACGGTTTAAGTCATCTATGCCGAGCGCTGTGCAAGCTATTTGTAAACAACATTACATGGACGATTACATCGACAGTGTAGAAGACGAAGAAACGGCAATCAAGCTTGTAAATGACGTCACACACATACATAAGCAAGGAGGGTTTGATATAAGAAATTGGACGTGCAACAGTCAAGCCGTGTTAAATACATTGCCACAAGAAAACCTACGTTCGACGGACGTGACATTCAAGGTCGGACAAACAGAATACGATGGTGAACGTACACTAGGATTAATATGGAATCCAAAAGACGACTCATTAAGATTCGACGTGTCATTCAAACGTATACCAACTGCCATTATCACCGGGCAAAAAAGGCCTACGAAACGAGAAATGCTAAGTGTTGTAATGTCGATATTTGATGTTTACGGTTTTCTATCGCCGTTTACAATTAACGGAAAAATCATTTTGCAAGAGACATGGCAACTCAATATCAGCTGGGATGATCCTGTTAGCGACGAAATATACGCAAAATGGCAAAAGTGGATTTGTTTGCTAAAATCACTGCGTGACGTAAGATTACCGAGACACTACCCAGCGGCTACCGCTGTAGTGAGCGAGGCAGGGAATCGAACCCGCGAACGGCTATCGTCGCACCTTGAGTCTACGAGTGCTACGCCTACAGCTGAGTACAGCGCTACGAGCGTAGCAGACGCTACAAGCGCTACGCGGGGCACGACGCACTCGCCTGATAACAGTGACGATAGAAAGACTATTACGCTATGTAGTTATAGGCATCTGCAGATGCATATATTTTGTGACGCTTCAACAAAAGCTTTCTGCGCCGTTGCGTATTGGAGATGGATTGACGACGAGTTAAACGTACGCGTAGCATTCATCGCTAGTAAATGTCGAGTTGTGGGGAGCAAACCAATTACTGTTCCTCGTTTAGAGCTACAGGCTGCAGTGTTGGCAGCTAGACTGGCGGACTCAATTAATAAAGAGCATAAGATGAAGGCTGAGCGACGAGTATTTTGGAGCGACTCGACAACAGTGCTTCATTGGATAAATAACGAAGCCCGTAATTATAAAATATTTGTGGCTAATCGTTTGGGCGAAATTGACGTCCTCACAGAAATAAGTGAATGGCGATACGTACCCACTAAATTAAATGTTGCTGACATCGCCACACGAGAAAGCTATGACTGCTCTGTTTTACAAAATGAATGGATGCATGGACCTGCCTTTTTACACAGAGACTCTGACCATTGGCCGCAAAATATTATACAACCTGAAAAAGAAGATTTACCACTGGAATGTTTAACTGTTATACTTCAAAATGAAACTGCAAACTTACCGGTGCCTGAGCCTACGCGTTTTTCATCATGGTTACGCTTACTGAGATCTACATCAAGAGTACTTACCTTCGTTGATATGGGATTGAAGGCTATAAATAAATTAGAGCGTCAAGACGACGTCATGGATAGAGCTGAGCACCTGTTACTTACTTACTCACAAGCCCAGTCGTTCAGTGAAGAGATCGCTTTGCTGAAAGGCTCAAAATCAATACCTACCACTAGTAAATTGATTACCTTGTCACCTTACCTTGATCAGCATGGAGTCCTGAGGGCTGGAGGGAGAATCGATGCTGCTGCAGACGTGCTACCTGAAATGAAAAGACCTGCAATATTATGTGGACAAAATTATATAACTCGGTTGATCATACGACACTACCATGTCAGAGCCGCCCATGGAAATCAAGAGACCGTTGTCAATGAAGTAAAACAAAAATACTGGGTTATCAGATTGCGACCAACGGTTAAAAATGTAGTAACAAAATGTATGCTGTGCAGATTAAGGAAATGTAAACCAGAAATACCCAGAATTGGAGACTTACCTCAAGCAAGGGTGGCTCACCATCAACGTGCATTCACGTACTGCGGAGTAGACTTGTTCGGGCCAATGGAGGTCACTATTGGTAGACGCCACGAACGAAGATATGGCGTGCTGTTCACTTGCCTCACAGTAAGAGCCATTCACATAGAAACTGTTGCCACGCTGACAACCGACTCCCTCATCATGGCCCTTCGACGCATGGCCGCAAGACGCGGATGGCCCCGTCATTTATATTCTGACAACGGGACTAACTTTAGAGGAGCTCACGCTGAACTGAAGAAGTCAGTTGCGGAATTGGATGAGGAAGACTTGAAGAACGAAGCTGAAAATCATGGAACCAAATGGTCGTTCATACCGCCTGCTAGTCCTCACTGGGGTGGGGCATGGGAACGACTCATCCGTAGTGTGAAGACGTCGTTAAAAATAATACTCAAAGAACGAGCACCAAAGGAAGAGACTTTTAATACTCTGTTAAGCGAAGTCGAAAGCATAGTAAACAGTAGACCACTGACCCACGTTTCGGTGGAACCTGGCAGCATAGAAACTTTAACACCAAACCATTTTCTACTTGGGACATCTTTGAACTCACCGCAGCTCGGTAAATTTGATGACTCCTGCTTATACCTAAGAAAGCAATGGCGAATATCCCAGCGATTAGCTGATATGTTTTGGAACAGATGGGTGAGAGAGGTGTTACCTGACCTTATACCTCGGAAAAAGTGGAACAAAGACCATAGACCGCTACAAGTGGGAGACCTGGTATTTGTAGTCGACCCAAACGGCCCTAGAAACGTGTGGCCAAAGGGCTTGATTAGAGAGGTGTGCCCTGGAAAGGATGGACGCGTGAGGGTAGTAAAGATTGAAACGAAGTCTGGAATGGTGACGCGGTCCGCCCCACGTGTCGCTCGGGTGCCTTTGACTGATGAGTGCTGCTAGCAGCACTGGGGTGGGGGATGTAAGCGGCGCGATATGCCTACGTACCTGTAGAATTTAGTTTTAAATGTGTGTGTAAGTGAGAGGGGAGCGCGCGGCCGTAAGGATCGCAGGGCCCGCAGGGGATAGCGGGAGGCAGTACAAATTCGAGCCCCGCGCAAGCCGCACGCTCCTTTCTGACATTTTCTCGATTGTATAACGTACCTAAAGATTTCGTACCTTAAATTAAACGGAATTAAGTACCAAGAAAATCTGCGTTTGATTCATTGCCGTTCTTCTCCATAGGTACCTACTACGCTTTGGAATGGGCAACTAGCTTCATCTTTCTGACTGACCGACCCCTTGACAATTCAAAAGTACCTGTAATTGGTTTATTTGAAATAAATGCTTTGAGTTTGAGTTTGGGTTACACTACTTTACCCTTTTATGTTTATTTAAAATTTTACCATAATAAGTCAGTAACTGAACATTACAATCTCTCTCTGTAATGATAAAAACACGTTTAATAATCCAGTAAAGCAATATTATGCCTATGATTTTTAAGAAATTTACAAGAATAATTCGGTAAGTAAACATTACTGGAATAATATTGATATGTCAGGATCGTAAGATATCCATAAAAATTTTATGAAACCATTTTCGGTAATACGTATTTTGGTGAATAACTTATTGTCGAGAATATCACGCCGCACCGGGCGACCGCGGGCGGGAGCTGCGGTCGCGGAGGGGGCGCTCGAGTAGCGCGCGCGCACCGGCCGGCACGCCACTGCGTCTTCGACCACCGTACAACATATTCGTTTAGTAATTCTCGCCAATACATTCCAAATTGTAAACCGTTTGTTTCCCTTCTTAAATCTTTATATTATATTTTTTTTTTAAATTATATTCAGGAAACTTACAGCTAACTTACACAGTGTTCTTAAATTATATAAAATTGAAGGCCATTTACAAGTTTCCACTGATAAACACGTGACATAAAAAAGTGAAAAAAAAAGGTCGGTACAAAATACCCATTAAACATAAATTAGGAAAAAAAAATAGCACACGATAAATTACAAACTAAAAATCAGTTTTGCTAACAATTACTTTCCGTAAAGAAGCTTTTTACCAACAAATGCTTAAGCCGAGAAACACTGGTGTTGAATATATCCATATCATGTTCACCAGACAGTTTAACAGTCCACTATTGTCAAGTTACCGTTGTTTTAGTTCTCGTACCACCTGGAGAATTTACCCATTCTTTTCTATGGTCCTTCGACGTGTAACTGATCAGCAATTGGGAATGACTTTTTTCAAAATTTAAATTTTGAATACGGTCGTTGAAAAACTGGACTTCAAGATCAAGACGACTCCTTTGTCCTTGGTACAAGTTTGGTTCCAGTCTTCGGTCATCATCTTCGGCACCTTTGTGAAGAGGTGTATTTGTTGGAGCAAGCAGTTCTTCAGTGGTCATCATAGCTGGGTCATCGCACCGTAGCAGCTCAAGCAGTGCCCAAGAACATCGCTATACATTTGAAGAAAGCAGAAGTTCAGTTTGGGATCGCAGTCAACGGATTTCGTGAGATCTTTCCATAATCTTACTAACATTTGTACATAATTCATATACTAACTTTCATTCCACTAGAGTATTAGATAGTGCATTAGACCAGTGAATCATACATTAGTAGATATTACTTATTCATCTCAGTGATTACTGTCGCATAACAATAATAAGTGTCAGTAGTTAGTAGCTTATTTATCCAGTAGAATCAATCATACGCTTTTAGTTCGTATTGTACTTAACATTTGTGTTAGTTTCAACTTTCAACCCATTCAAGTAGATTTTGTCCCATTAAAGTAGAATAACGCCCATTAATATTTTAGTAATAGGTGCTTATTAAACTACCTACGTATAACATTTTATGATATAGTGTTTTTTTTTTCCTTTTCACAGTTTGACCTTAACATTTGGAATTAAAACATTTTTTTTTCTAACCGCCTACCGGTTTTAAATAGCAACGCTTTAACGATCAACTGTTTTTTCTTTGCTATTATACAGGCGCATTATAAGAGAATATTTCAGTGCTTTTAGCATTCATTCTTTAATCAGTCTTTTTCTTTCTTTTTTTTTTCCTTGCCTACTTGCTTGCATTTCCTTTAGCGCCTGCAGCTACCTTCATATCTAGCCATGGCTGAAGAGATGAAGGTCAAAGAGCTTATAAAAAAGCGTGCCTCAGTAAAATCGCAGCTTACTCAATTCACGACTTTTATATCTACCACTAAGTCTTGCGAACAGCTTAGTGAGGAACAACTTGTCGAGTTAGAGATAAGACTTGTGAAAATAGTTACCTTATATGCCACATTTGATCAGTTTCAGAGTCAATTGGAGTACCTGTCTGCCAAGCCCGACGAGCAATATTCTGAACGTGAGCAATTCGAGAGCAACTACTACAGGCAGCTAGCATCTGCTCGCGCGCTTCTGTCACAGCATCGCGCTCAACTGACGTCTAAGGTAGGCTCCAATGAGCAACTTTCAGTGGTTACTAGACATACTAATGTTAGACTTCCTAAAATAAATTTACCTCACTTTGGCGGCGGTTATAAGGATTGGTTGGAGTTTAAAGATATTTATATTTCGTTAATTCATGAGGAAAAAAGTATAGATAACATCAATAAATTTCACTACCTACGTTCGTCACTTAATGGCAGCGCAGCACTAGTTATCAAAAGTTTAGATTTCAGAGGGGACAACTACGACAATGCATGGCAATTGTTGTGTGAGAGGTACGATAACAAGCAATTATTAATAAATAACCACATTCAAGCCTTATTTAATGTGGAACCACTTCAAACGGAGAGTAGTCAGGGTTTACGCCAGATAGTTGATGTAACCAGCAAGAACCTACGATCACTGGCAACGTTAGGGCTTTTCGTACAGCATTGGGGTGAAATGGTCATACATTTAATGGCATCAAAGTTGGACCCGGTTACTAGCAGACAGTGGGAAGAACATAGGAACACTCTGACTGAGTATCCACCCTTAGACGTGTTTACTAAATTTATTTCTAACCGCTGCAATCTTTTAGAAACACTTGAGGAGGCTAAGAGTTTAAAATCGAAGCCAGAGTCATCGCACAGTAAGCCAAAAAGCTTCGCTGTCTTAACAAGTAAGGGTAAATTTAATATTTCATGTCCCTCGTGCAAACAAAGTCACTACATCTTCAGCTGTGATCAATTTAAGGCGCTTACAACCTCTGCACGCTTATCAAAATTGAAAGAATTAAAACTTTGTTTGAATTGTTTACGCCCAGGTCATTTGGAGGCTACTTGTCCACTTGGGTCACTGCAAGTATTGCAAAAAAAGGCATAATACAATGTTGCATTCTCATGATGATGATCCTAGCCCTAGTAAGGAGCAAATAACTTTAGCAGGCACTAATCATGATTTATCATCTCGTCATGTATTGCTTTCCACAGCGTTGGTAAGAGTCATGGACCATTCCGGGACGCCGCACAGCGCCAGAGTCTTACTTGACAATGGAAGCACGGCAAATTTTGTTACAAATGACCTTTGTGGTAAGCTACATTTACCTATTCGTAGTGTAAGCTCACATGTTGCAGGCATAAACAGTCAAGTGTCTACCATAACGCAATCTTGTGCTTTACATTTACAATCATGCGATGGATCTTATAACATTGACATTGATTGTTTTGTCCTGCCCAATATAACCACTCATATACCTCATACATACATAGACTTAACTGACTTGCAGCTACCAGCAGGTATAAGTCTGGCTGATCCATCATTCAATGTCCCTTCCTCCATCGACATACTTGTTGGAGCCGACATCTTTTGGTGTGTGATTGGTCGCAACCGTATACAGTTGGGTAGACATATGCCGACGCTCTTCGAGACTAGGCTAGGATGGCTCATATCAGGCGCCATTCCTCAACTTAACATAACCAACTCATTAGTGTGTATGTTTGCGCATGGCAAGCACACCACACACGTACAAGCACCCATGGATCTCTCAAGATTCTGGGAACTTGACTCTATCTCACCTAAGTTCAATTTCACATCCGAAGAGCGAGCATGTGAACAGAACTACGTAAATACGACTAAGCGTGATGCTGATGGTCGTTTTATAGTCACCATCCCCTTAAAGGAATCCCCTGAAGCATTGGGTAACTCCTTCGAGATGGCTAAACGTCGCTTTCTGTCATTAGAGCGCAGACTTGATAGAGACTCCATACTTAAGCATCGCTATGTAGAGTTCTTACAGGAGTATGAAGCATTAGGTCATATGAGCGAAGTATCTCAGCCTTCTTCATCTCATGCATATTTTCTTCCACATCATGACGTGTTCAGAGAGTCCAGTACAACGACCAAGTTTCGAGTTGTCTTTGACGCATCAGCCGTCACAACTTCCGGTAAGTCGTTCAACGACATTCAAGGCATAGGACCCGTAGTTCAGGATGACTTGATATCCATATTGTTGAGGTTTCGTCAGCATAAATACGTCATATCGTCAGATATCGAAAAGTTCTTTCGACAAATCGTAGTCGACGAATCGCAGCGGTCACTACAACAGATATTGTGGCGTTCTGATCCATCATTACCTCTAAAGACTTATACATTAAACACCGTTACTTACGGAACAGCATCCGCTCCGTTCATTAGTACACGATGTTTGTCTCAATTGGCAAAGGAGGCAACGCACACATTAACACAACAGTCTATACAGCACGATTTTTACGTCGACGATTATCTGTCAGGAAGTGACTCTATAGAGAGCACTATAGCGCTGTGTAGAGATGTCAGCAGCATACTTAAGAGTGCGCAACTCAATCTTCGGAAGTGGCAGTCTAACAATGCACAAATACTTCGGGCAGTCACTACAGACACACATGATTCATCCACTCATACCACAGCCACAACAGCAAATACGGACACACCTAACACAGTTAGCTTAAGTATTGATGAACCAAATAAAACCCTCGGTCTTAATTGGCATTGTCATACTGACTGTCTTACATTCTCCATTCATATACCTAAACATACAGATACTACAATCACAAAACGACACACACTTTCCACAGTAGCGCAAGTATTCGATCCTTTGGGTCTTGTCTCTCCGTGTATCATTGAGGTCAAGATAATATTGCAGAGATTATGGATAGACAAGTGTGCATGGGATGACGAGGTTAATGTAGACATTAAAAAGTTATGGCTGATGTTCACACAGACTTTACCACAGCTTAATCTTCTCAGCATACCACGCTGGGTGGTATCTGATAGCCCATTATCCGTGGAAGTACATATTTTTACAGATGCCTCAGAAAAAGCTTACGGAGCTTGCTTATACATTCGTTCTGTAGCTAGTAGCGGCACGGTTCATACATATCTGCTCACGTCCAAAAGTAAGGTAGCACCGATCAAGTCAACCACAATCCCAAGGCTAGAGCTTTGTGGTGCCTTATTAGGGACTAGGTTGTGTGAAAAAGTGTTAGAACCGTTAACACTTAAACCTGACAAATGCATATTTTGGTGTGATTAAATGATTGTTTTAGGTTGGCTGTCTGCTACACCAAGCACGCTTAAGCCGTTTGTCAGGAATCGAGTTTCGGAGATACGGGAAGGCTTTGGTGCTTACACCTGGCGCTATGTGCCGTCCAAGGACAACCCTGCAGATCTTGTCTCCCGTGGTCTGAGCGCTGACCTCATAGGTCAATCTTCCATGTGGTGGTCAGGGCCTTCATTCTTACTTACAGACCCAACTCTTTGGCCTTCAATGCCGAACACAGATGTGAACACAATACTACCTGAACTATTAAAATCTCATTCTATTAACATTAATAATCAATCATTACCTATCACTAATTCTAATATACACAATAATTCGTTCCAAACTTTAATTAATAATTCATCTAATTATTTACATCTACAACGTCTATTAGCATACGTATTTAGGTTCATTAATCGTTCTAAAAAGGTACATAATCATAGTCTTACTTTTACTAATTCAGAGTTGTCCTACAGCGCTGATTTCATAATTAAAACAGTTCAGAGGGAAATGTTTCCTGAAGATTACGAGTTACTTTCATCAGGCAAACCATTACCAAATAAAAATCACCTTAAGAAATTATCACCCTTTATCGAGTCTGGTATTATACGAGTCGGAGGCAGATTAGATAATTCTTGCTACGATTATAATGTCAGGCACCCTATCATTATCAGTAGCAAACATAACTTTGCAAAACTTATTTTTAACACATATCACTTACGCCTTTTCCATGCCGGTCCACAGCTACTCTTAGCCACAGTTAGACACGAGTATTGGCCATTGGGTGGTAGAAACCTTGCCAAATCAACTGTTCATAAGTGCGTAAAGTGTCAGCGATTCAACGCTGGTACAGTTCAACCCATCATGGGTAATTTGCCTAAGGAACGAGTTCAGTTAAAGTTTCCTTTCCTAGAGACTGGCACAGATTACGCCGGACCCATCCTCCTAGCCGACCGCAAAGGTAGAGGATGTAGATTAGTTAAGTCATACATATATGTTTTTGTTTGTCTAGCCACAAGGGCGGTTCATCTGGAGCTTGTCTCAGATCTAACAAAACATGCCTTCATTGCAGCACTGAACAGATTTATTGCTCGTCGTGGTAAACCAAAGACCATCAACTCCGACAATGGTACAACTTTTATTGGCACCTGTAACGAATTAGCTGGCATACTAAAACAAGACTTTTCTTCAGAAATGGCAGATACAGGTATCAATTTTAATTTTATTCCGGCATACACCCCACACTTCGGTGGCTTTTGGGAGTCCGCCGTGAAATCCATAAAACACCATCTGAGGCGTATATTAGGCTACGCACATCTCACTTACGAAGAGATGTCTACGTGTCTGATTCAGGTTGAGGCAATACTAAACTCTCGTCCTCTCACTCCTCTTTCCACTGATCCATCAGACCTATACCCATTAACTCCTGCACATTTCCTTATTGGGAGATCTCTCACATCCCTACCGCATCCGCAAGTCATCAACCAGAACATCTCCAGCCTGAAACGTTTCCAGCGTATCGAGCACCTGAAGCAACAGTTCTGGAATTGTTGTATGAGGTTAGCGGGCACGCCCTTTATTATTATTATTTCGTTTATTCATCTAGTTTCTTATTAATTTACATTTTTAAATATTTCCTAAAATAAACAGAATAAAAAACATTTAGAAATATAAAAAAATAGAGGACCACCGGTGTCGGGAGCAGGGTCCAAGCTACCGGTGGTTAGGGCTGCAGAGACAGGAACCTCCTCACAATGCGAGCCGTATCAAGGAGTACTGCTTTCTGGATCAGGCCCTTGATCCAACCGCCTAACGAGAGCCTCAAAAGGTCGAGGCTTTCGGCCATCAGGCCGTTGGCCGTTACGACAATCGGCACAATGGTAGCCGAGCTCAAACTCCACATGTTGACAACCTCGTGTGCTAAGTCGAGGTTATTATCATTTTATTTTTTAACTATTCTCGGGACCATGGATCCCGGTCCTTTGGAAGGCGTACGAGGGGCCGAAGCCAACTCGTAGAGGCCCGTTAGACGCTTTTAAAGAAATGAGGCACCAACCGACGATTATCCCTGTATGCACTATGCAAGTGCACCAAAGGACAACCCCCGGTTGGTGTAGGACTATTACAGTACATGGAAACAAAACATTGGACTATGGGTTTGGGTAGCTAAAGTGGACTGGTTACCTGGAACTATGGTAGGACTATAGCCCCTGCCTGATCAATGTTTTACATTCACACGGATAAAATGGCAGGGGGTGACTTGCACACTCAATAATGGGCCCCCAGAAACGGTCGCTAGCACAAAGTAATGTAGCAACAAGGGGGCAACACGTCCTGAGGTGCTTATGAGGAGTGGAGAGGTATTCCACGGCTATCAGGACAATCCCGGAAGTACGGTCAAGATCCCTACCAGCATCTTACTGGAATACTTCCTTCCTCCGAGCACGTTTGCTCTTGCGAATCTCCACTCAAGCTGGCCAATTAAGGCAAGAATGAGGCGGGAGCGCCGTTCCTCGTCAGTGTTCACTCCAGCCGGCCAATAAAGGCAAGCCAGAGGTGAGGAACAAGACTTCTCCCGGGAGATAGGGTCCGTGGGGTCGCTACTGCCCAACAGCTCGCCACATGCTGCCCTGCGGGATTTTGTATCTCTCTTAGTCTGGCTCCTCATCCCAGACCTGTTCCGGCAAAGTAAACTGTACCGGCACAGACCTAGAGTTCGGAGCACGCAAGCCCCACCACGACGTCAACGTAGAGATACGGCAGTGGGGTTATTATCATTATTATTATATCATTTATTTCAGGCTATGCCCATAGTGTAAATAACAACGGTCTTATAAACTAGTGTTAGTAGACAAACAAATTCTAATTAGTGTGGAGTTTCATCCAATGTCGCAGCATTTGAGAATCGGCGTCATTACGTCAGCGCCAGCTGTCGCTGAAAACCAGCGCTGGGGCTCTGTCTTGCATAGGGTCGTAGCATAATGCTGAGCGAATAAAAATAATAAGCGAAATAAATGACTTTTGAATTTGAATTTGAATGTATTTCTTTTTAGTGGTATGAGGAACAGGGTGTAAAGTTCACTCATCCATCATAGAAAAAGGAGGATCATCCGACCAGATGGGTGTTGTGTCTGGCGGGCAACTGCCCAACGGTTTGAAGTTGAAATCTTGTATCCATGTCGACTGCTCGGTAAACTGTAATTGCGCGATGCAGGATTTGTGTGACGTCATGTCTATGATGCGTAGTTTGTATGTGCCGGTGTAACCGCTACCCTTTCATAACACAATTGTTATTGTCCGCAATGATGTCAGATCGATGAGTCTCACGCAACCTATAGGCTAGTTGTATATCAGTAGAATTAAACATAGAAAATGCAATCGAATGGAATAAGCAGCTTCCATCGGGAGGCATTGGAATAATTTGGTGTAATATAAGTGTGTCATCCACCATTAATTGAACTGTACGGCTCTATGTTATATGTTCTATGTTATGGGGTTTGGTTTCCGCACTTAGTCCGTCAGGTGGACCATTGTGCATGGGCCATGGCGGCCGTTTGGTGGTTATTCCAACCAGCCCACCTCCCTCCAGAAGTTAATCAAAACTCCTGGTTTGTTCAGAATATCTGTAAAAGATCTGGGTGACCCGAGGGTTTCTGTTCTAATCTGTGTGACGCCTGTGCATTCGAAGAGCACGTGCGCGACGGTTTCCTCAGCCTCCATGCATGCCCTGCATAGAGGGCTGTCCGTTATGCCTATTGTGTGAAAGTGTTTGTTTAGCGAACAGTGTCCCGTGATGGTTCCCGTCACCAGTCGCAGGCCGTTCCTGTCCAGGCGTAATAAACGCCTGGTTAGCCTGCTATCCAGGGATGGCATAGCTTCCTTGGACTGCCTGCAGCCCGGTGTCGAGGTCCACCAGTACTCCGCTTGTGTGAGGGTGAACTCCTGTAGCCACCTGCGTATTTGGTTGAAAGGGATTGGTACGATAGGTTCGGGTCCACAGACTGCCGTGCCAGAACCTCTTCTAGCAAGTTCGTCAGCTGCGTCGTTACCTAGCGAACCGCTGTGTCCTTTTATCCATTGTAGCGTCACCGTGTTGCGACTAGATACCGTTACTTGTTCTAGTGCATTGTGACATTCTAGTATTAACTTCGAGGTAATATATTTTTTCTTCAAGGATTGGAGAACAGAGGCGCTGTCAGAGAGTATACGTATGCGACTGTCCGTAACTCTCCTGGCTTCAATGGCGTGGACCGCTTGTATGATGCCCACACACTCCGCCTGATAGACGGTGTTGAACATTCCTAGCGGTCGGGATATCTTAATGTTGAGGTCATATGAGAAGACTCCGACCCCGGTACCGGAGTCGGTCTTCGATCCGTCAGTGTAAACCCTCAGCTCTTCCGAGCCTGAGTAGTCACACTGTTCTTCTGTAAGTATTATGTTGTAGTGCCTTTGAAAATGGTGTGATTTCGGGGCTTTGTCGCAGGGTGATGCCATCATTGGCTGACGTTTGGTTACATCTTCCTTTATGCGTGTGTGCTTAATTCTAGAATCTCTGCTTAGAGTTCCTGATAAATGCAGCCTAAAGGCGGCCAGAGCCGCCTCCTCCCGCACAATGAGGTGCAGAGGCGGCAGCCCAAGCATTGCTTGTAGGGCGGCTGTGGGTGTAGTTCTCATACTGCTAGTGATTGCAACACAAGCAAATCGCTGCAGTTTTTCGAGATCTCTTTGGGCTGTACTCAGGTCTGTCCTGGGCCACCAGACCAGTGAGCCGTATGTGATAAGCGGTCGAATGACAGTGATGTATAACCAGTGGGTGACCTTGGGGCTAATCCCCCAATTCCTGCCAAGCAGTCGCTTACACTGCCACAGGGATATGCTGGCTTTAGTTGTGACATAGTTCGTGTGTTTTGCCCAGTTCAGCTGCTTGTCCAAAAAGATGCCCAAGTATTTGGTTTCAGTTGAGAGGCTTAGGGTTGTTCCAAAGAATCGTGGTAGCTGTAGTGTCATCAATTTCCTCTTTTTTGTGAAGAGAATCAGTTCGGTTTTTGTAGGGTTCACTGAGAGTTGGTGCATCCTGCACCATTCCGCTACTATTTTCAGAGCTTGACGCATGAGATTGCATAGGGTGTTTTCGTGTGTCCCGTTTATTATTATGGTTATGTCGTCGGCGTAGCCTACGGTGAAATAACCTTTGTCATTGAGTGTTTTGATGAGGCTGTCTACTACCAGGTTCCATAGCAGCGGCGAGAGGACGCCCCCTTGTGGGCAGCCCTTCGCAACGATGGCTCTCGTAGTGTCATTAACTGTGACTTGTACAGCTCTCAATTTGAGCATGTTGGTGATCCAGCCACTCAGGGTCGAGTCTATGCCGTGTCGGTCGAGGGCCGTGTTTATACTGTTAAACATGGTTTTGTCAAAGGCACCCTCGATGTCAATGAAGGCAGCCAGTGCTGAGCATTTGTGGTCCACTGCGCATTAAATTTTACCAACCACGCTGTGCAGCGCTGATTCTGTTGACTTGCCTGTGGAGTACGCATGCTGTTGTTTGTGAAGTGGTATTACCCGGAGAGGTCCGTCTCGGATGTGCCGGTCACAGAGTCTCTCGAGGGTCTTCAGTAAGAAAGATGTGAGGCTTATAGGCCTATAAGCTTTGGGTTGTGTATAATCGGTTTTGCCAGGTTTGGGTATAAAAATGACTTTCACCTCGCGCCAGGCGAGAGGTGTGTGTGTGTCTAAGTGCTATGCAGGCTCGATAGATCTCCACCAGCCATGGTGTCAAATAATCTACCCCCCACTGCAGCAGGGCTGGGAAGATACCATCCAGCCCTGCCGACTTGTATGGCTGAAAGGTGTTGATAGCCCACTTTACTCGCTGTTCTGTCACTATGTTGCGGGCTCTTGACCAGTCTTGATCCGTTGGGGTCCATTCTGGTTCAGCCTCCCACGACCTGTCCTCCAGGATTCTACAGTCTGGGAAGTGGGTTTCGAGAAGGACCTTACTGGTTTCATGGTCAGTTAGTGTGTATGAGTTATCGAGTTTTTTAAGCGCGCCGAGGGTTCGGTCCTGATCGGTTGATAGGATCTTCCTTACCCTTGCGGCTTCGTTATTTGTCTCGATAGACTCACAGAATTTACGCCATGCTGTCCTCCTGGCGGTTCTGATTTGCTTTTTGTATATATATTGGGTCTCTTTGTATATCTCCCAGTCGTCCGAGAGTCTGGTGTTTTTGGCTCTGTTAAATTGTTTACGTAGCGCATCTCTGAGTTTACTGAGTTCAGCGTTCCACCATGAGCTTCTCTCATTCCTGGTTTTTGGCGCTCTTAGTATACAACATGCGTGGTATGCTTCAGTTAGGTATTCTGATAGTTTTGTTACGGTGTATTCTAGCTGTGCTTGGTCTCTTATGGTTACCTGTGCTAGATGTCTAGCTAATAGGGAGGCCAGGAGGCGTTTGTACCCGGGAACATTAGTGCGCCTCGGGTTTCGCCTCGATTCTGGTTTCCTAGTATTGGTAGTCAGGGTAAAGCGGATCCTTCTGTGATCTGAGCAGGAAGGCTCGTCCGATACGTGCCAGTTTGTAATAAGGTTTGTCGCGTTTTCTGTAGCAAGTGTTAGATCTATAATCGTTTGTCCTCGGGCTGTGACCCAAGTGGGTTCTGAGCCACGGTTTACAATATTAAGGTTAGTAGAAAATAAATAGGTGGATAGTACCTCTCCTCTGGAGTTTGGTACATCGCTGCCCCAGAGCGGGTGGTGTGCGTTTGAGTCGGTGCCGATGATCACGTCTAGTTCGGCGCGTTCACAGTAATAATAAATAAAATAAATAAATAAAAATAAAATAAAATTTATTGTGTCAAATAATTGGTCTTACAAATTGTTGTGTTCGGAATCTTCTTACAGTGCTGTACCAGATCGGCCATCTCCTTCGGCGGGCAGTCCGCGTCCACGCCTGGCATGTATACCGAGGCCAGTACATCATCAGGAACGCTACCTTCAGTCTGGAGCCTGACAACTGTCAGGTCTCTGGAACAGAATTGAGTGAGTGGTGTGATGGGAATTTCTTTGGGTATGTAGACGCAGGTTCTTGGCTTGTCTGAGCTGTGTGTGTTGAGAATTAGCTTACCTCCGATGTTACCGAGGCCGCATACTCTGTTGTTCCTGATCCACGGCTCTTGGATCAGTGCGATCGTTCGGGGCTTTACCTCCAGTGCCCTGCGCAAGCTAGCCGTGGCAGTCTGGCTGTGCTGGAGGTTGGTTTGGATGATGTTGAGGGTTGGTGACGACGGTGGAGAGGAGTTAGTCGGAGATGGATCCATCGGACTGCCTCTCCCCCAACTCCTCTCTATAATTGTCGTCATTGTCGTCGTGTTGTTCCACCGGCGACGAGGCGAGTAGGCGCTCGTTCCAGCCAGGTGATTCGGGCGGAATGGTGTCGACGACGTCAGCCATAGCCGCTCGGGCCATGACCTCCTCCAGTTGGTCTATGTCTTGGTGCCGCTGTCGGTCTGGTCGTCAGAGGGTTGGGTCGTGGGCCAGAAGCGTACGTATATCGACCCGAGTAGGTAGGATATACGTCGCTCCCGGGCCCGGACCTTTACGGCTTCCTCCAGTGGGATACCCAGGGTCAAATAAGTCCCATGGTTATCGCCACCGACGGTAGTCGCCCTGTACAGTGACCACCTGGCAATGTCAAACCAAGTATTCTGACGGATCAGAATACCTTGGAGTCTGGCTGCGTCACCTCTGTACCGAGGGACAAAAAGCGAGACTCGGACACGGGTGGGCACGTCTGATTGTCTCAGTACCGTGAGCGTCAGGTCAGTGTTCGGGAGTCTTATAAGGGGTACATTCTGGGTCAGCCAGGTCAGTGCATGGTCGTCTTCACACCACATCTGCACGGTGCCATCCGCTACCCGTGGGTACCCGCGGAAGGCAGGGAGTGGTGCTGTCGAGTCTGTGTCCATAACACGGGTCTCTCTAAGTCGGTTTTGATGAACTCGGCCTCATCCTTAGTCAGGTCTCTGGAGGGGGGGGAAGGCAGATTGCTACGGCCAGCCGCGCGGGGATGTCCTTCGTGGCTCGCGCGTAGGTCCTCTGCTCCCCTTGAGCGGAGTGGACCCTCACCCGTTTGGCGTCCCCCTGGACCATGCTCGGCGAAGCCGTATCGTCAGGGCGCCCCCTCTTCACCGGCCCTGTACCGCTCGGTCCAGGCTGCGGCTTAGAGGTGCCAGGCTGTGTCGCCGGGTGTCGGGTACCACCTCGCTTACCCCTGCTGTGCTTAGGACGAGGTCGGTCGTGGGATTCGTTAGTGTCGTTGGGTCGGCTGCCGGTCCCGGCGGACTCAGTCGCGTGCGGAGGCTTTTCGCGCTGGGTTGCCCCTTCGCAAACTTGCTCCCGCACGCGCGGTTCCGCGTCCGGCCGCTTTGCGCGCCCTTCGCGCTCTCGCGGCCGGTCGCGTGCGTCCGGCCCCTTTCCGCGCTGGGTTTCCCCTTCGCGGACTTGTGGCCGGTCGCGCACCTCCCCTTCGGCGTCCGATCGCGCTCCGCGCTGGCTAGTGCCTTCGCGGATATTGCGCTTACGGTCGCCAATTCTCTTCTTCCGGGCCAGGATTTTTTCGCGCTTTGTCAGCGGGCGTACTTCATCACTGGCAACCGGAAGAGTGTTAGAGTTGCCAGGTCCGTCATCTTTCCCCGTCACAGTAAGTTTGTGTTGGACTTTGTCTTTGTCCGGGTTCGTTATGCTGTTCCGCACGATACTCTGTTGCCAGAGGCTCGTGGGAGGCATAGCCCGTGTTGTGAGTGTTGGCGCGTTGGTCGCAGCCGAGGTTGGGAATATGGGCGCGTTAGTCGCAGCCTGAGTTATGGGCGCTAGGTCAGCAGCTGGCCGCGCTAGGAAGCGCGGCATCAATGTTTCCATTGTGCAGGTTGAGGCCCCCCCCATAATACGATGGGGGCTAACCGCCGAAGCGGTGTGGGATTCCCCGGCTTGGCCGGGACCCACCTGGGTATTTTTTTCACAATTCTGCATGTTCATGGTTTTTGGGGGGTGGGCGTTTTTGGAGTAGAGGTTACCCTTCCTCTGGGACCGACGGGATATAGGGATAGGAGGGAAGGCATTTGGTGGATGGAGCGTGTGGGTTCGTTGGGGGGTCACCCTAGGGCTGGGAGTTGGCCTAGGGATTTAGGATCGACGGAATATGTATGGATAGGGAAGGTTGGCTTGGTTTAGTGATGGGAACATATGAAGGGGTATAAGGGTTACCCTAAGCCTGGGATTTGGCTTTCGGGAACTTCTCTTGTCCGGGATCTTTTTAGAAGATGCTCCAAGTGCGGGATCGCCCACTAACGGTCAATGTAACCGTCAGTGGTCGGTCCCGCAGCCGGAGTTGGGCTATCCGCAACCTGCCCACCCGCTCGGTTGCAAGAGAAGAAGTGCCTGGCAGTCTGGGTCGCCCCACCACGGATGTACGTATACATTCGCGTTGTAGCGATCCAGCCTCCCCCGAGACTGTACGGCTCATTGTGCGGTAGATATTAAAATATTGAGTTAATTAAAACAATTTCGTAAGAAGTTACCTTTGACCAAAATGTCTGAATGCTTATAATCTAGTAATTTTAGAAAGAAAAATACGATCTGCTTAAGTACCTACTAGGTACCTAGAAAGAAACAAACTGGGTTTTACTTTGAAAAAAATAACAATATAATAAACTTAACTCTTACCTTAATAAATTGTGAAAATTTATTACCTAATGTAGTCTAATATTTAATAATTAAAAACTAACCTAAAATCAACTAGCAAAGAATTTGCAGAGGATATTATATCATGTATTTATCAAGAAAACTCTTTTTTATTCCAGTGAATATGACAATTAAATACAAAACAAATAAGCACGTACGTAGTAGTAAGTACGTTTTATTAAAATAATAGGAAAAAAATACGACCTGATTACTACCTAGAAAGAAACAAATTGGGTTTTACTTTGAAACAAAAAATAGACGAGACGACCTGTAACTTTTGAGATCGTGGACAATTGACACTATCGTCGTCAACGAAAGTTAGATAGGATAGGTAGGTTGAGAGTTAGAAAACTCGATCGAAACCTCCTCTAACTAAAAGAAATCCTATCAAACCAGCCAGCCAGAACAACTTCGACCGATTTTGTTTTCCGACCTTTTGATTTTATTCCCGAGAAAGCGAGGCCAGAACGAGAATAATAGAAAAGATCACAACGAACAACACAACAAAGAACCAATCAATCAATTATTGAAATTTTCAGAAACGAACAAACAACCTAGCCCGTTTTTCAGAATCGTTTTATGGATGAGGTCACTATTCTGCAGAAAATCTTAACAACGGTTTTCAAATAATCGCGCCATTTGCACTTCGCCTAGAGCTGGGTCATACCAGATTTTTCGTAAAACGAAACGAAACTGTTTTTCAGAAAGGAAAAACAGTTTCAGGAAACAGTTAAAACAGTTTTTCAATGTCTTACAGTAAAACTAACCTCCGCTCCACTCGAAAATACCAGTTTTTTTTTGTTTAACCAAATTTGAATTATGTGACGACATAGATAAAAATTATTTTAGCTTACCTATTCGTAAGTTTAAATCTAAAATAGTTACTTTTAACTGTTTACTATATTAAACAATAATAGTCCCTAAAGCAATAGATATACAATCTATCAATCAAAGTACCAACCTACCAACTACCTTGAACATACCAACTTGACGTTTGTAACAACGTTTTTCGAGATCAGAGACTTAATGAAATGAAGAGCTGTATCTATTCATTTCGTTCGTTTTTATTAACTTAATGTTGGATCACAAATTACTTGCATTTAATTGAGCTTACATTTTAAAGGCCATGTCAAAAAAAAAAATGTTAGGCCCCCATCCCCCATATCTCCGTCTCCGTCCATTTGCGGTCCATTCGGACGGTACGGTGGGGTTCGGTATCACTTCAAGACCCAGATTACCACTCGCCATCCGGTTGCCTCTCCGATAAAATTTTACGTGTCATTGCCTTGAATATGCTTGGGTTGGAACGGAGAGTTTAGGTTTACCAGTATACTCGATAGATGGCATTGATAGACCTGGGCGTTTTTTTTCCGAAACGCCTTTTTAACACAGTTTGTCAATGAAAAACGAACGAACTGTTTCTCGACGATCCAACATTAGGTTTAAAAACGAACGAAATTAGTACAGCTCTCTATTTCTCGACGATCCAATATTAAGGGGATGCCCTAAGGTAGCCCGCGAAATTCAAATTTTCTTTCGTTTTTTGCAATTGCTCTTCATTTAATTCATTCTCTGATCTCGAAAAACGTTTTTGTAAAGGTCAGGTTGGTACTTGAGACGTTTTTGAATTGATAAATCGTATGACATTATTCGGTTGAACAAAAAAAAACTGGTATTTTTGGCTACAGTAAACCTAACGCAATAGGTTTACTGTAGGACATGAAAAACTGTTTTTTTTTATTGTTTCCTGGAACCTTTTTTTGTTTCTGAAAAACGTATTCGTTTTGTTTTACGAAAAATAACATAACATTACCCAGCTCTAACGCTGGCTAATTTGTCTATGGCTGACATTCAGAAACACAATTAAATAGTTACATTTTTATTTCAATCACGTATTTTATTAAATAAAATAATAAATATATATTAATCTAGTTACTAAAAGTAGGTGAAAATATAAACGCAATGTATATTGTGCTATATAATTATTTCTTATTTAATTTTTCTGTGTAATTGTAACGCGAGATTCGTTTACACGATAACGTTTCCGAACATACTCCACTGGAAGTTTTCTGTTTTTATCTGTGGTTCAGGGTGAATTTGACAATTTCATGGACAATAAAGATAATGTATGGACGAAAAAAATACAAATACTATCGTATTGTTTATAATAATACTTAATACTCTCTGTAAAAAGTACCGCAAAAGTTGTGCTGATCGTTTTTTTCGGTTACCGCGGTGTAGTGCACCACAGAGCATGTAATTATATTGCTCTATGAATTTCTTCCAGAGGGAAAAATTGTGAATAAAGGGTATTATTTTATGCGTCATTAGGCGTTTGCGAGAGAACATCCGATCCCTTGAAAACGGCCAAATTTGTTGAACGACAATAATTCATAGATTTTGCACCATAATAATGCACCATCGCACAAAGCTATCATTGTGCAAGAGTTCTTAGCCAAAAACTCGGACGTCATCGACCAAGTGCCGCGCGCCGTACGCACCTGATATGGCTACTTCTGACTTTCTTGTTCCCGAGGCTAAAATTACCTACCACTTTAAGGAAGACTTTTTGAGTCAATTGAAGTTATAAAAGAAAATTCACTGAAGGAGTTGAAGACCATACCTCAATCAGCTTACCAAAAATGTATGGAGGACTGGGTCAAGCGAAAGTTCCTACTTTGAAGGCGACAAAATAAATTTTGCCAAATAAATTTTTAGTGTTATTGAACAATTCCTGGTACTTTTTTTTACATAGAATGTATTTTGTTCCTTCGCAAGTAAGTACTAGTTTCAGAGTACAGAATATAATATAATTATTTTATATTTTTTCAGATGATGATATTGTGGTTATATTAAAATGAATTTCTTTGTCAAACCTATTTGAGATTAATCATGATTTATGAAAATAATCGATAAGGTAGTACATGTTTACAGCTAATTTGAGGATAATATTCATGTGAATGAGGTATAGTGAAGTCCTCTCACTTGAAATTATAAGTGTGCTGTGGCGACTGCCATTAAAGACGAATAATCGCATTGGCAGCAGCATTTTCAGAGATATACATAGGAAGGTTAACTTTAACAAATAAAACCACAATAAATAGTTTAAAAGTTTTTATTTCTCATAGAATTTAAAACGGCCTCAGCTTCAGTCTCATATTGTAGTCACGGTATGAGCGCCCTACTGTTTTATTTTCCCTATTGTCAGATAGAGTAATTCGAAATAGACGCGACAATAGCAAACTTTGCATACCTAGATCCAGGACAGCTCTACTGCGTAAAAGCATATTCTGTATGGCGCCAATTCTGTATAATAAGTTGCCAAAATATTGGAGGGAATATACAACGGAAAAATTAAGAAGTAGGTTAAAAAACCTTTTAGAGAAAGCCTACTACAGCACTGACGAATTTCTGACTGATAAATTAATCTAATTCTTATAATTGTGTATTCCTAATTACTTTGACATTAAATTGACTAATTTTTATTATACATTATGAGTTGTTGACTTTCTGTAGAACATTTTAAATTTTTAAATTCTAATTTGGACTATAAATTATTTGAATAATGGATAAATTTATAATGATTTGATTAAATGTAATAACCTACCTACTTATATTTGTACGCCGTTGAGGCAAAACATGACTGTGGTAAAATTTTATTGTAACATCTTGCATGCCATGTGTGTGTATACTCATGTTTTGGACAAATAAATTATCTTTATCTTTATCTTTATCTGTACGCTTTCCCACAAAACTGTAATAATAAGCAATGATGATCTCTTAAACGATTTGCTCTAAAATATTTTGCTCATCATCATCACCATTTCAGCCAAAAGATGTCCGCTGCTGGACATAGGCCTCCCCCTCACTCACTTCACCGTCACTTTGACCGATTCTGTGCTATTTTACTCGAAGTGAGTAAAATAGCACAGAATCGGTCAAAAAAAAAAATCAATAATTATGTATTTTAAGTCCTGCTGTTCACATGTTGTGGTTTGATTCTGGTCCTAACTTGATTATTGTCATGCTTATTTCTACACTCAGGGTGGCCCTGTTGTTATCACCAACTGCTTGCCTATAAACATCTCTGGTAGCAGCCTCAAGCATGGCAAACTTTATCCAAATGTATGACCTAGAAAGAAAGAAAGTACTTATTATTGTTGTTTATTTACTTTTGTTTAATATATCACTCATAGTAATTCAGCCATTTTAAAAACACTAACCTGATGAGTTCTGTGACTTGCAATTGACATGCCACACGCAAAACATAATTTTATTATGCTTAGATTTCCATGAGCAAGTAATACTTCGGATAGAGTTGTAGATAATTAATAATGTCCAGTCTTGCAATAACACATGTCATCAGAGGATACCTGAAAAAGGTAAAATGTCAGTGTGTTTACTTATGTAATATAATTACATCATAATATAGAAATTTACAGCTGACGACGCGCGACGTACTCCTGACTGAACATAGGCCTTCTACTAATAGGCGGCTAAAATAGTGAACGGTGAACGGGTGTTCATAATAAATATTTAAAGAACATATTAAACTTACCCAGGGCCGTGGAAAGATAAGCATTAGTTCGTCTGTCTTCAATTTAAATTAACAGCATTAAATCATAATGTAACTTATGTACCTATAAAGTAAATACAGAAAAATAAATACAAATCAATGTAAAACAAACAGTACGACAGCAAACAATACCATCTGACAGAAATCTTTTTGACAGTTTGACATTATGCATGGTGTCAGTGTTACCAGGTTTGATTATTTTGATAATCGATTGGGTTGTTATAAAATAACATGTCTCGAAACACTTTTAAGTTTTTGAGTATATTCAGCACATTATTATATTGTAGTTATTGTGAAATCATAATTTTACATTATTTGAGTATTATAAATAGCATTTTAAACATATTCGTATAGTGGATACTCCACGTACTCCATGTGAATTAGTATCGATATTTACAATCGATTACAAATTATTTGATTGGAATAGTCTTTCATTTGGCAACATTCAGGTTAGGATTGAATGGCGGATGTACAAAATTACAATTAGACAACCAAATAAATATTAGTTAGGTTCTCTAATGCTAGCAGAAAGAAATGTTTATAAAAAACGACTTAACTTGAAAAAAATACGACATAATTTTTGATAAATAAGCTTTGACACAGTACCATACCGTGGGCCTGCTTTCGAGAAATCTCCTTTCAACTTTATAGGTCATCCGGAAGTGGATTAAAGGTTTTTGATGACCCATGGATATGTAGTTGATAAAAATGCCGATTTTTAGACGTTAATATCTCAATAACCGTTTGGGCTTTATTTATGAAATTTGGAATTCTAGTTAATCTAAGGGGTTTTAATAAATAAACCAAATTTCATGTGTTAACAATGTTACATAGATTTTGAGTTATTAAGGGGTCAAAAGTGGCTCCAAATGGTTCGTGTAATATAACATGTAATATAACACACTGCAGCCGTGTCTTGCCTTGAAACTTGGCTCGACACGCTCTCGCGTGTCTAGATTAAAAACAGCATACTTTCTAGAATAAAACAGTAACATATTATTGCCATGAGGCGTATTGAGAACTTTCTGGAGGTCAAAAGAAGTGCACAGAATGGAAGGGTTTTCTTTACCTAATTGTCGATGACAATCCAACCGCTTCTTCGATGCCTCCTTTTCGTCTAAATGAGCTTGCAATTCGGCACAATCCTCTGGCTTCTGGCCTTCAAAACGCAGGCACTTTATGCATTTGTCCTTTTTAGGAATGTGAAACCCAATATTAAAATCAGTAGTGAATATTAGACGGAATACTTTTTCACTTACAACATCCACTCCTTTACTAATTAGGTCTTCTTTATAACAGCGGTATAAATTTTTAATATTTTTGATTTCAACAGGCAGATATAGTTTTGTGCTATCCTTTCGGCAGTAGTGCGATGGTATAGCAGGTAACCTTTTGATAAAGGATTTTACTGATTCTTTGATAGCGTTAGATGTTTTGTTGGTGGGAATGCATTTTCCTCTTCCTTCTTTCGCCATACCAAGTTCCTGTGTCGTCAATGTATAATAAATGTATCTTTGACTGATATCAAGAGTGTTCATGAGGAACTTTAAACAAACTTGTCGCCGACCTTCTCCATCATTTATGAAATAAAAGAATGTATTATTCCTGTAATTAGAGTCTTTGGATCTCTTCCTTTTTATGGTTTGTTTAGAAGACATAGATATGATCCACTGTTTTTTTCTTTCTGTAGATAATTCCCAAAAATGTTTAAATATGGCCATTCTCTTTTCTGAGGGTATTTCTTTGCAGTTATAGGGACAGTTTTTTTCCAAGCAAGGATTCGGTTTTATATTTCTTTCTTTCACAATTGAACCATCTGACTTAACATATTGAACGCCCTTTGATCTAGCATCTTTTCGTACCTTTTTCTTATTTGTTCTTTTCTTTTTTAATCCTGCATCTTCTACTTTTCCATCTTTTATGCTTATTTTCTTTTTCTTCGCTATTCCTTGATCATCTTGATCACTTGAAAACTCATCTGTTTCTTTCCACGACGTTGAGTCCCAAGCAAAATCTTCATCATCACTTAAAAAATCAACATAGCTTTTTTTTAGAACTCGTTTGTTTTTCTTCCGTATTGGATGATCACCTTCTGTTTGTATTTCTACATTGTCATCAGTATTATTATCTTCTAAAGATTTCCTTAATATATCCACGTCGGTTTCAGGTATAATTTCAGTAATAGTTGGTTGAAGACTGTCGTTACTAATTGTCCTTTCTATTTCTGTTACTTCAGGTTTGTCCTTTTCTTCTTGATTCTAAAAGAAATTGAAATATTATTCACCATCAAATTTGCAAAAAAACTTCGCACTAGATTTTACAGTAAACGCGAAAGTTTATGAGGGTAAATGGATAATACGATGTTTGTTGCTCATTTATGTTGAAAATATTAATTAGGTTTTGATAAATCTTAACAGTAACATAGATCATAAATCAAAATAACACGTAGACTACTTTTTACAAAGTTACGAAACTAGTGACTATATATAAAAAAATCACCTCTCTTTCCACTTCAATCGTTACATTGTTAATAATTAAATCCTCGTCTTTCAAATCATCAGGTATATATTGTGTCGTTTTTGTCTGAAATAAGTAAAATTTAACGTGTTAATAACAAATGGCTACTATTACAAGTATTACAAATATGAAACATATACCTAGTTCTATATCCACAGAATGTGCATAAAAGTTCGATTCATCATTTAAATCAATTGGATCATCAATCAAGGATTCCGGTTGTTGATCTATGCTGTTCGAATTAAAAATACTTAAATCGTTGACTTGTTCATGATAGGTGGTACTTCCTAAGATTGTTACTGTAGATTTGGTGGTGTCGCTTTTATCAGTTACGGAAGACGTATTATCCTCTTTTGACACACTGATTCGTTTGATTTTGTGTTTGTAGAATTTCTCTCTTTCTGTCTCCATATTTATCTGAAATAGTAATTATAAGGGAAGTACATAAGATGATCCTTTTACAACCACAAGTATGTACCTATTCATATTCATAATTGGCGCTAAATGTTAGTACTTAACATAGTTTACAAATAAACGACAAATCTATTACATAATAGATCACTGAAAAAGTAATTTGCATGTCGCTTATCGGTAATTTTATTGTAATAAACAAACTAGGTGTACCTAAAATGCATCTAAAGATACGAGTATTAAATAATTATAAGTACAACTATATTAAACAGTGTGTATATCAATAATAACAATCATGTATTGTATACAATTATACCGAAAGACAGTTAGCCTAAGATTGCAATAATTCTCTTAAAATAATGAATTAACTATATACTTAATAGAATTAGTAACATAATTAAACTAATAAATAATAATAACAAATAAGTAAACGTATTACATTTCATCTCAATTTGAAATCTTACATAAACAACACTTACGATTTGTTTTGGAGAGCGCTGTTTTATAAACACTGGCGGCAACTGTGAGTCACGTCACGCCTTGATACACTCTGGAGTTCGACTGAAGCGCCTGAGCGCTACAGTGTCGTTGAATGATCACGATTTTTAACTCCCGGGTGATAGAATAAATAATATTATAATAATATGACATGAATGAAATGTATCATATTAGAATTGAATGATTTAAAGGTCGACTTTTCTTTTTATTAAAATTGAAAAAAAAATGTTTCAAATTCCATCAGTTCATTTTACCGTCTGTTTTAAGAGTCATTCATTTAAAAAAATAATAGGACCAAAATGTTTTAACGAACATGCAAAATAGCTAAAACAAAACGGCTATTTAGTTTAAGAAGCACCCTAGGTAGAAAATAGATGCAGCTGAAAGAGCTTAAGCGACACTCCATGTCGTATTTTGTTGACGGACAAATGATTTAAGCGACATCGCGACATGTAAATCGTGGATATCAAAATGATTTAAGTCACATGTTAATAAAAAATAGAAACAAGAAAAACGCTTTAACCGATATTGAATCTTTTTTCTGAGAAAGGCCTACTGATTTATGTCTCGGTTCTTTAAATCATTGTATAATTCAAGTACACTAGTAATAAATTAATGCAAAAACGACGTCAGATAATACACTGCCACTTTGGAAACAACCCAAAAATAGAGTTGTTTGAAGCGCCAAAAAAGTGCTCAGATTTAAATGAATCCGGCATCATCCGACGGAGAAAAAATTGCTGATTCCGAATATGTATATAACTCAATATCGCCCAAGATGTCGCTTAAACCAAATACCCTATCACCCTGCACATTATGAAGAATCACACTGTAGAATATCATGGCAGGAAAAAGAGATATTTTGTGACTCAAGTAAATTTTGATACAGTAATTGACTTACTAAAATTAGGTGGAGAGTCAGGGATTAAACATGTTAGTATTTGTGCATGGAAGTATGTGTATGTGAGTAAGAGATAGGGGTGTGCTTGTGTGTGTGATGTATGTTTGGTCGTATTATATATTCTGTTTATTCATATAAATAAATTGTTTTCTTTTGAATAATTATTATTGCTATATTATTTAATTTTCATCTATTCATCTTGGTTCTTATTAAATTACATTTTTAAATATTTCTTAAAATAAAAGAATTAAAAAAACATTAAAAAATATAAAAAAATAGAGGTCCGCCGGTGTCGGGAGCAGGGTCCAAGCTACCGGTGGTTAGGGCTGCAGAGACAGGAACCTCCTCACAATGCGAGCCGTATCGAGGAGTACTGCCTTCTGAATCAGGCGCTTGAACCAACCGCCTAACGAAAGCCTCGAGAGATGTTGGTCGAGGCTTTCAGCCATCAGGCCATTAGCCGTTACGACAATCGGCACAATGATAGCCGAGCTCACATTCCACATGTCAACAACCTCGTGAGCTAAGTCAAGATATTTTATTTGTTTCTCTTTCTCAGCTTTCACGAGGTTCTCGTCATGTGGAATGGTAACATCGACTATCATTGCGCGGCGCGCTAATCGATCTATCACTACTATATCAGGCTTATTTGCTACAATAGTCCTGTCAGTAATGATAGACCGATCCCAGTACAACGTGACATGGTCCTTTTCGAGAACTGGGTCGGGCACATACTTGTAATACGGTACCTCAGAGTCCACAAGTTTATATTTCAAAGCAAGTTGCTGGTGAATAATCCTAGCCACTTGGTTATGTCTGTGCAAGTACTCGCCTTTAGCTAGACGTGAACAACCGGAGATAATATGTCTGATGGACTCACCCGGACGATGGCATGCCCGACACACGTCAACCGTACCGTCCTTCTTAATATGTCTCCGGTAGTTATTCGTCAAGATAACTTCATCCATAATTGCACAGACGAAACCTTCGGTTTCCCCGAAAAGGTCACCGAAACGTAGCCAGGATACGGACGCTAAGAAATCTACGACGGGCTCATGAAGAGCCCGATAGAAGCGCCCGTGAAGCGCCTTGCTTTGCCATACTTCTTTGCGGTCATCTGTAGTAAGTATTACAGGTTTGCGCCAGTTCTCTTTAACCATGGAGAGCGGGGTGAGCCCATTGTCCACTGCGACCACATCACGGTGCATACCCACATCGGTTTTAAGAAAATATTCCCTGAGGCTGCACACCTCGCGGTTGTGGAGGGTCTTCGCATTTAAAAAGCCTCGACCCCCGCACTTCCGCGGGATGTACAGTCTCATCACCGATGAACGTGGGTGATGCATCCGGTTTGCGGTCAGGAGTGTACGGACCCTCCTGTCCAGGGCGTCCAGTTCGGTCTGAGTCCATTTGAGTATGCCGAAAGAGTACATCAAAACTGGCATGACTCAACCGTTGAAGGCGCGCACCTTGTTTCCGCCTGAAAGAAGACTAATTAATACCTTCTTCAGGCGACCAAAGAAGCGCTTCTTCAACGATTGCTTCATGTTAGCAACGTTGATGCCTAACGCTTCCGACATACCCAAATACTTATAGCTTTCAGCTGAGGAGAGGGATCTGAGGTGTGTATGGAGTCCGAGAGTTGGGTTCTCTCGGATTCCATAATCTCCCCTCGCTTTACATGCATGACTGCACATTTGTCCCCACCAAATTCCATCCTGATGGCGCCACTGAATGTTTAAGTTATCTTCAGTAGCTCCATCAGTCGCAATCTGTTGGGGGCAAAGAGTTTCAAGTCATCCATGTAGAGGAGGTGAGATATGACCTGACCACCTCTCCTCAACCTATAGCCTAGGCCTGAATCTTCCAGCAGTGTGCTCAGAGGATTCAGGGCTAAGCAAAACCAAAGTGGACTTAAACTGTCGCCCTGAAATATTCCCCGTTTAATCCATACAGGCTCGGCATTCCCCTGGACCTGTCGGCATCCTGGATAGCGAAGGACCGTCCTCCATTGCCCCATACACGACATCAGGAAGGCGCGCAGAGATGCATCTATCTTGTACAACTCCAGCACCCTCATGAGCCATGTATGTGGCACCGAGTCGTAGGCCTTCTTATAGTCTATCCAGCATGTCGACAGATCCTTGCGGGATCGACGAACCTGTTGGCTTATGGCCATGTCGATGAGGAGAAGCTCCTTAGTACCACGGGACCCGTTCCTACATCCATTTTGGGAGGCTGACATAATTGAATTACTGTCAATGTGTGTGTTAATTTTCGCTCTCAAAATGGATGTAAGAAGTTTATAGACCGTCGACAAACATGTGATCGGTCTATAATTCTTGGGTTCCGCGGGACTACCTGACTTATGGAGCAGGTGGGTAACGCCTGTTGTTAGAAACTGTGGTAGCGACCCAGACTCTAGGGCTGACTGGAATTGAGATGCCAGGCGAGTGTGTGAACTACTCAGCCATTTTAACCAAAAGTTGTGCAGTCCGTCCGGCCCCGGTGATTTCCAGTTCGGTAACGGACGGACTGCTCTGGCTACGTTTTATTTAATTTCTTTTATTTCATTTAAATACTTATAAATTATATTTTTAAATATTAGAATAAGGAAAATATAAAAACATTTAAAAATATAAAAAATAGTAGCCCACCGGTATCGGGAACAGGGTCCAAGCTACCGGCGGTCAGGGCTCCAGAGAGAGGAACCTCCTGACAATGCGAGCCGTGTCCAGGAGTACCGCCTTCTGAATGAAGCCCTTGATCCAGCTGCCCAACGAGAGCCTCCTTAGGTGTTGGTCGAGGCTCTTGGCAATTAAGCCATTGGCTGATACGACTATCGGCACAATGATCGCTGAGTCCACATCCCACATGTCGACAATCTCGCGAGCCAAGTCAAGATACTTGATTTGTTTGTCTTTCTCGGCGTGAGGGACTGTTATGTCAATAATCATTGTGCGCCGTTCTACTCGATCCACCACCACTATATCAGGTTTATTGGCAACAATAGCCCTGTCAGTGATGATGGATCGATCCCAGTACAATGTGATATTTCCATTTTCGAGAACTGGATCGGGCACATACCTGTAGTACGGCAATTCCGATTGCACAAGGCCGTATTTCAGAGCAAGTTGCTGATGGATAATCCTGGCTACAAGGTTATGTCTATGCAAGTACTCTTCGTTAGCTAGACGAGAACACCCGGAGATAATGTGTCGGATTGATTCTCCCGGCCGGTGGCATGCCCGACAGATGTCAACCGTGCCATCCTTCACAATAAATCTCCGGTAATTGTTCGTCATGATAACTTCATCCATAATTGCACAGATAAAACCTTCGGTCTCCCCGAAGAGGTCACCAAAACGTAGCCAGGTCACGGACGCTAGTAAATCTACATCGGGTCCATGTAGGGCCCGGAAAAAGCGTCCGTGAAGCTCCTTACTCTGCCATACCTCCTTGCGATCGTTAGTGTCAAGCACTACAGGCTTGCGCCAGTTCTCTTTAGCCAAGCAGAGCGGGGTGAGACCCTTGTCCACCGCGACCACATCTCGATGCATCCTCACGTCGGCTTCTAGGAAATATTCCCTAAGACTGCATATCTCGCGATTGTGGAGGGTCTTAGCGTTTAAAAAGCCTCGACCTCCACACTTTCGCGGGATATACAGTCTCATTACCGATGACCGTGGGTGATGCATTCGATATGCAGTCAGCAGCGTACGGACCTTTCTATCCAGGGCGTCGAGTTCGGTCTGAGTCCATTTGAGTATGCCGAAAGAGTACATCAAAACCGGCATGACCCAACCGTTGAAGGCGCGCACCTTGTTTCCGCCTGATAGGAGACTATTAAATACTTTCTTCAGGCGGCCAAAGAAGCGCTCCTTCAACGATTGCTTCATGTCAGTAACATTGGTGCCCAACGCTTCCGACATACCCAAATACTTATAGGTTTCGGATGCGGAGAGGGCTCTAAGGTTTATGGAATCCGAGAGTTGGGCTCCCACGGATTCCACAATCTCCCCTCGCTTTACATGCATGACCGCACATTTGTCCACACCAAATTCCATTCTGATGGCGCTACTGAAAGTTTCAGTTACTTTCAGTAGCTCCATCAGTTGCAAATTGTTGGGGGCAAAGAGTTTTATGTCATCCATATATAGGAGGTGAGATATAACCTGACCTCCTCTCCTCAACCGATAGCCAAGACCTGAATCCTCTAGCAGTGTGCTTAGAGGATTCAGGGCTAAGCAGAACCAAAGCGGCCTCGAACCGTCGCCCTGAAATATGCCTCGCTCTATCCTTATCGGCTCGCTATTCCTCTGGATATTTCGACATCCTGGATAGCGAAGGACCGTCCTCCATTGCCTCATACACGACATCAGAAAGGTGCGCAGAGTTGTATCTACTTAATACAACTCCAGCACCCTCATGAGCCATGTATGTGGCACCGAGTCATAAGCCTTCTTATAGTCTATCCAGCATGTCGACAGATCCTTTCGGGAACGGCGCACCTGTTGGCTAATGGCCATATCAATGAGGAGTAGCTCCTTAGTACCGCGGGACCCGTTCCTACATCCATTTTGAGAGGCAGACATGATGGAGTTGGTGTCTATATGTTATTTAATTGCTATTTTATTTAATTATTATTTTTATATTATTTATTGATTATTATAATATTTTTTTATTATAATTATTATATTAATTATTAATGATTACCGTATCATTAATATATTTTAAACATACCTATAAATTGCATGATTATCATCATTATAATTTTAATTGTACTACTACTATTATTTATGTTTATCATTTAAATATTCATCTAAGGAGTAATAGCATTTGTTTATAAGTAATTTTTTTAGGTTTTTTATAATTATATTTAACTTTTCTTCTTTCTTTATTATGTCAGGTAGTTTCTTATATATTTTTATAGACATTACGTAGGGACTTGTAGAATGCATTTTTAGCTTGGATGTTGGTATGTTTAGCCTAGATCGGTGCCTAAGTATGAAGTGTGATTGGATATCTTCGCGTTTTGTGTAGAACTCTTGGTGCTTACGGACAAATTTACATATTTCTAGAATGTAAATACTAGGGAGAGTTAGAATATTATGCTTTAGAAAATGCAGCAGTAATTTAATAACGAGGATGGTTAAATAATGAGATCTTATTATAAATCAAACTAGTATTTTCATAGTAGAACAAACGAAAGTGTATTTTCAGAACAAGTACAAATCAAATTTAGAACAAACCGATGGCGTTATTTCTATATTATTTTGATATAAAACTGACACCCCTACTTATCAAAATAGTCTAGACACCTACATACCAATTCACACAAAAAATATCAAAACTAGATTTTTATCTCTTGCACACCTAACAGTTGCATAAAATGATAATGCTTGGCACTACGCAAACCTTTTGTTAATAGGTCTGCTGGCATTTGAGCTGTTTCCAAATATTTCAAATCTACAATTCTATTAGAAACACATTCTTTACAGAAATGGTAGCGTATATCTATATGCTTAGTTCTTTTATTAAAATTATCATTTGAAGACAGCTTAAGTGCACCCTGGTTATCATTAAATAACAGTATGGTGTATGACTCAGAAGTCATTTCCTTTAGTAAATTAATCAAATACACAGCTTCCCTACTGGCTTCAGCTAAACCCATATATTCAGCCTCTGTGCTGGAGAGGGCTACTTCTTTTGCTTTTTTGCCTCCCATGAAAGAACACTACCAGCTAACATAAAACATAGACCCGTAAAAGACCTGTCTACAACATTACTTCCCCAATCTGCATCAACAAAACCTACTAATTTCGAATTACCACTTCTAGTATATTTCAACCCAAAATATTTAGTTTTCTTAAAGTATTTCAAAATTCGTTTAGCATATGCCGAGTTTCATGATTGTAGCAATTGACCTCATCTAGTTTTAAAATATGATTGACGTGTAAAAGTGTTTGTACAAACCTACTTACAGAAATAAAATCATTTATAATTTATTAAATTGACTAAGGAAACTTACTGAATAAGTTATGTCAGGTCTAGTTAGCACCACAGAGCATGTAACTTTAAGAGGCGGAACTTAGAACATTCAGTTTTTGAGAATTTGTTACCTTTTTTAGCCAACCGCATAAAAAAAACAAGGCTACCAACATGAAAATTCTAAGTAGCACTGACAATGACAATCATGACCTTGAAAGGGTTATCGATAGGGATGCGCAACATATAGATCAATAAAATTATCGATATCGATGAAATGAATGCATTTCATCGATATCGATACACAGATAATAGTGAGCCTCCAATACTAATTTATTTTCAAAAATCGGTAAAATAAAACACAGATTTATATGATTTCAGTATTTAATTATGGATATACTTAAATGAGCTATCAACATTGGTCTCAGACCAAAATGGCTTCCTTTTTTATTTTTTAGTGCCGACATCAGTTTCTTTTAGCATGCCTGACTCAATTTTTTCCAAGAGACTGGCACTGCGTCTTAGTGATGCCAGGCTGCATTTAGTTTTTTGTAATTGTTCCATCAACTGATTTTCCCTTGGCGTTAAATCTGTAAAGATAATTAAATATTAGCAATATTTTCGATGAGACTTGTAAACATTTCCTTTCACATAAAACGCAGGCATATTTTCTATTTGAAATGAGCAATAGTACACAAATTAACTCAATAAATTTTGAGAATTTCTTTCTCTGTCTGTCTATTTGTTTGTAACATCATCACATGAGAAAAGGTTAATGGATTTTAATGAAACTACCTAACAAGAGGTTGCATCTATTTTTTTTTATAATTTGATGGATGACATGAGAGGACTGTACTGTATATTGTTATGTTTAATAGAGATCAATTATGGTGTTTGTTATAGTTACCTTTTGACTCTGAATGCTGATACATTACGTTACGTTATGTTGTGGAAATTCTGCGACTATTTCCCTTTTTGTTGAAATCCTTTTTTCCAAAGTCGTTAGCACATATATTTCACTGCTCATGCAGTTTTTCTATTGGTAGATACAACAGTTCTTGATTACCAACTGCTTTTAGCCACTGTCGGCAGCTGGAATATACAAAATATAAAAGGTTACATTATAACTGACTCTGTTTCACTGTGAATTTATTTAGTGTGATTTAAAGTTAAGAAAACACCCAATTTACACTATCAGCAATAACTAAATGAAATAGATTATTATTATACTCAGATTTATTTCTTAATCCCAGTATTTACATAATTACCTATTGGTGTCAAGGTAGATAATATAATCTTAGACTCTGACCAATATATTTAGCAGTCAACCTATTTAGACTAAATTAGATTATAATTTAAAGTAGACAAATATTACTGTAGGCACAATGTTTTAAACCATTTCTTCAAGAGTTTCAACTAATCTTGATTGATGGTTCGAGAGTCGTATTACAGAATTTGAATAGCATAGCATAGTGTTAAGTGAGCACAAGATCAAATTAGCAATAAATATCGGTACTCACCGGTTGGTATCCAGTAAAAACTTGGAAATACTTGAAAATAGCAAATTATTTACGGTATGCCAGGCCTCTTTGATACCACAAAATTCACATCTTCTGTGACCCTTACCCATGATGGTTCACAAACTTAGAGTCACTGTCAATTATTCTGATATGTCATAATTCGAAATCTTACAGAAAAAGGAAAAACAAACAGAAAAATCTCAACACAAACATTAATACTCGCGTGAAGGCGGACATGTTTGTGAGAACTTCGTAATTTAATGTTGGTCATTCTGCCATCCTGTCATTTTGCCGTGTGTTTCTGAATGTTGGCTAGAAAAGGTAACAAACTCCATACAAAAATATTTTTTTCGGAGTTTCACAGCACTGGTTAGCACAGCTAAATACATTAGTCCGCCTATGAGCTGCTGATAAGGCAAGTCACTTTCACATTTTTTGTTAAATAAGTTAATATTTAATTTGGTCTCTAAAGGTGTTTCAGCTACTTTAAAATCTGCCATGTTAAACCTATTCAACAACTGGTTAACATATTTCTCTTGGCTTAATGTAACTATACCATTAAATTTATCAATATTAACTGTCATTCCAAAACAATTCTTAACTTATCCTAGATATTTTATTTGAAATTTAAAGACAACACCTTTTTCAAATTATTACATTCAATATCATCGTTTGAAAACACAAAAAAATCATCGACATGTAAAGTTATTATGGTCTTTCTACCAGCCTTGTTTTTAGTGTACAAACATGATTCTAATCTGGAGCGTTTATAACCATTGCCAACAAGACATTCGTCTACTTTCTTGTACCAGGCCCTTGAGGATTGCTTTAGTCCATAAATTGCTCTATTTAATTTAAGTACTTTATTATTATTGTTACTTTGAGAATCTAATAAGCATTCTGGTGTTTCCATATAAATAAATTGTCTCCTCAAGGTCCCTATTCAAGAATGCTGTAACAACATCAAGATGAGTAACATCCAAACCAAGTTTAACAGATAATGCGAACAATAACCTTAAAGTTGAATGCCTAATCACAGGCGAAAAAGTTTCTGTATAGTCCACATTTAGCTTCTGCATGTAGCCCTTGGCTACCAAACGAGCACGGTAACGAACACTATTATCCATGTTCAGATTTTTACGCAGCACCCACTTACATTTTACTATGGTCTTGTCATCTGTTGGCATATCCACTAAGCTCCCATGCATTGTTGTCCTTAAAACATTGAAGTTCTTTTTTGACTGCTGATAACCACTGTTCTTTCTCTGAACCTTTTAATGCTTCTTTTAGAGATATTTCACTAGCATCATCAAATACTTCCTCAGGAATACACATATTTAACATCCCATATCGATCTGGCTTCTTTCTTATTCTGCTGCTGCTTCTTACACGCTGCTTAGGTGAATCATGAGCATCTTCATATTCACTAGGAATATATGAGTCATCTGACTCCTCCGATATTTCTTCAATTAGTGTATCCTCATCTCCAATTTCTTCTTCTGGACTTGGTGAACCCTTGTCAAATGGGTCCCCCACTGAACATGAGTTTTCTCCACTTCTAGTAATTGGTATACTGACCTCTGTGTTCTTCTCATCTTCCATGACAATAACATCTCTGCTTGTTGTCACTCGTCCTGTTCTTGGGTTATATATTCGGTAGCCTTTAATGTCATCTGGATATTCTATAAGTATCTGCTTCTCAGATTTTCTGTCCCATTTCTGTCACATGGACCATCACACTGCTACCAAATATTCGTAAGTGACTTACGTCTGGCTTACGTCCAGTCCAGATTTCATATGGAGTTTTTCCATTTAATGCAGGAAGTACAGTACGATTTTGTAAATAAATTGCGGTATAGAGTAGGCGTAGCGGTAGAGTTTTGGGCGCAAGCGACCACGCTTGCGCCCAAAACTCTTTGCCCATATTCGCATCGAATAATAAGCATCTAGCTTTCTCTACAATAGTTCGATTATTCCGTTTTGATAACCCATTTTGTTCTGGGGTATAAGGATTACTCCTTTGATGAACAATGCCTTCCTTCTTGAGATATGAATCAAATTCTCTGTTGCAATATTCACAACCATTATCACTTCTCAATATACTCTCATTATCTTCTTACTCATTTGTTTCTCAACTTTTGCTTTAAATTCTGCAAAACATCTGAAAGCTTCACTTTTATATTTGATGAAATAGACAAATATCATACGACTATAGTCATCTATGAATAGTATGAAGTATCTGGAAACAACAAGTGACTCGTGCTCCATAGGTCCACAAATATCGGTGTGAACTAAATGGAGTAATTCCTTGCTTCTTGAACCCTCATGTGTGAAAGGAAGACGACACTGTTTTCCCTCACAGCAAACCGTACATGATGACTTGTTAAGGTCAACTTTCTCTTTAGAGATTCATTCCTTCAACAGCACTAGTCATTTTATTCAGATATTTGCTATTGACATCATGTCACATGGCCCAATCTACGATGCCAGATATCGCCTGATACAGTTAAATTCGCCACTACACTATCAGGTATTCTCAACTTGTATAATCCATTGATTAGCATAGCTGTAGCCACAAATTCGTTGTTTTTATTGAATACTTCACATCCATCTTTCGTGAACTGAACTTTGTTGCCGGATTTTATTAACTGGCTCACTGACAATAGGTTAGTAGTCAATCCTGGAGCACATAATACTTCCTTTACTGTAACTTCAAATTCACGTTGATCCGTTTTTGTCACATCGTGCGCATTTAATAACTATTTTTAATTGACTTTGTTTTTCAAAGAGTGATAACCTATTTTTCTAAAATGGAACAAGTGGATTTAGTTCATAACCTTGACTTGTATGTTGTTTTAAAGCAGTCTGGCAAGCTGGATAACTACCTTGCATTGCTGCGAACTGTTGTGTCTCAGTTCAATTTAAGTCTTTCGGAAGAAGACTGCGATACTTTAAAGGAATTTTGTCAAAGATTCAGCCAAGCTGTCATAAAAAGATGGAAGACCGCCAAATGAAACTCTGAAAAATTTAAGAAACAATACGGAGTCTGGTTGGCGCTTACAGTGGATTGGCCATCTTGTGTTGTTCCACAACAAGCTGCAGAAGATGCCATTACAGAGTATCAAGCACCTTCAACCAGCCAATCTGTATCTGTTGAAACACTAACTAAGCGTTTAATTCCTCGTAAACCATTCGTGGAATTAATATTTATACTAAACAGAAAAACGGAGGATTGAAGAACAGAGTCAACAAGACAGTGACGAACTAGCTTACGCTACAGAAGCAAGTTAAAGAAAGATGGCAAAGAAAATTTGACTGAAGTCATTGATTATTATTTAATGAAAAATCCTGAAGAGGTAGCAACATTTTCGCAACTAATTAAAACTCAGCAGTACAAGAAATGTACTTTTACTCCAGAGAAAGCGCTTGGATTGCTGCTATCACTTAAACTGTCGAAGTGGCAATATATTACATTGCGAGAATCTACAATCCGCGAGGGTGCATCTGATATTTATCCATCGTATTATAAAGTGCAGCAGGCTAAATTAGTATGTTACCCTCCAAATGAGGCATTTAGTTTAACAGATACAATGGCTAAAGTATCTCTCCAAGGTCTTCTTGACATAACTGTGCAACGTATACTCAAAAGTCTACCAGATAAGCCGCCTCATCGGTCTTTAAATTTATTGTCAAAATGGGTCAAAGGAGAACACAACAAATCCGTGATGCAACAGAGGAAGAAACAGATATAAAATAAATTTCGAAAGGAGTTAGGGCTTTTGATAGATATCGTGAAGCAGGGATCAGGGACAACAAATGACGGAAATACGGCAAGGAAATTCTTCGAATTTCCTGAAAGAACGGCAGCTATTACTGGCTTTTTTTTTTCCTGTGGCAACACTACAGCTAACAGCTGATTTGAATTTGCTCTTGTAATTTTAATCTTATTTATTAAATTACTTTGTTTTTAAGGCCTATTTCCAATTACTCATCAAGTAAATAGGTTAATAGTGTGTATTTTGTATTAGATTCACATAACACGTGCAAAATAAGTGTAAATATTTCAATCTGAATCGGTGACAGTTACCAGCACAAGTGGATTTTGCATTGTCATCTTGTTAACAGGTATAATTCTTTATATTTTACTTGCTATTCGTTTGTTTACGTACTATAATTTCACCAGCAGTTATATAGTTCACTTTTAGTAAGGCTGCTTATTGATGCCATTGACCTTTACACGTAATCGTAACCTTAGTTTGGTTTGGTGACAGAACTTCTTTATTTACATCTAAATTTCATTTTTCTTATAAATTAGTCGTCTCTCAAACTACCTACTGCCACAACTATCTTCTCTCTTCCAATTTCTTGTCGCTTCCTTTAAAGTTATAATCATGATTATGACTCGCAGTGCCCGTCCGCGCCTCGAAGAGTCTAAACTCAATCAGGCTTTGAGCGAATTAAAGGCTTCGAAGGCGTCCTGTGACCAACTAAATAAGGAAATAAATGACAATGAAAAGGTGCTCTTTGGTGCCCATGAAAAGAATGCCATGGAAGTTGAAAATTGAAATGGCTCAGATATACAGGGCGTCCCAAAATTATGGGACATGAAGGGAAAGTACCTTAAATATCGTAGATAGGGTATTTTGCTGAAAGAAGACTTTATGTTATTTTTAAAAGTTAGTAATTCTGCATTCAAAAATTTTCTAAAAATTACTTGCCTCGTCTGGGAATCGAACCGACTTAAATGTAAAAAAAAACACCCCTACTTTTGTGATGCCAATCGAAAGAATGGCCATAAACTAATAACTCTTCTTAAGTAACATAGTATTTTAAAAGAAACGAACAACGTAAAATGTTTGAGTCAAATTTCAAGAAAGTTATTGATTGCCGACGACGACGTTCGAAAAGTAGCGATATTATCATTCCATAGATAGCATTGATTATTCGTAAATAAGTACCCACTTCATAAAATACTTTATAGCATAGGATTGGTACGAATGGACCGATTAGATGGCCGGCCAGATCCCCGGACCTTACACCGTTAGATTTCTTCTTTTGGGGATACGTGAAAGATATGCTATACAAAAAGCGATACGAGAACGTGGGCGAGTTACAAACAGAATTGTGCCATATCTTATCGAGTATTCACCAAAAATTTTCCAATGAGTGGGCTATCGCACAGTGGAACGAATGTATGGGAGCGGTTGGACGTAGACATTTCCGAAAAAAAAGAGTAAAATTATGCCAAACTAATGATGCCATCTTATTCGATTACTTAATGCCTTCATAACTTGTGGTGATGAATTTCTTCATAACTCCCATATTTCGGGAGTAATTTGAGAAAATGTGAAATTTTACTATGAAAATGAGTGTATCGAGCTCTCTCCCTCCTGATTCCGGGCTTGTTTCAAGTAGCGGTCTCTAATATCATAATGCTAATACTAAGAGCTATATTTAATACTAAGACACATAGTGCGCCAAATGTGCACTTTCTGGGATAAAGAGTGATGTTTATTTTATAACACAATTTTTTTATTTTTTGTTTATTTTGTTGATTAAAACCGTTTTTCTAAAGGTTTACCTTATTACAATAACATTTCTGAGCAGCCAATTAGAGAAGATATAAGCTAATTAGGATATATAATTAGGGACTTAAGGTTTACATATAAAACTGATGCACTAATGATTACTGATAAGAACATTGCTATTATTTAATTACTAAATGGCTCTTAATACACTAATTTAGCATGCATCATTTACTAATTATCACAATAACTAATTACCTTGCAATATTTAACAAAGGATACCTGGGATACCTGGATTTTATATAAATAGGTCACTATTAGTAACTTTAAAATCAGTGTTGATTTACACCTCGTTGTATCCAAGCTAATCTCGCAATGTATTTTCCAAATTTTAATACAAATCTTGATATTCACGTTGCTTTATGCGCACGCGCACATAAAGATTTACGCGACTTTAACTATTTGTTCAGTGTTTTAAAAGATAACAGTTGTGTTCAGTTATGTGAAAGTGCTGAAACAAGTTTAAAAGACTGGTGTCGTCGATTTTGCTACCGCATTTATGCAAAATGGACACAGTCTGGAAGAAGCACAGATAAGTTTCGGAAGAAACATGAGATTTGGCTACAGGCTGCAATTCAATGGCCGGAATTACAGAATGAAAATATGGAACCTTCTACAGAAAATATAAGTGACGTCATCGAGCCCATAATTTCTCCTGCTAAATCTGATGCTTCAACTTGTACACATCCTAGTCCTCGTAAATCTTTTGAGGACCTTAGTAACCGGCAAAAAAGAAGACGCACTGAAGATAGTCTTTCATGCAGCAGTAGCAGCGCTGAAATTATGTTTTCGGCCGAAAGGGCGCTTCAAAAGGCAGGACAAAGCGATACAGCTTATGTTATGAAATACTTGACGGAGAATCCAGAAGAGGCCTCAAAAATCAAAGCCTTCATTGAAGGTAAATCAATTCAGGTACGGGAAATATCCCCTTTGAAGGCATTGGCTCTTTATGTATCGATGAACTTATCGAAATGGCGCTATAACACTCTTCGGGATTTCAACACTCAAGAAGGAGCTCTTCAATACCCGAGTTACTACATGTTGGTTAAAGAAAAAATTAAGTGCTATCCGGCCAAAGAAGATCTCACAGTTACAGAGAGCTCTGCAAAAATCAAATTACAAGCCTTGATGGATTTAACCTCAAGAAGACTTATTAGGTCGTTAGAAACCCCTGTTGATCCCAATCAACAGCTCGTATTGACCAGCAAATGGGGTTTTGACGGATCATCTAGCCAAAGCATTTATCATCAAAGGACGAGTGAAGATGAGCAAATCGATCTTGCTAGTAATTTTATGATTAGTCTTGTACCACTGCGGCTCGTCTCAAAAGGTGTAACAATTTGGGAAAACGAGCGACCATCTTCCACTTCATTTTGCCGGCCAATATTGTTTAAGTTTATAAAGGAAACCAAAGAAAATGTGCAGAGAGAGATGGCTGAAATCGAAGCAGAGATTGAAGCCTTAACTCCATCCACCATCACTGATGGAATTAGTGTCAAACACCAACTGCTGTTGACAATGATTGATGGTAAAATTCATTCCATTATATCCAATACAGCAGCTTCAGTGTGTGACATATGCAAGGCTTGTCCTAAAGAAATGAATAATTTAGAGTTAATCAAAGATAAACACGCAAACGAGGACATGTATAAATATAGCTTAAGCACCCTTCACGCTTGGATTCGCTCAATGGAATGCTTATTACACATTTCCTACAAATTAGACATAAAATCATGGCAAGTAAGGGGTGATATAGCAAAAAGGCAAGTTGATGACAGGAAGAAAAGAGTTCAAGAGGCTGTAAGAAGAGAAACGGGCTTACTTCTCGATGTTGTGAAACAAGGCAGTGGATCCACCAACAATGGCAACTCGGCAAGGAGATTTTTTGAAAACTACACTAAATCTGCTGAACTGACCGGAATAGATGCTATGCTTTTAAGAAAAATCTGTGTGATCTTGCAGTGTATTTCATCAGGAGAGAAGATCAACGTAACTAAATTCCGAGAGTTCTGCTTTGATACTGCTAAGCTTTACGTGGAGTTATACCCATGGTATTATATGCCTTCTTCACTTCATAAAATTTTAATGCATGGGCCAGACATAGTTCAGAACATGTCAATTGTGCCCATTGGTTTTCTATCCGAAGAGGCATCTGAGGCTAGAAATAAAGATTTTAGAAAATATAGAGAGGGGCATTCTCGAAAGCATAGCAGTATCTCATGCAATGAAGATATTATGCACAATCTTTTACTGTCTTCTGATCCACTTGTTACAAGTATCCGTCCAAAAGGAAATAAGTTTGTAAAAAAATCTTCTTTTAAGGAATTTTATGAGCTTACGGATTCTGAGAAAAGTGATATCGAATTTGTTAACATAAATGATTTAGCGGACATCGATTCTGAATTTGAATTAATTGATGATGATGATGATGACGAAGATAATTAAATGATGTTATTGTTTTAAAATGTGTAACTTAGTAAATTAGAGCTTACATCTTAATTATTTATTGTACTTTTAATGAAACTAGGTAATTTATTATCAACTTACTTAAAAGTCATACTCTCATCAGTTCTTGTGAATATTTTTGTTAATATATATTTCTGTATATATATAATATATTTATAGACCTCTTAATAAGTCTGTCTGCGGTTTAAAGTAAATACAAATGGGGAAAAAACGTTTTTTTTTTAAATTTTCATTTCCTTTTATCCCAGAAAGTGCACATTTGGCGCACTATGTGTCTTAGTATTAAATATAGCTCTTAGTATTAGCATTATGATATTAGAGACCGCTACTTGAAACAAGCCCGGAATCAGGAGGGAGAGAGCTCGATACACTCATTTTCATAGTAAAATTTCACATTTTCTCAAATTACTCCCGAAATATGGGAGTTATGAAGAAATTCATCACCACAAGTTATGAAGGCATTAAGTAATCGAATAAGATGGCATCATTAGTTTGGCATAATTTTACTCTTTTTTTTCGGAAATGTCTACGTCCAACCGCTCCCATACATTCGTTCCACTGTGTATCGGTCGCTCAGAAAGCGGATGGATGTGCGCAGGGACATTCTTTGAATATATGACAAATGTTTTTAATCCTTGTGTCCATCCAAAAAATAACACTGGCTTTTCAATATTTTCTTTTATTTTTTGGATGGACACAAGTCACATTTAACTTTGCACCTATCTAAATTCTGCTCTTAAAATGGCCAACCTCTGAAAATCTTATGAGAATATGTGCTGGCAATGAATGAGCTGGTAAACTCACAAACAAACAACTGTGAGCAGTATCAAACACCATCCAAAGTACTTACACAGGACCATTCATTGACAACATGCAATACAGGTGGTATTGCTGCCTTGTGTTGGATTTGACATTTCACAATAGTATTTGACAATAGTTCAAATAAACTATCTAAACAAATTATAAAAAATTATGTAATATTATTTTGTGATGAGATTGGAAAGGACTTAGGCCACTTGTTGTCAGATGAATATCCAGGACACTCCATAATAAATTACTGCCCCTTGACTGTTACGGCGCCTCATTGAGGCGGCTGTCAAAATGGCCTTATCTGTTAAACGCCTCATTGAGGCGCCATATTTCCGGTCGAAAAAAACGCGCCAAATTGTCTATAAAAACTATACCTTTACTGCTCTAACTTACACAGAGTGTATAGAAAAGATAAAGAAAGGCATATGACATCATATGTTAAACATCGAGCAACATTTAGCTCTGGAATGTTTTATTCAAATATAGTCTATGGGGACGCCATCATTTCGTTTTTGCCACCAATGTTTACGACTTCGTGCGCGGCATTTAAAATAAAAAAAATGTGTGTGTGATTAAAACCAGCATGGAAGGGTAAGTACCTAACAAACAGTTTTTAATTGCTGCATTGTGTATTGGATAAAGATTTTGTACAGAATTTGTTATTTCGCGCGGATGTTGCGTGAATTTTCGCGCGTCACGCCGGTACATTTCCGCGTTTTGTGAGTAGAAAATACACTAGTGACAGCAAAATCTCGCTAGAAACATGATTTAGATACGTTACTACATACGTATTAGGTATTTTATTAGTGAAATTCGATAAAAGTTTGCGTAAATATTCAAATGAAAAAATGCATCCAAAATAGACTGACAGGCCCTGTGATAGGTATGACATTCAAGCCGCCATGTTTTTTGTGCTCCGTACATAGTATAGAACATTGTCAGTATAATTTTTACCGACTTCAAAGAAAAGCGAGGTTATATTATTTTAATTTTTTTTTTATTTTGCTGCTTTTTTTGTACAGTTGTTTTTTACAGTTGTGCATGTGTTATACTTTTGCTTTTTTTTTACTAGTACTAACTAGTAACCCTGTCTCGTACGACTCACGATGTGGGCGAGGCGGCAGAGCACGCGAGTACGTGGTCGCGTTTGTGTGCGCGGCAGCTCAAATAGAGCCAGCGAGCCAGTTTCTGAGCTGGGTGCGGCGATGGTACCAGAACACGGCGCGGTACGCGGTCGAGGTGTGCGAGGAGGAGCCGGCAGAGGGTCTCACAGGCCTGGGCCTCGCTTAATTGAAGAGTAAGCAGCTTTTTTTAACGTTTTTGGTTTACTAAATCATATTGGTTATCATTTTTGAGTATTACGTTTGAATTTTGTATTTCAGACTAAACATTCGTAATATTGACGACCTGCCGGCGGGTCTGGGCTTGGAGACGCCTCTGCATCCTAGCCGAAAGCGCCAGTGGCAACCGTAAGTAGTTAGTTCTACATTGTATCTGGTTGAGAATTAGCATTAGCAAGAATATTTTTTATTTTAAAATGTCCATCTAGATCTGATCCTGCACCTTGACCGCCACCACCACTGCCGCAGATGGAGGTTGAGGTGTTGGTGGAAGATTTTCCACCGAGTCCACCACCACCGGTGAGGGAGTCTTCCCCAAGCCTAGCGGAACCAACACCACCTTCGCCGTCATATTCTGTGTCATCACCGGCGTTGGTAAGTATCTTACAGACATTTCTATTTATCCGATAGATAGAGATGGGTAGGGTACTACAAAACTTGTCTTATTTTCAGGTATGTGGAGTGTGTGTCGGCATCATCATCATCCTCATCGATGGGGTGTTCTCGTCCTCGCCAGAGTCTACGAGATGATGATATTTTCAACCAGCTCTGTTACGGTAAGTAGCTGCTGATTTTATCGCGGGATGGGGCTAAGGGCAAACTTCTAGTTCCCACCAGATGTTTTACTTATCTATCTTTACACAGGAAGCGAGCCAGACTCTAGCGAGAGCGAGGACGAGGAATTGGCGCCTATCTATGGCATCCCAAGGGTACAAAGGAGCGCCTGGGAGACGCCAATGGATCCTGACGAGGATGATGATGACACCGACCCAGCTCCTGCCGCCGCTGTGCCCGCTGCTTCGCCCGCCGCTGTGCCCGCCGCTTTGCCCGCCGCTTTGCCCGCTGCTTCGCCCGCCGCTGTGCCCGCCGCTTTGCCCGCAGACAGCATGGATGTTCCTCCGACGGCGACGGACCAGTCTAGGAGTTTATATGATTTTGTTTGGAATGACTTTCCGAATGTTCCGATTCCACCTGAATCGAGACGGGAAAGTTTTTCGCACACAAATGTAGGTCCGACCGTTCCATGTGTCGACCCATATGATATTTTCGTTAGCATATGGGATCGGCAATTTATGGAGTACATTGCCTCGGAGATAGATACGCTCAGCAGGTGGCAACCCAGCTCCTCGAGACCAACAACCTCCATCCGCATAGCCGCATCAGCCGTTGCAAGTCACAGTCTTACCAAGGGGAACATGCGTAAAGGCCAGATAACTGGTCTTACCTCGGGGGACGTCGATGTCATGGTATGGCGGGTTATCAATAGGGTCGCTATGATCTCGACATACCATGGCAACGCCGTTTCCCAAATCCGAGGGTCCACCAAACCCATCCTGATGCATGACTACAATATCATGATGGGTAGGGTGGACAAAAAAGACCAGATGCTGGCCATGTTCCCCATCGAGCGAAAACGAACAAAGGTCTGGTACAAAAAACTATTCCGGAGACTTTTGAACGTCTCCACTCTTAACACTTATATCATTCAAGTCAATCATTTCCTTCTTCTTCTTCTTCTCCTTTAAGGCATCGTAATTTCCGTATAACTCTCGTCAAATCTCTTCTTTATAAGCATTCACCTCCCAATTTTCAGCCTGCAACCACACAGAATTTGTGCCAGTTGCAGTCGCTATCTTGCCTCACCCACCGCTTGGCAGAACTCCCATTTACCAACTCGGATATAAAGCATCAGCGCCAGCGGCGGAAGTGTGCGCACTGCGGCAAAAGAGTGCAAACATTCTGTGTTGGTTTCAACAAAAGTATGTGTATAGACCCCTGTTTCCTTGCCCTTCATGTATAATTTTATTTATGTAAAATATATTGTATTTATTTTTTGGACCGCACCTTTGTTCGTTTCCTTGGCGAATTGTAGGATGTTCATCGATTAGCGTGATTTGAACATTTTTTAGTATTAAAAAAAAATATCTTCCCCCTGTTTGAAAGTCATTCATTTTTTTATTTTGTTGTTCAGATGTGACATACTGGTTGTACCTATACTGTGTACTTGGACTTTTTGTACTGAAATTGCTTATTTTTTTACATTTTAATTTGTTGATTTTAATGTTTTTGTTAGGCAACATGCCTTTGTGTTGTGTTTTTCCATTAGTAAATATCATACTAGTATAGAATGCAAAGATAAATTTAAAATAAATGCAATAATCTTTGCTCTGTGATTCAAAGTATGAGACGGTCTTTCTTATCGCTCATTTTCAAGTGCTTGCATTGTTGCTCAGTCATCGTAAATTAAACATTTCTAACAGCTACAGCTTTGTCTGTTATGTTTATAAACCAAACTAAATAATAAGATAACATCCTAAGCCACTCGGCTAACAGAGTTCCCAGAATGATTGTGTAAACAGACCCATTTTTTTTTGCCGGCGGAGGCATGTTTATTGTTAAGCTTGTAATTTAACAAAAATGTATGGAGATGTCTGATATTTTTATTGAATATTGTTAAATAATGTGTAATTATGAAAATAAAACAATAACTTTTGGAAATGATGCTTTTATTTTGTAAATATTACAATATTTGTACGAAAATCTGGGAAAAAGTCGCTTACCCTACTTTCAACTTCGAATTAGCAATATATTACTAAGTAAAACTGCACTAAACCCTATACATATAATCAGGTAGCTTATTTCATTCCAATTTCAATGACATAAGGTTTGTAGAGCTACGATGCGTATTTTCCGAGATATCGTGATTTTATTGAAGTATTAAGTACCTAAGTATTTATAAATTTCTTATTACCTAATCGTATTTCTGCATAAAAATAACTTTGCAATCTAACTTGTAGGTAGTCGCAATGGATTCAGTAATACTGTATGTGAATGATCAGCCTTGTCCACACTGGGTTGTTCCTATACCTGATGAGGCTACCTACAAAAATAAGAAAAGTTCATAAGTCAGAGAGAGGGCTTTAAGAAAATTCGTTGCTGGTAGATATACATATATACAATAAGTAGAAGGTACCGAAAAGGAAAAAAGTAGAACTGTCTACAAAATACAAAAAGAAATGAGATCCCATCAAAAACAATACTTGTCAAAAAAACCAAGTCACGCAACTCAGTTGTTCTGCGGTAAAAAGTTGTGAGATCCATGTAATACCAAGTCGGTTATTAATTTATTCAGTCTCTACTTAAGCGACTTTCTGTCTTAATACGTCCAGTCTCTAAGACCACGATCGTGGTCCATAACAATTGAAAATCAATTGTGTCTGGAATCTCCGTACTCGAAGCATTAAGTTGTTACGTAATAATTAACAGCATCTTATAGTGACGCATATCAATATTAAAATTCTTTAATGTTTTATATAAATATATTGAGACTTGGCCATCGCCTGAAAACACGTGTAAATTCAATCGCCTGTGTAATGTATGTAGTGTGTTTTCACCTTTATATTATTATTAAGACAAGTAACACTGGATCACTCCGCAGCACTGCATCCGGGTCCGTTGACAACCCCGTGTAAATGTCATTCCGAATACATGGACGCTTGGACGAAGCTTGTGTTTTATTCCCGATCGGGTTCCTCAATATACTTCAGTGGCGACGAGGACATCAAAAAAATAAATCCCAAAAATCAGCGTGTTAACGACGTCTGGCTTAAATAGACAAGCAAGTAAGATGACCATCGGCAAAGTTGGCGAATTCAGAGTGGCGGATGACTGGAGATTATATGTGGAGCGTCTGGAAAATTATTTCGTGGTCAATGAAATTAAAAAGGAATTAAGGGTGCCGACGTTAATTACATTGATGGGGGCGGAGAGCTACGAGCTATTAGTCAATTTGTGTACACCGGACAAGCCGAGCACAAAGACCTTCGAATACATAACCGCCATTATGGAAAAGCATCTACAACCTAAGCCGAGTGTATTAGCGGAGAGATACAAATTTCACCAGCGAAAACAAAACTCTGGTGAAAGCATAGCTGAATACATGGCGACTCTCAAGAAAATTACAAAATCATGTGAGTTTGGTACGTGGCTGGAAGAGAGTATTCGGGATCAATTCGTATGCGGTTTAAGCAGTGAAGTAATTCGGCAACGATTATTCGCAGAGGAAAAGCTAGACAATGCAAAAGCTTTTAGTATGGCCATGAGTATGGAAGCGGCCGAGAAAAATGCAGCTGTTGTCGAGGGCAACATGAAGTCCACTGACAAGGCGAGCACGGTAAGCGACTGCTTGGCGGTGGTAACGTCGACTCAAAACGGTGGTCGCGGCGGGGCGGAGCACCCAGGAGCCGGAGCGCGCGGTGAAAGGCGCCCGTGGGCGCGGAATGGACAGCGACGTACAGGTACTGGTTGGCGCAAACCGCGTCATGGCGAGGATGCGGCGACAATGGCCGGACCAGGGGAACGTGCTCGAAAAGAGCAACAGTGCAACGCTTGTGGAGGTCAGCACGACACGGCCTGGTGTAAATTCGCGCGATACGTGTGTCGTGTGTGCAACAAACAAGGACATCTGCGCCGCGTATGTCCTTTGGAAGTAGGTCATCATCATTTGGAGGGAGTCTAAGCCTCATCAAGCATCATATCAGATGGTGAACGAAGTGACGAGGTAAGGGTGGTCGAAATTAATCATTTATCTCTAACACAGTGTCCACCGATATTTTTGACATTAAAAGTGCACAACAGAGAATTAAGTATGGAGTGTGACACAGGAAGTGCCATATCTTGTATTAATTATGAAACATACAAACAGCTGTTCAGTGACTTAAAAATACATTCATGTAATATTGTGTTGAGATACTATACAGGGGAAATAGTAAAACCAATTGGGGTCATTAAACCAGAAGTAGAATATCAAAGTAAGACTAATAAATTAGATTTGTATGTCATTAAAGGAGGTAAAACTACATTAATAGGTCGACAGTGGATGGCAGAATTGCAAATACTATACCCCAGTTTAAAAAGTGAGGTTGTGTCAGTAAACAATGTACAATATAAGGAGTTTAATATGTCTGAATTTAGTTCCAGATACTGTAAGGTGTTCGAGGAAGGTCTGGGTCGATTCACTGGTGGTGCCGTAAGCATCCATGTGAAGGACAATGCGCGGCCGGTGTTCATGCGAGCGCGCCCGCTGGCGTATGCGCTGCGCGAGCCGGTGGAGCGTGCACTGGAGCAGCTGGTGCGGGATGGCATCCTCACACCTGTGCATCGCTCTGATTGGGCCACACCCATCGTGCCAGTGGTAAAAAAGAACGGTACTATCAGAATTTGTGCTGATTACAAATTAACATTAAATAAGATTTTGGAAGTTGACCGTTATCCCTTACCGCGAGTAGAAGATTTGTTGGCTCGTTTACATGGCGGTGAACATTTTAGTAAGATTGACTTATCTCAAGCATACGCACAATTTGAACTAGATGAATCAAAGAAATATACAGTTATAAATACACATAAAGGTATGTTCATGTTTAATCGATTAGTGTATGGTTTAGCATCCAGCCCAGCAATTTTTCAAAGATCTTTAGAACAATTATTTGCTGATTTACCCTGCGTTGGGGTGTTTTTAGATGATATTGTTATGACAGGAGCTACCACTCATGAACATATTAACAATTTATGCAAGGTTTTTGATCGTTTACAGACATATGGCCTCAAGGTAAATAAGGAAAAATGTAGTTTTTTTGCAAAGAGAATAAGTTATTTAGGCCACATTATTAGCAAAGATGGGGTGCAAACGTGTACGGATAAAGTTATGGCTATAATTAATACACCTGCCCCTACAAATGTATCGGAATTGAGAGCTTTCATAGGTATGACGATGTACTATGCGAAATTCCTTAAGAATGTCAGTACAATTCTTTCACCTCTATATAAGCTGCTCCAAGTAGATGTACCTTTCAACTGGTGTGGAGAATGTGAAGAAGCATTCAAGCATGTTAAACACCAACTAGCTTCAGGTGAGGTACTGACACATTATACACCAGACCTACCACTGGTGTTGACCGCGGATGCAAGCAGCGTAGGTGTGGGCGCAGTGATATCGCATCTCACTGCGACCGGGGAGCGCCCGATAGCATACGCGTCGCGATCATTAAGTTCGGCCGAGCGGGCTTATTCACAAATAGACAGAGAAGCACTCGCGATAGTTTTTGGTATCAGAAAATTTCACCAGTACCTATACGGGCGTAAGTTTACACTAAGGACAGATCATAAACCATTAACATATATTTTCGGAAAAAAAGTAGGCATTCCCGTAATGGCCGCGTCGCGGCTGCAGAGATGGGCGATTCTGTTATCGGGTTACAATTATGAAATAGAGTATGTGTCATCCAAGAAAAATTGTGCGGATGCCTTATCGAGGCTACCGCAAGGGAAACAACCGAACGTGAGTACAGAGATCACATATTTAAACTTTGTCGAAGATTTCTTACCAGTGACTAGTCAGGAGGTTAGGAAGCAAACGGCGACTGATACACTACTCAGTAGAATTATACTTTATGTGCAGTCAGGTTGGCCTTCATTATGTATAGATGAACAACTGAAGCCATATTATGTTAGGCGGAACGAATTGTATTTAGATTGCGGTTCTTTAATGTGGGGCTATCGTATAATTATACCGATAACGTTACGGAAAATGGTACTGGCTCAATTGCATACAAGTCACATGGGAATCGTCAAAACAAAGTCAGTAGCACGTAGTTATGTTTGGTGGCCGAACATTGATAGTGACATAGAGCAACTATGCCGTAGTTGCGAGACTTGTGCGATAGAGGGCGCTGCACCGCCACGAGCTGAGCCACAACCCTGGCCGTACACGATGCAGCCATGGAGTAGGTTGCACGTGGATTTCTTGGGACCTTATCGTGGTAGTACATTCATGGTTCTAATAGATTCAACTTCGAAATGGCTCGAGGTGTATGAAATGTCGCGCACCAACGCTACACAAGTGATAAAGGTTATACGTGCTACCTTTGCTAGATTTGGCCTTCCAGTAGAATTAGTTTCCGATCAAGGGCCCCCATTTACGAGTAAAGAGTTTAGCGAATTTTTGACGAATAATGGTATTGGCCAACGATTTTCACCAGCATATCACCCCTCTTCGAACGGCGCGGCGGAAAATGCTGTAAAATTATGCAAAACAGCTATTAAGAAAGCTTATAGGGATAACAAAGACATTGATGCGGCTTTACAAACGTTTCTACTTAACTATAGGAATACAGCTCAGAGTACTACAGGAGAAACACCGGCCATGTTGCTACAACGACGGTCATTACGAACGCGATTAGATTTATTACGTACAGACCGTGCATTAGAGAACCGAGTTCAGGCGGCTCAACAGCGACAGACAGTAAATTCAGGAGGGGTAACTCGAGAACTAACGCCACAAGAAACGGTATGGACTAGGAATTATGCAAAGGGGGATAAGTGGCTGAAGGGTGTGATAGAGGCTAGGGCAGGCGCGCGTGAATACATAGTGGATAACGGTGACGGTCAGCTTACAAGAAAACATGTAGATCATATAAAACGCAGATCACGATTATCAGATTTTGCGTGTTCTGATGGTACCACTTTTGACACGGCTTTACCAAATCCAACACAGGCTGGTGGGGATGACATGCCGACAATAAGAGGGGAGATGAATGTTAGTAGTTCACAATCAGAAAATTTAAGCGATAAGGTTAAAATAACGGGTGAAGGACCTGGGACTTCAAGCATTGAAAAACCTGAACATCCATCGCCACTCCCACCGCCGCCGCGGGTGGATCGACCCAGACGTAATCGTAGACCGGTTGTGAGATTTGTTATTGATGATTAACTAAATAATCATGATCATAGTTAGTGGAAGAGGCTGCCTTGGCCGCCCCTTCCGATCCCAAGACATTGTCGCAGGGCTAACGACAACGTATAAATATGAGTAAAACGATATCACCTCATGTTGCAATTCTTGCACACCATGCAAGAATTGCCCTCAAGTTTATTTCCATTTCATTGTTTAACTTTAATTAGAACTTATTTAACTCTACCATAAGTAGCAAGTAAGAGGTTATTAGGGTAAGTGAATAGTTGTAAGTTATTAAATGTTTAACTTAAATAACTGTTAAATAAGTGGGGAGGTGTAATGTATGTAGTGTGTTTTCACCTTTATATTATTACTAGCTGACCCGTGCCCACTTCGTTGGGCGGTAAACATTTTAACTTGTGATGAAATTGTGAGTGTGGTTCGGTTAGTACTGAGTGCTATGATTTATTTCCTGACTGCCAAAAGGAGGGTTTTGGTTTTATTGCATATTAGCGAGCCGCTGCGAGCGCTCAGCGCTAGTTTCCCTATCCCTTGTTGCTGAGACATGCTGCCTTAAATCAGAAAGACGCTGCGCACGTTCAGCGCTAGATTCCCGAGCACGGGCCTGCGATGTTCTCGCGCTTTGGCTAGCGAGCCTCTGCGAGCGCTCAGCGCTAGACTCCCTATCTCTTGTTGCAGAGACATGCTGCCTTAAATCACTGAGACGCTGCGCACGTTCAGCGCTAGATTCCCGAGCACGGGCCTGCGATTTTCTCGCGCTTTGGCTAGCGAGCCTCTGCGAGCGCTCAGCGCTAGACTCCCTATCCCTTGTTGCAGAGACATGCTGCCTTAAATCACTGAGACGCTGCGCACGTTCAGCGCTAGATTCCCGAGCACGGGCCTGCGATGTTCTCACAGTTTGGCTAGCGAGCCGCTGCGAGCGCTCAGCGCTAGACTCCCTATCCTTTGTTGCAGAGACATGCTGCCTTAAATCATTGAGACGCTGCGCACGTTCAGCGCTAGATTCCCGAGCACGGACCTGCGATGTTCTCCAGCTTTGGTTGCAAGCCGCTGTGAACGCTCGGAGCTAGATTCCCTAGCGCGTGCTTGCGAAATATTTTTATATAATAATTCCTCGAGAGGCGCTGATGATTTTTAAGAGCAAACTCTTCCGTACGGCGTACTCGAGCTGCTCTTGTCTAGGATGTCTGACGGGAAGTTGTGATTTCCTTTTAGGCATGATAAACAATCGCTGAAACTATCCGATATCCCAAAAACAGAAATACCACAGCTTCGAACTCGAAGAATGAGAACGAAGTATTATTTGTGTTTTAAAAAACCGAGCAACCAAAACAATTTTAAAGACCAACAACATTCAACCAACTGCGTACAACTCACCTACATAACGACGAAAATTCTAAATAATAACTGGAGAGGTTCATAAATCCGCGGAAAATCTAAAACCGCGATTCAGAAAAATGACGTAATTGCACAACGTCATCTATGGGTAAATGGATAAAACGTCCGTACAAAGCATGTGGGTCAATATCAACAAAGTGCATTTTTTTTCAATTTTGGTGGCGAAATTTTTTCTTCCGTTTTTGTGAAAAATGAGGACCTGGTATAAGAATAGAAAGTTCAAGCTAGAAGGATCTTCAAAAGGTCTGAGAATATCTCGATAACTTTTTGAGATAATTTAGTTCAAAGTCTAGTGTGGCCACCAAAATTGAAAATCGCCCACCAAAATCGAAAGTGCCCACCAAAATTGAAAATCAGTGGCACCAAAATTGGATTTCTCTGTCACAAACCTCAAGCTCACAAATAAAGCTCAATGCAACTAATCTCACAAATTCTCGAGAATTATCAATAACTTTCATCGGCTAATAAAACTCTCTATTGTTAAAAAAATATTTATTATTATTTATCTGACATCAGATAACACAAAAACAAAAACAAACATTAATGTTTTTATTGTAAGCTTTGCCAACAACTACCTACAAAGGTTTCCGAAACAAAACGAACTACTATACTTGTACTTTTACTCTTTGTGTTTCGCTTCGGTATGGCCTCATTTGATTCTTTAGTCTTTAGTATTTTATTAACATTTCCTAATATTTGTACTTGTTTCCTGTAGGTAGTGTTATCTCTTCTAAGTTCTGCAATTCTTCGCTGCAATAAATATATTTCTTTGGCTTTACTTTTTTGATATCGTCGAAATTAATTCTTAAACCCACGTTTAAAGTCCACTAAAGTAATTGATGTATCTGATGTTCGACTATTAGGGCATACCATAGGAACAGTAGAAATATCAATGCTGCTGACGCATGGAGACGTAGGGGGCGACAGCACCGTAAATTCAACAGGGCTACTTGTGCGAAGATTTCGTGACTTTCTTGGTTGTGGATTAGCACGACTTGTGGTCGGTTGTAAGCTGTTGTGTATTGATGATGTGGAGTCGTTTGATTGTAACTTCTGGTGCGAATGTCTGGACTACTGCAATCACGACAGATTCGAGGACGTAAATTTCTAGTAACTGAAGTATATTGATGCGTGCTCTCATTATCAAATCGTGAAGATCTCGTCGTGCTGCTTGCAAGAGGGTCGTGTGCATCAACAACTCTACAATTAGGTAAGATGTCTTGTTGAGAATTGCTGTCACAGAGTATAAGTTGGGGTGACGCATTTGATTCTGCTTCTGTTGCGAGCATTTTTGTTGCTTTTTTCTTTGATAATATTCTTGTTGATATATTTTATTTCTTCTTTGTAAAGCTCGACGATCGCGTTGTGTTTTTTGAAGCTGTGAAACAAGTTTACCTTCTCGCTTTTTTTGGTGATATCTCTCTCTTTCGTAGTATTTCAGCCTGTTCGGGATTGCTCTTTATTCTTGCTTTTCTTCTTCTTTCTGCCATTCTCTTTTTAAGCAGCCTCTCTTAGCTGGTTTGTTTTGGCATTCTAAAAAGCAACACAATAAAAATATATGAATAAGAAACTTGATCATTAGTATGCCACCCTTATAATAATAGGTCTTACTTACTGCCAAGTACAAAAAATGTATTTGTTTGCTAATCAAACTGTCCTGCAACGTAAAAACTGGCTATTTATGTACAAACAATACATATACAGTACATACTTAAAATTTGGTGGCTCGTTTTCAATTTTGGTGGCGTGAAAACGCCACCAAAGCCACCAAAATTGAGCCACCAAATTTGGAACCAGACATAATAAAAATCTTGAAAAATAGGGGTTTTAAGTTACAATTAAATTAATATCACTGATTTATGCGTAACCCAAATCACTACCTATAACGTGTAGCTTACTATTAAAACACTTTAAAATCAACAGCAAATCGATCCACCAAAAATTGAAAAATTCTTGTCCCCCGTGCCACCCACGATGATACTTACGTTTTTGGCGGGAAATCACAGCACTAATCACACACCTGTTATGCGCAAGTGACTGAGAGAAGCGAAATAATAAAACGCGATTGATCGCACACGCACGAAACTTCATGTTATAGTAAGTTGAACAAGTGCCACCAAAATTTTGATTTTTGCTTGGACAAACTTTGATCGAGTATCCTGTGCTTTTAAATTAGATTTTCTAATATGGTTAAATTGTTTTTACATAATGTGTCTTATGTATATACTAACGAAATTGTTTATTTTTTATTTTACCTTAAATTGTTATTTTGGTGAATGCAATTATATCAAAAAATGGAGCTGGGACAAGCCACCCAACTTGAATTTTAAGGCGATTTTTTTTAACCTGATTACCTAAATAAAATTATATAAAAAAAAAATGTGGCCCTAACTGAACCAAGTTACGTAGTTTACTATAAAAAAAAATAAGAAACATCCTATCATTTAACACCTCGATTCTCAACGTGGACACGTAAAATTTGCCACGGGGATATTCACCCATGTTCTAATGCGGTTCGTAAATGGACGGCGGCATTTTGCGATTTAGTAATTTTATATTATCTTCGAAACTATTTAACCAATTGACATACTGTTTTGGGCAAATCGTATCTCTATGATGTTCTTGTGATCATTATAATATTTTTTTCGATAAGGTTTAATATTTTGTTGTTTAAAAAATCGTCCAAAGGTAAGTACGTCGAAAAATACTTTTTTTAACACATAAAAGCTACTATATCTGCTAAAATATAAAAGATAGAAATATGGTGTCGCGGACTTTTTTGTAGAACTATTCAAAACGGACCAGGTTGCCATACATTGTTTTCAATTATATACAACTGTTAAGGCAGCGCATGCAAATAACTCTGTTGTAAGAGCTACTTTTTTCCGCCTGGCTAGACAAAAATTGAGATAGTTCGGCTAATATGCATGATATCTTTATAATTTATAGCCTACTAGCTTTTGCCCGCGGCTTCGCCCGCGTGGATGTCGAAAAATATCCGACGGGAACGTACAATCGGGATTTAAAAATAACCTATAGGTTAATACAGGTTATAAACTATCTGACACTGAACAGACCAAAAATTCTAAAAACTATATATTCAACATCAGACTCGAATATTCAATGTAATATTTGACTTCGTTACTATTTTATTTTACGTCGTCTGCGTAGAGTATAAATTATTTTTTTCTAGATAATTATGAATTAGGTATTATAACAATAACAATAGACCTTTCTTCATAGCTAATTGTCCTCTACTACGTGTGATATTTGAGGAATACTGTAAAGAAATACCTGCTGTAAAGGACCGGTATCTACCTAAATCCTTCACAGTATTTCTCTATATACGATGTTTTTCACTAATTCGGAAGCGGGCACTAAAACAACCAGGCTAGTTGGAGAGCTAACACGTGAGCAAGCCACATAAAATTGGCCGTGGGAGAAACAGTCTTGCCGCAAATCAACTCCAGCAAATTTTAGGGTTTGTCCCTGTGACTTATTAATAGTCATCGCGAAACAAACCTTGATTGGGAACTGCAATCTTTTAAATTCAAACGGAAGGTCATTTGGTATCAATGGTATACGCGGCACGAATACTGTTTCTCCTTTGGCAGATCCAGTTAGTATTTTCGCCTCAATAACATTGCGGCGGAGAGCTGTTACTTGGAGTCTAGTTCCATTGCACAATTTTGGAGGATGTAAATTTCGAAGTAACATGACAGGAGCACCTACACGCAACATAAGTCTGTGACACGGAAGACCCGGCGGATTAAGAGAGTTTAAAAATTCTACCGGATAATTAACCGACTCGTCCATATCGACCATGGTGTCAACAGAATTGTAAATCATTTCTTCGCCTTCGAATGTATTTATCAACATTTCGTTGATCGCAGCGGCTTGGTCGTTTTTGGGAGTCAAAATGGCTCTCTCGCATAACCACTCCATCGGTTTGCCTTTAATATTTTTAATATCAGGATAAATTTTATCTACAAGTCCCTCAACTGTTGATACCACAGTACATAATTCGTATGGTATTTGTATCAACCCATCTATTTGTGGAAAGTTTCCGTTTCCGATTTGAAGAAGAAGATCTGCAAATCTGCCGGCAGAAACTTCACCTCTGAGATGTACTCTCATGTTTCGAGTAAGTTTTAGAACTTTAATTGAAGGCCATAAGAAAGATCTTTTGATGCATGCTTTGATCTCATCTGCGCGCGTACCTTTAGGCACTACCGGTAAAGTCTGTCGAAAATCTCCTGCCAGCAACACCGTCATACCACCCATTATGTTTTTATTATTTCGTATGTCCTGCAAACTCCTATTCAAGGCTTCAACTCCTATTTTGTGCGCCATCGTTATTTCATCCCATACTATTAGTTTAGTATTTTTAAGCACTTCGGCAAGATTGCTTTGCTTTGGTATATTGCATAAGGGTGTCTCTACATTTGTAAGATTTAGAGGTAGTTTTAAGGCAGCGTGTGCAGTTCTACCTCCTTCTAATAATGTAGCAGCAATCCCAGACGACGCTATAGCTAAAGCTATGTCTCGAGTGCTTCTTACTTTTGCCAAGAGCAAGTTTAAAAGATAAGTCTTACCTGTGCCACCAGGGGCGTCCAGAAAGAAAATTTTTCCTTCACTTACTTCTACACTTGTCATGACTTGGTTATATACAGACGTTTGCTCGCCAGTCAACGATGGCGTATTATTATTTACAAAACTTTCCAAAGCTACTGTATCAAAATTAGTTTCTCTCATATACTCCCTATTACCGGCAACTTGTGGCTTGGTTGGTTTTGGCAAACCGTACATATCTATCGATTTTCCACCTAATGTTAACACTGCTTCTTCAATATCAGATAGACATTCATTTAAAATTTGGTCTTTGAAATTCTCTACATTGTCTCCGATCTCTTTTTGCAGCCTGTGCTTAAAATCTTCAGACAAATAGTCTTTGAAGTCTTCCCAAAGAGCTATTGGGTCTGATATTTGACAAAAGACTAACATAATTGTGAACAGTTCTCGCATTTTTGCTGCTGACTGACAAAGCGCGGCCTCCTCCAACGTCGCATGCCAGTGTAGGTCATCTTCAAGCAAACCTAACATTTTGCAAGCAGCTTGGAAAGTAGGCTGCAACACACCATTCACAGTTTTTAGTGCTTCAAATGAAGTTGGGCCCCGCACTTCATGTAGCAGTAAACGCAGATGATAGCACTCCGTATTGTTGGGGTGAACAGTATATAGACTCTACCTAAGGCGTGTTCCTTCATCACACCAGGCCAACCATCAACTGTTACTCCTCTTTTTCGTCTTACAAAATTACTCTTATTCCATATGTAATATGCGGGTACCTCAGAGTAAAGTAGAATTTTAGCAAAGTTATCTGATTGACATAGTTCGAAAAAAGCTAAAAGCGTCGTTTTTGGTGGATTAGCTATTTTGTCAGCGAGATTATTTGAGTTGAAGTAAACTCTCTGACCGTTTTCCAAATGAATTGCTAAATGAACAACTGTGGGGAAACGCTCATGTATGGAAAACCCAAGAATTCGCCACACTGCTTCTGAGCTACTTATGTACCTTCCGCTCTCATAAATCTTCACCTCATCTTTTTCATTTTCTAGTGCAAATGTAGCCTGGTCCGATCCTTTATTAACATACTTGCATACATATTTTATTGATTTCACAGAGTTGCAATACTCAACGTTTATATGTGCGTTAAAAGTTTTTAATAGTACAGGGTTAAAAGGAACTACCCAACGGTTATCTAGATCCACACCATGAATATTAACGGTAAAACCGCCTTCGCTAGGGGATCGTCTCCGATACTGTGGATAGCCATCATCACCTGTTTGTGTTTCCCTCAATAGAGGTCGGGGATATCTTTTAGTGCAGCTCTTGTTCTTCATACAAGGAGATTTATGATTAAAGCTTCCACAAGGGCCATGAATCATGTTCGACTTTACTATTTCGTAAAGTTTTTGGTCAAGTGCAGGGTCAGGTATTTCAGCGCAGATTACTTTGTCGATAGAGTCTGGCTTTATGCTACTTTTCAGCCATAGAAGAATGTGGACATGTGGAAGACCACGTTTTTGCCACTCAACCGAATACATGTAGCAACGAATTTCTCCAAATATTTGTCCTTTAATCAATATATTAATCAGTTTTTTAACTTTTATATGAAACACTCGAGCAATTATATCGTGACGATCACAAGACTTTTGTCCAGGAAGTAAAACTTTGGTAATGTCGTCCCAGCGAGGGTTGCATGTAAACGTCACAAAGAGATCAGGGCGACCGTAGTTGCGTACATATGTCATCGCATCCTGGGTACGCTCGTGCATGTACCTCGGACCACCAGTGAAAGAGGACGGTAGTACTACCATTTGCCCCAATTGATTGGCATCAGCATCTTGTCGTCTAACTGCATCCTTAAGATGTACGTAATTATCTGCACGTAACTTTGCCTGATTATGTCGTATATAATTGAGTCTCTCAGTTTCTATTTTAGCGTATTGATCTACTAAATACTGACTAAAAAGAGCGATAAAACGCGGGAGAATGTTATCTTCACCGTCTCTTATCATTATACGGAAGGAATAGAAACTGGCTGCCGAAACCATTTTTTTTAGAGGCAATTTAGTTTTGGGATCATGTTGAGGCAAGTTGACAGAATAACCATCATCGCCATAACAAAATATTATGGGATATTGCAAGGCATCGTATGACCGATGCAGTTCACTTATCCGACGTAAAGAAGTACTACGGCTTTCCAATATAATGTCCCGTTTCTCAAATTGCTGATCAACCATCACCAAAGCAACTTCGTTGGTCGTTGGGGCGTTAAAACGTCCTCTATGACCTTCAGGTGGTTTCTTGTCGGCATGAATGACTACTTTAAACGATTCACAGGTGGGGGGAATTTTATCAATGGTGCTTTTGAGGTCTTTAATGTAAGGGTTAACATCATGAAGCATTTTTTGTAACTGTTTAACCAAACTTGGTTTCAATCCTTGATAATTTGAGCACCTTAGACTTACTTCTCTATCGTCTTCTCCAACGAAATAAATCTGCAAGAATTTAGCTTTCTCACCTGGTTCCGGTAAAATGCTTCCAACCAAATGATAGACCTGACCCTGTACTTTAAATGTTGGCATAAAGCCATCCTCCACCACCTGTTTTGCACCAAAAGATGTCATCTGGAAACAATTGTTGTATTTACGAATATTACTCATAAAATGCTTATGGTCAGGGTGCAGATCCATTACCAAACTGTATAGAGGATCAGGAAGACTACGTAATGCTTCGAGTTGCACCTTTCCACTGCCACAACACATTCCAAGAGTCTCGTCCTTCCATTTGAGTGCATTGCAACACTGACACTTATTATTCATATTGCCTATACTCACCATAGAATCGTTGTCGTAAGCCATTCCTGGATTGTAAGACATACCTGAAAGGTACTTTGTAATCCAGGGACTTGCAGTTGCCTTCGTGTTGTATTGTGACTGAGCCGCTCTATGTACTTCAGGATTTGCCTGCTGGTAAGTTGCAGCCGCTTGCCTGTGCACTTCAGGATGTGCCTGCTGGTAATTAGCAGCAGCTCGCCTGTGCACTTCAGGATGTGCCTGCTGATAATTAGCAGCATCTTGCCTGTGCACTTCTGAGTTTTTTTTTATATATTTGGATGCCGCTTTCCGATAAGGTGTACGGTTACTTTTTGAATACTTTTTTTGGGCCTGTTTTAGTTGATTTTTTCTCGTTGCTGCTGTATATCTAGCTCTACGCTTCTTATTTTTCTTTTGAGGTATCGAGCAAGTCGACTGATATACATCAACTGGCTGTTTGGAAGCAAAGTCGGTAGAAAGATCTGAATCAGTTGATGACACAGGTATTTTATCGACTACTTCAACACGTCTGGAAGTAATTTTCTTAGCCTTTACAGAGATTGGATTGAGTTTAGAATTTATTTCAACTTCAGAAAATTGTTCCTCATCTGAAACATAAGCTTCAAAATGGCCACCAGATAGATCGCCTGAAAAGCGAAGGCGCTTAACTGGACAACCTTCAGCACCAACCTTTACATATAACTTGCAATTGCGGTAAACTTCAAAAATAAAATTATATATTCTGCCTGCTGCTGTCAACTCGCATAATGTGCCGTAAGTTGAAGACAGAATCATATCAGCATAGTATTCGTCTGATGTAGTGTAGTTATCACCACATCCATTTTCAGAAAGACCAGAAAACTCATCCCAGTTTTGCTTTACGTGATCAACAATTTGTTCACGTATTTCGAATGCCATTTCTTCATTTCCGTGCATCAAAAAGAAAGAGACCTAAAAAGGCAAGCTCCGTCCCCTATGATCGGTACGACAAACTTTGGTACCATCTGCCCATCAATATTTATAATTTCAACAACCATATTTACAACCTTAGTCTTAAATAAAGTAAAAAAAAAAATTTAAATCTAAAAATAATATTCTTCAAATTTAAAATTTAGAAACAAAGACTAAAAAAATAAACTAATGAAAAAAATCTAAAAATAATATCCTTCAAATTTAAAATCTATAAACAAAGACTAATCAATATTACACCTACCTAAAAAAACTATCCTATTAATAAAATATTATATTTGATACAAAAAGCAGATCTTGATAATTGGCAAATAAATTGATACCACTTTCTCTGATAAGATAACTTAACCGGATGAAAATCGTACCGTAGGTACGAAGCACTGGGGTACTTATACAATGCGCGGTAACGAAACCATAGCGACTTCTATTTTTTCCACTACCGCCATCTATCGAGCTTCCGAGCAACTTTCTTTCTGTCTGTTGGTCTGAAAGTATGACGCAAAAACTACCGGATCGATTTTGTTCAAATTTTGCATAGATGTTCCCTATAAGTGTGGTCAGTCTGTAAGGTACTTATTAACACGCTATTTGCTATGAGTGATGAGCAGAATTGCATTCTGTTCGTATCCTAACTATCCTAATCTATTTATATCTATATTGATTCGCCCGGAGAAGGGGGTGGAGGGGGTTATCCGGGAGAGCGGCCCGTGGCTGAATAAAAACAGCCGCACTGGTCGATTGATCAGGTTAAGCTACGCTTGTCGCGGTTGGTCTATGGATGGGTGACCATCTTTAGATACAGAGACCCGTCCGTGCCTCGGAAAGTATGTTAAGCTGTTGGTCCCGGCTGTCATTCGTGGATCTTTGACAGTCGTTACGGGAAGTCAGAAGCCCGAAAGTCTGACAACCATTTTTACCAAGGGGTATCGTATTACCTAATAACTGCTGCGTTGTGGAGGTCAGATAGGCAGTCGCTCCATGTAAAATACTGTAAAGTTAGAAACAGTACACGTGTACTTATAAATATTATTTTTACTTGAATACAATATTTTGCGAATGAAACAACTTCAATACAAAACGTCATACCCCTTTCAGACCCTTGTGGGTAGAAATTAAAACAAATATTTAGGTTGTGTTAGTTTCCAACCATAAGCCGAAATATTAGTGATTTTAAATTAAAAAATAAAGAACTTTAATTAAAAACAAAATTTCATCCCCCTTTTCACCCCCTTAAGGGTTGAAATTCTAACAACACCGTTGCGTTAGATAGTAGTGATTTTTCTTCGAAAATTAAGGATTTTCAACTTTATCCCCCGTTTTAACCCATCGGGGGTAGAATTATCAAAAACGTTGAGATACGTATTGATTAATTTTCAATCGTCAGTCTAAAATCAAAATTTGAAGATCCTAACTTCAAAACTGACGGACTTTCATACAAACTTCCATCCCCTATTTTTCCCCTTTAGGGGTGGAATTCCCAAAAATCCTTTCTTAGTGGATACTTACTCTTCACAAAGAACACACCCTCCAAGTTTCATGTCTCTAGGACCAGCTGTTTGGGCTGTGTGTTGATATATCAACAGTCAGTCAGTCAGTTTCTCCTTTTATACATATAGATAGCACTCACGAATAATGTAGCTTTCTACCAGTGAAACAATTTTTAAAATTGGTTCATTACTTCCGGAGATTACCCCCTACATACAAACTTACAAACTTACAAACAAATGTTACCTCTTTATAATATTAGTATAGATACACGTTAACTGCCATGCCATATTTTGAAATCCGTCAAATTATTTTTTTTGCGAATTGATTCCAAATGGATTAAATTGAATAATTATGTATAAAAAAGTGTTCCCTTTTCTTTATATCAACAAAAAAAGAAAAAAAAAATAACTGTCAGTCACCCGTGACTGACGTGGCCCAAATGGTACAAATTGCAGTCCGTGCGCCGTGTCAGGCATTTTGTCCGGCACGTAGGTAAAAATTCACGAGTTTGAGCGCGCTTCCTTCTGCATTTTAGCGGGAAATAATCACCCGCGTCCCGCGTTCGCTGCGTTTGGCTATCATCGGTCAGGTGTCGTGTTAGATCGTGTGAGTCCGTGTGACACGATTCGCTTCGCTCCCTACCCCTTTACCCCGCCCACCTCCGCACTAATGTTTTGATTTGTAGTTCCATGCATTTTAGTTGAATTAGAATTACGAAAGCGACGGGGTGCGCGTAATAATTAGTGGTGGCCTCCATGTTTTGATAATGTCGAATATGGATGACTTTAAGATTTCTTTATTAGATTTGAATCAAATTGATGAATTAGAAAAAGAGCTAACTCAAGGTAATTTGGAGTTATTAGATGTTCTAAGTAATGGTGAAGCAAGTGTTGAAGAAGAAGAGACTTTGCGTTTGTGTAACAACAGGAAGAGGAGATATATAATTGAAAGTGGAGACGAAGATGAAAGTACAGATCAGCAGGTTAGATCACTAATTATTGAAAATAAAACTGATTTGTGGTCCGAACCGTTGCGGAACCAAAGGCGAATTGTTCCATTTACCGAGTGCCCTGGTTTGAGACCTTATAGTTTGAGAAGTTTGATGGCTCATTCAAAACCGGAATCATTTTATACTTTGTTAGTCCCGGACACTGTTTTCGAAAATATAGTTATAGAAACCAATCGTTATGCCGAACAAACAATAACAAAGCTAAATTCAAAAAAACAAATGAAAAAAGGATCCCGCTTACTTGGCTGGACAAAGACAAATACGGACGAGATCAAAAGATTTTTTGGTCTAATTTTGTGGATGGGAATTGTCAAATTACCAAAGCTAGCTGATTATTGGTCAACTGATCCTTTGATTTCCCAATCTTTTCCACGTACAATAATGGCTCGTAACAGATTTGAGATTATGTTACGAATGGTGCACTTTTCTAATAACGAAGATCAACCTCCTGGCGACCGTTTGTTTAAAATTCGTAGTTTGCTTGATACTTTGAATCTCAACTTTGCTGCACATTACTACCCCCAGGAAAATCTCTGCATCGATGAGTCTTTAGTGCCATTTCGAGGGCGGGTTATTTTCCGACAATATATTAAATTAAAGAGGCACAAATACGGTATTAAGCTATTTAAAATATGTACCAATCCAGGATATACATTAAAGGTTCAAGTTTACTCTGGTAAACGCGATGAGACTGAATTTATAACACCTAGCAATGTCGTTATGTCTCTTATGACCAGCTATCTCAAAAGGGGTCATACACTCTATACCGACAACTGGTATACCAGTGTTGATTTAGGTAAAAAGCTTCTAGAAGAAGATACTCATCTTGTTGGTACGTTGCGCAAAAATAGAAGACATTTGCCTAAAGATGTTATAACAGGAAGCCTAAAAAAGGGAGAATTTCGAGCAAAAGAGAATGAAGACGGTATGACGTGTATGAAGTGGAAAGATAAACGAGATGTTTATTTACTCTCGACGAAACATTCAATTGGATTTTCCAGGACACTAAAAAGAGGCAAGGAGATAATAAAACCTAAAATTGTGACCGATTACAACAATGCAAAAGCAGCTGTAGACCTGTCGGATCAAATGATCGCCTACTCAACACCCCTACGAAAGTCTGTAAAATGGCACAGAAAACTGGCTGTGGAATTACTACTGAATACAGCTTTGCTCAATTCTTACATAATGTATAAAGAAACTACTAAGTCTAAGAGGGGGATAGTAGATTACAGAAAGGATTTGTGCAAATACCTAACAGAATCAGGCAAAGAAAACTGCGAACCAGAGTTGTTATTTACAAGAAATACAAGGAAAAAGCATATGCTAGCAAGAAAAGAAGGGGCTGTGAAGAAAATTCGGAAATACTGCTCTAGATGTTATAAGATAAATGTACAAACAGTTGATAGGATATTTGCCAGAAAAAAGACCAAGCAAGTTGTAACTTACTGCCCTCAATGCCCAAATGAACCTCATTTATGTCTAGAATGTTATAATATTGAACATAAATAATATTTTTTATTATATAATTTGTTTGTTTAACGTAATAATTCCCCGAAATATGTGATTACCTCAGTAAATAATATAAGTTTAAAATATCATTGTGTTTTATTTCATTTTCCAAAAAAATACTTGATAACTTTTGTTCTAGATATAAAAGTCGAAGGCCATGTTGAATATGTCTTGCTTGGGGCCGTGTCAGTCATTTCTAACAGAAAAGAACACTGTAGACGTGCCGGACGGCACACAACGGTCTTTTGAATTTGATGCTTCGGTGTCAGTCACCGGTGACTGACATGGCCTGAACAGGTAGTGAGTCTGTCAGGCACCGGTGACTGACATGGCAGTTAACGTGTTAAGACAAGTAACACTGGATCACTCCGCAGCACTGCATCCGGGTCCGTTGACAACCCCGTGTAAATGTCATTCCGAATACATGGACGCTTGGACGAAGCTTGTGTTTTATTCCCGATCGGGTTCCTCAATATACTTCAGCCTGAAAACACATGTAAATTCAATTATTTAGTGCGATACGAGAGAAACTCCTGGGGCTGGGTAGGGTGTACGTGGGGTGGGACGTGGTGGACGTCTGTGACTACGTCCGGGTCACATGCTGCTCTAAGTACCAACAGTACGGGCACCCGGAGAAGCACTGCAGGGCGGCAGCAATGATCTGCGGCAGGTGATGGGACAGTGGCCACAATGCACAGGAGTGTCAGGCCGAGTTGGAATGCTGCGCCACTTGCAGGCGCTTCAAGAGGCCGGACGCTAAGTACCACAAAACGGCAACGCTCAACTGTCGAGCGCGTATGTACGCAGAGAGGCAGGCTGTCAGCATGACCAGCTATGTTTAGTCGGTCAACGAGGCGAGTCGGACTGTTCATGGGCGACCAGGTGGTATGGAAGCAGTCCACTATGGGCCGCCTCCGGGAATCGGTTATTGGACCAACTATTTGGAGCCTCCTGCTTGAGGACGTCCTGAAGCATGGCGCCTCGATCGCGCACGTAATACGAGCCAAGTTGCTGGGCGCTGTTATTGATGAGGCGGGCTCCTGCGTGCCGCATGCTAGTTTGGCCGGCCGGGCTGTGAACGCCTTCGGGGAGATGCCGAGTATCTCGGTGTCTTCCTGGGGCATCTGGTACGGACCCCTAAATGTACTGTTTGCAGGGACCTATGTGGCAATTGTGACGTACGCTGTGGCCGTATGGTGGAGGAGTGGTTATAGATGCGCAGTGTGGAGTACGCTGCTCCGTACGCAGCGCCCAGCACTCATTTTGTTAACCAAGGTATACGGGTCGGTCGGCACCGCAGCGGAGCCTGTACTGGCGAAAGTGCATCCGGCGGACCTGGAGGTCTGTCGGGCAGGACGAGTCGCGCAGGAGTGTTCCAGGTAGTCGGTATGGTGTGCAAAGTGGCTAATGGGAAGGTGAGAGCGGAGGTTGCTCGCAGTGCCACTGCACTGCAAATAGAAGGAGTAAGAATGTAGGGAATAATGTTTTTTTTTTTTATAATTGTAACAATTTAATGGATTGGTTGGATAGTAAATAATGTATTGATCAATTGACAGTAGAGTAGAAATAATTTGGCAAAGGTATAATAATAGTAAAAATAATATTGCAAATTATTAATATTAATAAATCATAATTGCTTGTATAACAATTGGACAGTTCGGGCGCGAAGTCATGTAACGTGTGGTATAGAGCGCCCCAGAATGGGGAGAGGCGAAAACAGAAGAGACTGGAAAAACATGGGAGGACATGGAATTTCAAACAGCACACTCGGGTAGTAAGCTGCAAACGCAGTGACACAAGAGCCAGAGTGTGTCTCCAAATGGTGTCCGTATGCCGTAAGGCGGGAGGTGGGATTAGTGCCCCCCCTGATCCTTCTTCTTCTTACTTCACGCCCGACTACGACAGTGGACGGACGTGTTGTTGCGCTTCGTAAATTATTTGATAAAATTTATTTTATTAAATATTTATTAAGTGCCTCTTTCAGCCATTATAATAATATAGTGGTTTTATTATTGTATTTAATACACGAACAGTTATTTGCTATTGTTTCATGGAGTGAACTGGACACGGTGTTAAGTTTTAGGTTATAATAGGTGTGCTGTGTTTTTATCGTGTTGTGCCAAGGGGCCACGCTCAAATTCAGTGGTAGGCGACCCACCTGTAGTGCAACCAATTAGTAAGGTACTGTAAATATTGTGTAGATTAAATTAGATTATTTTATTGTATGCTTTTTTCTGTTATTTTATGCAAAATCCACGCCCGGCACGTGTCTGTTTAGTGGTTACGTGCACGCGGTCGTGTGTTATTTTATAGGTTAGGATAGTACAGCCGCGTGGTCTTTGCCGCCATCGGTGTGCTGCTGTGACAGCTGTCAGTGTTATCTAGGGTGATGTAGTCGGTGGACCCTGTCAGTGTCATCTATCGGGTGCTGGCTGTCACTGTCACTTTTGGGTGGCACCTGACAGTGTCATGTGCCGGTGTCACTGTCACTGTCTGGTATCAGCTGTCAATGTCACTTTCGGGTGACAGCTGTCACTGACGTCTGTCAGTGTCGGTTGGGGTGACATTGCGGCGGTGTTGCCAGTTGTCTTAGTTCTGGTAGGTTTTTTATTTTTATTCATGACCTTGGATACATGTCCTTCAGTCGTAATCATTGAACATATTATACTTTTATCTTACTTAAAAGTAAACAATAAAAAGTTCATCAATAGTGTTTACCGCTCATACGAGCTAAGTACATCTGAGAGGCGATGAAATTATATAACTAACAACAACAAAATATTAATTATACAAAATATATATATATTTATGTATATAAAAACAATCTAATGAACCCCGAAATGATTAAATTTTTTCTATTGTATTCAATACATATCTAAATAATGGATTAAAATAAACCATTTTGGAAAGTAATTCGTGAACGTGGCGGGGAACACATAAAGAGCTTTGTTCTGCTATGTCTCTAATTTCACTGACAAGTAACATGCTTTGCATGGCAAACGATTCACAGTCAAATATAACGTGTTTTATATCCGCATTTTCTTCAGAATAGGTACATTTGTTTTCACTAATTATTCTCATCCTGTAGAGATGAGCTGGGACTAAACAATGGCCAAATCGCAAGCGATTAATGACGGTTATGAAGTTTCTGCTGGAGTATTTGAATTTATTGTACCACGGCATTGTTGGTAAGTCTTGCTGTAATTCTGAATACCATTTTCCTTTTGTTTCTGTTATTGCGTCCCAATAATCCTTCCATATCTTCCTAAATAATGTTTTAAATTGTTGATAATAATCCGTGAAAGGGGACCTTGAAAGATTCTGTAATATCCTCGTCGTGATCCTGACGAGTTGCCAGATCTACAACCTCATTACCACTGTGAGATGGAACCCACAAAAATTCTACATGTTTTCCCAACTTTTGTAGAGCGTACTTAATTCGATGTACAATATAATTTTGTTTATAACTTAAGTTACAATTACTTATACTAGATAAAACACTTTTGGAATCACTTACAATTAATATATTATTTACACTATTTACATTTTTGCTTACACTATGTTCATCAATATTTACAATAGTATTTACATAAGTTAAGGCAGCTAGTATAGCCCAACCTTCTGCAGTGTATATACTACAATTATTTGGCAAGCATTTAGTTATTCTCTTTTGTGGGTCATAATATGCTGCTTTAACATAGTCATCAGTTTTAGATCCATCAGTATAAATGATATAAAAATGTGATTTGTCATTCAAAAATTCTAAGAAATCATATTTATTTTAGCTAATAAAGTATTAAATGGGAATTCATATACTGGCCAGTTCTTTTTGATGTACATGTCTCTTCAGGCTCTTTACTTTAACTAGAATGGTTGAAATTTCAGGCAGTGTACCAGAAATAAAAGTATTTGCTGAGATGGAGGATGTGACAGCTGACTGTGTGACCTCTGGAGGATATTCAATTTTATCAAGGACTGTACTATTATTGCAAGATAACTCTTTGAGACTGAATCTCTCAGCCAGCTGTAAACGTCGCAAAGATAAGGGAGGTATAACATTTTCAATTTCCATAGAATTTATAGGGGTGGTACGCATTGCTCCACTCGTTATTCTTAAGCCCATATTTTGTATCACATCCAGTTTTCTCAACAATGTAGTACTTGCATTCATATAGGCTAAGCAACTATAGTCAAAATGACTTCTGACTATGCTTTTATATAACATGCTAAGTGTTTTTGGGTCAGAACCCCAAAAAGTTCTTGCTAAGCTCCTAAGGACATTGATGCTCTTCATGGCATTTTGACAGATATGGTCAATGTGCTTATCAAATTTTAGTTTATCATCTATTAAAACACCTAAAAATTTGTGATGATTTATATGATATTAACAATAGGAATCACATTGTGGTTATATACAATATTTACAGTGGACTGTGCTAATGAATCTTTACTAAATAATAATACTGGACTTTTCTCAGAACTTATATCTAGTTTTGAAGTATTACTATAATAATGTTGTAATTGAGCCAATGCAGTATTAATATTGTTAACAGCCATATTCAAGTTTTGATTTACTGTGTATAAAAGTAAGTCATCGGCAAATTGTAATATTTTGACTTGAGAAATATTTACATATTTAAGAATCTGAGATGTATACAAGTTATACAACAGGGGTGAAAGTGTTGCTCCTTGCATTGTGCCTTTACTAACTAACCTAGGGCCATGGAGCTTATTATTGAATCTAACATACAAAGTTCGCTGGTACAAAAAATTAAAAATCCAATTTAATGTTTTACTTGGTAAGGCCCAATTCATGCAAAACACGAATTAGACATTCAATATTAACATTATCAAAAGCACCTTTGACATCCAAAAAAACACATAAACACACGGCGCAAGAAGAGCACATTTGCTCACTACGGCAAGCTCTTGCAGAGTGGTTATATTTAAGGCATTTGTAGCACTGTAGCAATGGTGGTATATATTAGGTTGGGGAAAAAGTCTTTTCGCATTATAGTATGTATGAACTTGTAATAAAATCTCTTTGGCTATACTATTTGTATCTGGCTGGTTTTGGTATCATTGAAAGTTTAAATTTTAAAGAACATAAGTCCAAATTCAAATTAGGAAAATGTGTGATTTTCACTTGTTTTTCGCATTTGTTCCCAACGAGTAACACCCTCAAATGTCACACTGTTACTCGATGGGAATGTTTTTAAGAAAAAATTCCCAACCAGTCACACTGTTACTCGATGGGAACTTTTTATTACTAATTTCCCAACCAGTCACACTGTTACTCGATGGGAACTTCTTATTAGTAATTTCCCAACCAGTCACAATATTACAGTAGTTAATGAAAAGAAGAATTAAATCGGTTTTTACTTTAAAAACATTTATTCGTCATATTGCTGGTGATTCTCCTTTGAACGTTTTATTCTTAAATAATTAAATAAAATTACAATACCTAAATACATACATACATACATAGACTCACGCCTGTATCCCCGAAGGGGTAGGCAGAGGTGTAATATTACACCCACATCTCGCCATCTATATTTAAGTCCCACGTAATAAGGGGGGGGAGGTACCTAAATACAATCAGCTTTATATAATATATCAGAGTAAATCATCACATTTTACAACAATTATCAGTTCTAATTTCTAATGTTAATTTGAACTTTAAACAATTTTCCAAATACATATAATTAGCCATAAGTATGTTGTGACAATTAAAATTATGTATAGCAAAATAAAGTTATGATAAGCCGGCAACATCAGTTATCGCGAGTGTGTAATGGCGGTTATTTTCCATGCACATTTAATGTAAAAATACTTTTGCATCCCTCTTCCCGCGGCCCCGGCGGCGGCGGCCACGTGTCGTAAGTGGGGGAGAGGGACGCAAAATGAATTAGTCAGAGCAGTGCAACGAAGCAAAGTGCACGTTGTCGACAATGTCAGAGCCCACCGCATCTAGTTCGTCCGGTCAAGTGCCATTAAATTTAATTAAAAGGAATGGTGGGACAATTTTGCTACGAAGTGGACATCAATTTTATGCTAGACGAAAGCATAGTAGCGGATTAATAGTGTGGGCGTGCACAAAACGAAACATTTGCAAAGGAATCTTGAGAATAAAAGTAAGTACCTATATAATAAAGTTTACTGATAAACCTATGGTTTGTTTGTTAATCAATACGTTTATTTGTGAATGAATGCTTTGCATTATTTTCATAAAACTATAGATTTGTTTTATTTCAAGCTACTTAAAGTCCTAAATACTTATTCGTTTTCATTTCTTCCAAGCATACGCTATTATTAAAAGCGGCTTAAAACATTTTTTCTTAAGGCTTTTAAAATTGCTTAAAACTTGTTTCAAAATGTATTATTAATAAAGCCGAGTTTACACTATAAGACAACATTAGGCGCGCGACAAGTGACGTTCAACATGTATGCTAAGTAGTAGTAGATGCGTCATACACAAACGCGGCATAAACACTTAATCGATTTATTTGGAACTGTTATAAACACGTGTTTTAAAACAACTTGTTTTAATCATACGCAGGGTTAAACAATATGACGAATATTACTAATACGACAGCTTTGACTCCTGTTATTATTGTTGCTATTTTCTATTTATAGGATCAACGAATACTAGACGAGACTGCTCATAGCCATGCTCCAGACTTTGCGAAGAACGAAATTGATGAATCAATCCATAAATTAAAGACTGAATTGTACAAACCGGACTTTCCTAACATTCCACAAAAATACAATTCCATGATAGGCAACCTTAAAGATGCCGGTATAAATATTGTATCCAACATACCAAAATTTACTAGCGTTAAAAGTACACTGTATAGACAACGGAACAAAGAAGCTGGAGTTTCAAAGATGTTATTTAAAAACGCTCTTGAAGTCGAAGTGCCACCAAGATATAATAACTTTTTGTTAGCAGACTACTCAAATAAAACTAATAATACACGAATAATAGTATTTTCCTCGGTGGAAGCAAGGCAAATTACATGTGAATCAAAAGAATTTTATGGCGATGGCACATTCAGAAGCTGCCCTTCTCCATTCGTGCAATTGTATACAATTCATGTAGATACTGGTAGTACAATAAACCACACAAATATAACCCCTGTGATATATGCTTTAATGACCAACAAAACAATGCAGAGCTACTTAATTCTGTTTCAAATGATTAAGTCGCAGTTGCCGGATTGGAATCCAACAAAATTTAAACTTGATTATGAAAAGGCTGCAATGAATGCCATTATCAAAGTCTTTCCAACAGTCATAATAAAAGGTTGTTATTATCATTACAACAAAGCCATTTTTAAAAAAGGAAAAAGCCTGAATATGACCTCACGAACGTCACAAGATTTGAAGGAGGTGCGAATAATTGAACTTAGTGCGATTCTTCCATTATTGCCCGAAAACGAGATAATTAATGGATGGGTTTACATAATTGCTAGATACGGAGATAGTGAAGGTACAGGCACAAAAAAATTCATTAACTACATGGAAAAACAGTGGCTCCGTGAGGAATATTTAAAAGTGTGGTGCGTTTTTGGTGACGCCCATCGCACAACAAATGCACTCGAATCTTGGCATAATAAACTAAATAAGACCATTGGAACAAAACACCCGAATATTATGCATTTCTTGTACACAATTGAAGAAGATTCTTCTCAGAATACTGTCAGAAATGTTCTGAAACAACAAGGCAAACCGTCAAAAAGAAAACGGGGTAAGAAATCTATATCAAGAGACGAGTTTATTCAGGAAGTGCAGCTGGAATTAACACAAGGTCTTATTTCAGTTGGCCATGCTTTGGAGATTTTACGACACTAGAATTAAGAACTGATACTTATTGTAAAATGTGGTGATTTACTGTGATACATACATATAGGTACAAACATAAGGTTGATTATATTTAGAAAATTCTTCTTTAAAGTTCAAATTAATATTAGAAATAAGGACTGTTAATTATTGTAAAATGTGATGATTTACTCTGTTATATTATATAAGGCCGATTGTGTTTAGATATTGTTACTATGACTAAAACATTAAAATGAGAATTACTAGCAATATGACGAATGTTAACGTGTAACGTCCGTAATTAAGTAACTGTATTTACCAATGTTGTTATTTTGTTGATTTTAATAAAAATTTAAAAAACCGATTTAATTCTTATTTTCATTAAGTTCTGTAACAGTGTGTTCCCATCGAGTAACAGTGTGACTGGTTGGGATTTTTTTCTGAAGAAATTCCCATCGAGTAACAGTGTGACTGGTAGTGTGACCGGTTGGGAATTTTTTCAGAAAAAAATCCCATCGAGTAACAGTGTGACATTTGAGGGTGTTACTCGTTGGGAACAAATGGTTTTTCGTACCGTCAACATGAGTGAATCTAACGAAGAAATTCGATACATTTTAAAATTTTACTACAAAAGTAGTCATATCAGTAGTTACGACGTAGCTAAAGAACTGGGAATTGACCACAAAACAGTTTTGGCGCATTTGAAAAAAACTGTGTACAAAAAAGCTCGATATTTGGGTACCTCACGAGCTCACTGAAAGAAATCTAATGAACCGTGTACTCATTTGTGATTCTTTATTACGACGTAATGAAACCGAACGTGCGAAAAAGGTCGTGGTCAAAGGCCGGTCAGGCTTCACAGACTGTGGCGAAACCCGGGTTAACTCGCAACAAGGTGATGCTGTGTGTGTGGTGGGATTTGAAGGGCATTATTCATTATGAGCTGTTACCACCAGGCAGGACCATCGATTCTGAACTCTACTGCGACCAAATGATGAGATTAAAGCAAGAAGTTGAGAGAAAGCGGCCGGAATTAATCAACAGAAGGGGTGTGGTTTTTCATCATGATAACACATCTTTAGCCACTCAGCAAAAATTAAGAGAGTTTGGCTGGGAGGTGTTAATGCATCCGCCGTATAGTCCTGACCTTGCACCTTCAGATTTCCACCTGTTTCGGTCTCTTCAGAATTCTTTAGGCAGTGTCAGGTTAACGTCACGAGAGGACTGCCTAAACCACTTGTCGCGGTATTTTGATCAAAAGTCCCAAAATTTCTATAACAATGGGATCATGTCCCTACCTACAAGATGGCAAAAAGTTATCGAAAAAAATGGTACCTCCATACTTTAGTTAAATGTAAATAAACTATATTAAAAAATGTTTTGTATTTTCTTAAAAATGCGAAGCAACTTTTTCCCCAACCTATTATATATGTACTGGGTATCTGAACATGTGAATGTATGCATACTGTGGCAATGCCGTTGCAGCAAAAGTAACTGCTATTGTACCTAATGGTGTAAGTTTTCCTTCAACTTTCCTCATAAATCTTTTAATAGAAATTACTTCTACGTCACTTTGAATGTTTTTATAAACTTCCTCATTTGACATAGTTTTCGGTACATAGCGGATGACGCCTGTTGTTTCTGTCATGTGTGCAGGACCGAAGGCTTTTAATTTATTTTTTCCCAAGAAATGGTCCATTTTGAGAAAACTATTAGCTGGTGCAGGTTTTTTGAAAGTTATCCCAACTTTGTAGGTATTGACTCGATGTACACCTATGATGTCTTTAACATTTTCGGTGAATAATTTCGTAAGTCCAATTGGGTTTTTGTTGCCTAATTTTTCATTTTCTATTGATTCCACAAAGACTACACAATCGCCACTGTGGCATTCGGGAAATTGTCTCTTGTAATTCTGTTTCATGAAGATTTTGTAAGCTGCAGACTGTGCCGAATCCATTTTTCGCTTTTTCGGCTCTTTATCAATGGGGGCGTCGCCCCCATCGCTTTCCGTTCCCATTTTACTATATACACTGGGAATATAATAAACTATCTATGCAAATATATACAAAAAATACAAATTAATACGTAGGAGAAGTTTTTAAACACCCGCGCAATTTGATTTCCCGCCAAAGGATCCGTTTATTTCTTTCAATCTTTGTGTTGCCAGTCTATGTTAGTTATTTTTGGTGTTTATGGTAGAAATAGTAATTTCTACTATAACTATTTCTATTATACTTTAATTAGGGTAAGTGTTGCTAGGTATTAGGTAGTGTCAGTGATAGAAATTTTCCTTTTCTACCACAACTTTTAGACTATTTTTAGATTATTTTGTTTGTGAATTTAGAGAATAGGATCCTGTGAAGGATGGCGGACGACGACGATGGAGATGGATTTCGGCAGTCCATCGACGCTGAACTATCAAGGCGGGAGGAAGAGTTGCGCCTAATTGAGGAGCTGCGAGAGGGGATTGGTTTTGCGCCGAGGAGATCCCTGATGCGGATCCCTCCGGACAGTTTCAGTACGCCTGCGGAAGCCATTCCCCCCATTAGGGAGGAATGCATGCCGCCCGGGAAGTTGGCGAAGAGACCTCTGTCCTCCCCTCAGGAGGTACAGGGTCCACAGCGGGCTAGGTTAGTCCCAAGAGTTGAGGCTACGCCGCCAATCAGCGGCATCATGACGGTACAGAGCGTTACGGTCTGCCTGGACTCGGCTCGGGCGGGCTCCCCACCGGGTGCCTCGAGCACCCCGGAGAAGCAAGGGTTGGCGGCGCGGTCTAGCATAGACATGATAGATAAGGTGTACTCGGCGGTTAAGGGAATCAGTGGGGTGGCTAACGCCACAAACAAACTTAACATGCACGATAAGTCGCTAATCGCTGGCTACGGCCAGGACATCTTGGCGGTAGTATCGCAGACGATAGGTCTATATTAAGGCGCTTTCATCAGGGTAGTGATCGCTTTGGAGAGTCACGTGGGCGACAGTGTACAGCTAATGCAGCCACTGCGATTGCATTCTCGGCGGTAAAATCTTTATCTGAGTGGTGTTCCTCAGACTTGGATAGAGTTTTGCTGGCTGGTGACAGCTATTTTGGGCACTGCATAACGCACTTGACACATAAGCCTAATTTCTTAAATGCCGAAGAATTACAGCCCTGTGTAACCGTCGCTGACATCCTTATAAATGTACATATTGAACCTGACGTCGTAATTGGTCTCTTAGACCAACTACTTCCGAAGCGGTGCCAAATGAATATTTTACTAATTTGGATGATGGTGTGCAGCATTTCTTCAGTAGATTCATACTGTCTGGAATTGTAACCTGTCAGACTGAATATGCAGTGGCCATATTTAAGCGTGATACTGATTATTACCTAATCGATTCCCATTCTAGGGGACCTAAAGGCTTCGTAGCTGGAGAAAAGGGAACTTCAATGATTATGAAATTCAAACTCAAAGCATTTATTTCAATTTAACCATTTACAGGAACTTTTGAGTTGTCAAGGAATCAGTCAGTCAGAAATATGAAGCTAGTTGCCCATTCCAAAGCGTGGTAGGTACCTATATAGAGGAACGGGCAAGAAACTCCACGGACACTCTTTTAAATAAAAAAAAGTGTGGCACTCGGGGACTGCCGCGGTAAAGCTATTGCATAGCATTTGTAACCTCCATACTTCCTATTTGTCAACGCTACACTTGGGATGATGACGGATGATGACATAAAATGATGATGGTAACCGCCTACCATCATCATTCTATGTAAGGGGTGTTAGGTTTTATTTTCGTTACGGAATTTCTTGATTCGGTCGCCGCGCTCAAAGCCCGCGATAAAAGCTATGCAATTACAAAATTTTGGTTACATTATTGATGTTGAAATTATACATGTGAGAACAATGTAGAAAGACGTGCACGTTAAAAGCGTCCATAATAAAAAGATGAAACAAAGAACAATTCAAAAATTAAAATAAATTAAAAATAAACCGTGGCCACTAAGAGATGACCAGTCCCAACCGACGGCGCCTGTTCACGAACATGACGCAATTTTCCACTGAAGAAGCACTGTGCAAACATCTTCTGGTCGTTCTTGAAGTTCGCCGTGCAAGGGATATGCTGTACTCTATAACTGCGGTAATGCCAGAAAATAATGTATTTAATCCACCCGTACGAGAAATACCTGCGGCAGGTATTGACGCTAACGATGTTAGTACCAATACGAAATTTACACAATGGTGAAATCGTTACCACCAATCTGCTTCCCATCGATACTGACTTGCCTGGCATACCTAAATACAATCTTGGAACATGTGGATACTAATCGCCCCATTCTTCGAAACAGCAGATCCAATAAGTGCACTAAGAGAAGAAAGAGCTGAAGACCTAGCTTGGGTAAAACTTTTACCTGATGGCAAAAATGGATTCAGAGAACCTAGACATGTGCCCATAACGCCCCTGGAGTATTACCAGACAAGAGTCTTGAGTCAGGACAAAAGGTTTCAGTCTATCGAATACCTGTTTTTCGCACTCTCCTAAGTTGAGTTGTATACAGCTCAACAAATGCAGGCGTTTGCGCCAAAATGGCGCAGAACCAACGTGGTTCAAAATGTACATCTTGTGATCCGAAATATTAGGGGCAACTGATTTAATGCCCATGATGCGAAATTTAGGCGCTCCACATTTTTATATAACACTGTCGTGTAACGATCTGCATTGGCCAGATATATTATGCGCTCTCCCGGTAACTGATGGTCGTCCGGATTTTCAAATGTCTCATCTTACTTTCGCAAAACAATTACGTTTAGTGGAATCATGTCCGGTAACACTACGCAGGCAGTTTATGCTCCATCTGAACACGTTCTTCATTTTGTTAAAACGACGACATGATCCTTTTCTCGTCCAACCCGTTGTAGACTTTTGATGGCGTATAGAGTTCCAATTACGAGGGACTCCTCTCGTACACATGGGTAGTGTGGTGTGAGGATATGCCACCTTTTGACAGAAAGGAGGGAATTGAACTTTTGAATAGGAAGAGTACAGGAGACAGTTCTATTCAAAAGTTCAATTCCCTCCTCAAAGACTCCGAAGAAGATATAGAATTGCAGGAACTCTGGAAATGGAGGTCTCGTTTACAGACAAATCATCATACACATACGTGTTACAAAAAATAGTAAAAATTATTGTGGATTTGGTTTCCCTAAGCCAACAGCGCACCAAACGCGAATATTGGACGAGGACGAAACTACGCAGAACAAGGGCCATTTTTATGTCCTTAAAAGAAAGGAAGGCGAAGAGAATATAAACAATTATAATTCAAGAATCTTACGCTTATGACAAGCAAACATGGACATTCAACCTTCTGGTACGGCGAGAGGCATAGCGTATTATATTTCCAAATATATTTCAAAGTTTGAGCCTGCAGAAGTCTAATAGTATCCGAGAAGCAATAAGGTGAGTACAGGAAAAGGGTGGCGGTGTGGCAAAACAGGCCTTTGTCATACAAAATGCTATTCTAACTCATAAAGAAATTTCAGCGTACGAGGCTGCGGTTCGCTTGTGTCACATAAAAATGCGAGATTCATCTCGAAAAGTAGTTTTTGTCAACTCTTGTGTTCCTGAATTAAGGTATCGAATGCTGACGGTAAATGATGGTGTTGGTGAACCATATACTAACTAACATATTTGACCGATACGTATCGCGACCGCTTAAGAGGCTTTAAGTTTTGGAGAGTTCAGTATATGGTACGAGACTATCAGACGCTGCAACTACTCTGAAGACGACCAGGATGCTGATGCTAATGAAGGAGCTCCAGAGGATAACGCCCGACAGCAAATTATCACTGCTTGATAATCAGGGAAGGATGAAAAAACGCAACCGTCCGGCTGTATTGCGTACACGGTACTACGCGCCAAATTCCGACTCTGAGGCTGTAATTATTCCCTTCTGGTTGCTCACGTCCCGTTTTGACCAGAATCAGAGCTCATGGAAGGGCGTCCAGAGAAGCTTTTTATGCCAAAAGAAATTTGATTCGACCGTTACAAGAAGGTTGTGTTGCGGAAGAAATGGCTAGATGGGAACAAGAAATTATGTCTAATCAAATATTTCTATAATTTCAGGTTCAAGACATCCCAGCTAGCGGACGATCTTTTCCTATCAGAGGACGACTCTCCAAGCGTAGCGGTTCCTGAGGCCGTTTCGGTTGACATGCTATCAATAGCGATTCCATCAACACCCAAGCCGTCTAAATACAAGAAACTACGGATAAACCCTGTTAAGTCGTTGGACCTGCCCACAGCTGCTGATTTATTCGGGGGCGAAGACAACGAGGATGACGACCGGTCTAGCATTTCATAAGTACCAAGGGGTAAAAAACGCCTATCTATTCCTATATTAGCAGTAGGATTGCGAACGGCTATTTCTTGCTGCTGACGCAACATCCTCTCAGTCCTCTCTCCTGTTCCTCACAGTCCAGTACGCCAGTCGTCTTCCAACCTTCTTACCGTGCACTTGTATCTTGCACTCGTGTCTCATTTTAATATACAGTTTATTTTAGCCTAAAGTGGTTTCTTTTTTTTTAAACCAAATTCGGAACCCCGTTATAACATTGTTGGCAGCGTGAAAGGGATTGAAAAATCCTCGGAATCCTCCTGAAAAGTGTTAAAATTCAAAAGTGACAAGTGCCAACAGTGATAAGTGCTAAAAGTGAGAGTGCTTAGGTGCCTCAAAGCCTCCACAGACGACTCACCTCACCGGTGAACCCGGTACTGACCAAATTCAAGGTCAATCTAGTTCCAGTCCCAGCTCCAGTTCCAGCAAAAACATGAAGAAAATGTGCGTTACAATACTGTGAGTTGTGAACACATTTTCCCTTAACAATAAAGTGAACTAAGTTCAATTTATAAATAACTCACAAACATTCCAATCAAGCTTACCTCGAACATTCCAATCTACACATCATATCAACGGATGTTATGACTCGTCGCCCGTCTTAGTTCCAGTCTCAACGCAGAGCAAAAGCGACATCATGAGAGAACATAGTGATTCTGATATTGAATGTGTTGATTTAGAAGAATTGACGGATGAATACTCTGAAAAAGATTTTCAAATATGTAACGAAGAACTAAGGTCACGAAAAAAAAACAAATTATGTTAAATACGGTAAAAAATTACCGTCGAAAATATACTCTCTAACATGAATTCAAACCCTCTCTGTAATAAGGGTAAAGGTATAGGCAAAAAAAGTAAAGGGAAAGAAAACAAAGTAGACGAAAACGTCAAAGAAAATGAAGAGGAAAGACATGTTGAAAGAAATTTAAAATAAGATATTGATGTTTTTACTAAAGAAAAAAATATGACAACTAGAGAAGACTAAAGAAAAAGACAACGATGAAAGTAGGAGGTTATTGGGCATTCTACTCCACCTTCCGTTCCATCGTCTCACTCCGTTCGCCTCGTCACTATCGGTGGAGTAGAATGCCCAATAACCTAAATTAAAATACTGTTTCGGCGCCTATTCCACCAAATAGAGTATGAATTCCTACAAGTGCAGTAAGGTGGAGAATAGCGTAGTGAAAATACTGGTTCGGCGCCTATTCCATTCGATGGAATGGAACATGGAGAATAGCGTAGTTAAAATACTGGTTCGGCGCCTATTCCACTAAATCTAAAACTCAGTATTACCTTGTTACCTTGCTAACACATCACTCCGTTTTCTGTGACCAGATTGGCTCGCAGACATCTGAACTTTCGCAGACATCGTAAACATTAAACTAAAAATTTGGGTCAGACAATCTCATGTCACCTTACACGTTAACAAACAAGGGCGCTCGCTGTTTGAACCGCTAGCCTAAAATTCAGGACAAATAGTCTTATATCCTTCATAGAGCAAGAAATAGCCTGCACCTACAGGCACACGCTTATTCTATTTCTATGACCCCAGATTGGGCACCGAGGACATCTGAACTTTAGGATACCGTAAACAATAAACTAAAATTTGGGACAGATTATGTCACATCTCTTCATAGAGCAAGAAATTGCTTGCACCTACAGGCACACTCGCATTCTATTTCTATGACCCCAGATTGCCCAATGACATCTAAATTTTAATTTAATTAATTCGAACAGACAACACTACCTTACACGTTAATGTCAAGTAATGTATTGAGTAATTCTCTCACGCTCTGCGGTCCGAGCATTCTGTTGGTTTCGAATGCTTATACAGTTGCCATCGCTCCGTCTAGTCCGCCCGTATAATCACCGTCAAAACGGAGCATGCGCCGTTCAACGAATAACCGCTATCTCGTACTCATTCGTGAACCGTCTGACGATGTGGCGCGGCGCACGGTGGGCTGAAAATCGGCTTTCATAGACTTAGGGATTTAAATTTGCAAGTGCTTGTTTTTATGCTGGATATCGCTTCTATTAGTCATTACTATGTACAGTAAGCGCTCAAAAGTGCATGAGCACGCTAAGAGTCGTATTGCTGTGAACACGCGGTATAGCTCGTACATTTGTATGAGTAAGCAACACGATACACACACCACAGCACGAAACAACAATATATTTCCGTCGCTTTAAACATGCTAGCACACACGCACTATGCGCGTGAACTTGACCAGTTAATGGCATTGCTAAAATTCGATAGTAACTTAACAAGTGCAGATAGCAGAAAGCGTTAAGCGTTGGTATGGAATTCAAACTGCCTCAGGTTCTAATCTCGTAAAACACAGTGTGGTTTTTTGCAAATATTATTATTTTTGTTTTCGATAATAATATTTTTTAAATATTGCTGCTTTTTTATGTTGTTATTGCAATAAAGGTTTTAGAATAAAAAATGCGTGATATATGATAACAAAATTAAAAAAATATGTTTATTCGTTATATTTATTTTACATAAGTTAATAAAGTGCTACAATTATTTATCATTACTTCAGCTGAATAAGATGTGAAATAGATGTCAAGAAACTTAGAAGCAGTTTGTATTATTTTGACATATTTAAATGATGAAATATGATTTTTTCACCATAAATATTAAGCTTTGATCATGGTCGAAGTAATTAAGTAATAAATAAAAATATTAGACTACTTAAAATGTAAAAAACTACTTACAGAATAGGTAATTTTAAGGTTAAATATGGGCAGTTTGTTTATATTTTATTTGTATTAATTATTTTACATTTTATTTGACTTTAGTAAATATTGGTTGTTATTGAGGTTAAAGCTTAAGTATTCATTTTCTTTACGAAAAGAAGATTGAAACTAAACCTCAAATTTTAATCCTAAAATAATACTACCTATTACTAAAATAATATTAAACAATTTCGGTATATCTGCAAGAAATACGACAAACACCCTATTGAAACGTGCTTAAAAAATTCGTTACCATAAATTCATGCAATAACGAATCTGTTGTTTATTAAGTTGGTACGGTCAATATTTTAAGGTCAAAAACGGTTTTCTAGCTGGTCTTCAGTGATGCAAGCCTTCAGAGTGCACGGCGAACGGTTCATAATGACGTGTTTTTAATAATTCAGCAAAATATCTCGTTGGTATGAAACCATTTATTTCATTCACCATTTGACGTCGCTGCTACTCGATAATAAGCCCCTTCCTCATATCTCTTAACCCTCACAGTATTTCTCTAGAACAAAGAAAAACATTGTTTTTATTACACATAATACCTTATTATTTATTATTCACTAATCGAATTAAACCTCACAATGAATTTAAAATTTTAAAGGCATCTTCTGTCTCAACAATACCTCTGTTCTATCAACAATACCCTCGATTAAGATTTATGTTTAGTAAAATATGAAATATATAAATGATAACACTCACACTTAGTCCGGTTTCATTAGATATTCACTTCACTTTTACGCAGCGCAATAATATTCTCTGATCTAATCTGATCTCTTCAATATATTTTATGCCTGCTTTCTGATAATAATAACCACAACACTGCGCTAAATACTCGTCACCAATATAATCCACGAACCAACAAAGTTCTATTAATTAAATACTCGTAACAAACTGCATCTACCCCACAGAAATCGAAATAATTTACTTAGTTTTTTGTGGTCTACCTGCTAAACTTTAATATTTATGTGAACAAGACGAATGAAACTAAAAACGAATGATGATTATTGAACTAGTCATTGGTTGCAGACAAAGTGAGTGTGTGTGTGTAATGTGCGTGTCTACAGTATTGTAACAACTTATAGAAGAAGGTCGTAAGTCAAACCGAAGCGTCAGTCTATTGCTTTGTGAGATTGCTCATGGACTTTTGGTCGGCACTGTACAAAAATGACACCCGAGTTAATTCTGCCCAAAAACGAAGGAAATATAATTTTTATACGAAAAATTTGTATGAAGCTAGTATGAAAAATCGAATTATCTCCTAAACGGCATGTTTAACCGTAATATTCTTGGAGGTGGTCATAGTGCTAATTATTTATGATTTTTTGGTTGCCAATTTGACGAAAAATTTCATGCCGTTTTTTTTTTTAAAATCGTCAAAATATTTTTATTTGTTTTTACATATGAAACGATTCCTTTTAGTGTTTATGTTGAAGAACACGGACTTTTAACTACACGTAACATAAAATAGCATCACTCCTATATTTCCGAAGGAGTTGGCAGAGGTTTATAGTACACCCACACGTAGACAACTATGTTTGAGCTAGATATTTATCAACACATCATGAGTTTTAAAACTATTCATACAACCAAATTACCAATTGTTTACTCTTCTAATGAGTCCGAAAAGAAGTGATTAAGTAACTACACTGATTAGGTCTTCTAATGAGTCTTTATAGGTGATTTAATGATTTTCAATATCTCACGACAATGCCAACTATGCATTTCATTCAACTTTTCCTGATAAGTAAGCTAATTTGTTAATTAGCAGTGCTATGAGTTCTAAGAAAGTTAGTGACAATTATAAATTTTCATTAGCTAATGAGGAGATAACTAATGAGGGTAGTTACCTAATTATTGGCGTTTTGCAATAAAAGGGCTAAAGTTTTGTTTTATAATTTAGTTTGTTCACAACTGTGTAACTGCTAACACTAAATCTGCGACTATAAAATCTTAGAATGGAAAGTTTAATCACCAATTTAGACTTGTTTGTTCTTCTACGAAGTGAGAGTACTTCATTTGATCATGAAGTATTGTTCAGTGCAGTTGTATCCCGCATAGGCGATTGATTGCCTGTCTGACGAAGATCGTGTTGTTCTCAAAGAATTTTGTCGAAGATTTACGCGAGCCGCTTTACAAAGGTGGCAGAAATCCTACCGATTCCTTGATAATTTCAGGAGAAAGTACGAGAATTGGTTGGGAGCAAATATTGATTGGCCGAGTTTTTTGCAAACTTTAGTTAATCAAGAACCAAGTGTTGATGAGATACCAACAGCGCCCTCAGTCTCTCCAGAACCGTCGACATCAACGTCCATTGGAACAATGACGAAAATATCCCGTAAACCATTCGAAGATCTGGGAAGTAAACAAAAAAAGAGAAGATCTGATGAACACACAGGCGAAGATTCCGGTGAATTGGCATATGCAAAATGTGTCTACGGAACTAGTGGAAATTCTGAAATTTTGGTATGACAATCAATTAAATGTCGTTAAGTGGGCGGATTGCTTGTCTGAGGAGTACAAGATAGAGTGTGGCGTGAGGCAAGGGGGAATTTCCTCGCCCACGCTTTTTAATGTTTATATGGATAGCCTGATTGGTGAGCTCGGTAGCACGCATGTAGGTTGTCATATTGATGGAGTCGCTGTCAATAATATAAGTTATGCCGACGACATGGTGCTGCTGGGCCCGTCAATTAGAGCCCTTCGTCATCTACTTGGAGTTTGTGAGCGGTATGCTAAGAGTCATGGTCTCAAGTATAATGCTGCCAAGAGCCAGTGTATGTTTTTTGGTCTTGCTGATAAAACCCTTCATGAACCTCCACCTCTTTTTCTGAACGGTTCTCCTCTCACTAGAGTGAAAAAGTTTAAATATCTAGGGCATATTATCACCGATGATCTTAGGAACAACGAGGATATTGAACGTGAACGCAGAGCGCTGGCAGTCCGGGGTAATATGTTGGCTCGCAGGTTTGCTCGTTGCTCGGCTGAAGTCAAGTTAGCGCTATTCAAAGCATATTGCCAATCTTTCTACACGAGCAGCCTGTGGGTTAATTATACTCAAAAGGCTTACAGCGCTCTGCGGGTACAATACAATAACGTCTTCAGGATGTTGTTGCGGTTGCCGCGGTTCTGCAGTGCGTCCGCCATGTTTACCGAAGCGCGTACGGACGACTTTTACGCAATAAGACGCAAGCGTGTGTCGTCACTGTTGAGCAGAGTACGCGGCAGCAGCAACGATATTTTGAAGTTAGTTTCGAGTAAATTTCAGTGTCCGATGCACTCGCTCTGGGTAAGCATCGTGGTTGGGACGGTAAAATAAAATGTTTTAATTGTTATTTATATTCTGACCTACTAATATAGTTAATAAGCTCTTGTTGTTACTAACCATAATGGATCATGTTGTCTGACATAAATAAATAAATTAAAAAATTAATATGCAGCTGCAGCACGTTTAAAAGAAGAAGGGCATGGAGATATAGCCTCTGTCATCGAATACATGATGAAAAATCCTGAAGCAGCCGCTAAATTAAATGAAACGCTTAAGAAACCAGCGAAAACAATCATATTTACGCCAGAAAAGGCGCTTGGATTGCTTCTTACTCAAAGTGGCAATATATTACGTTGCGAGAGGCTGCCATTCGGGAAGGTGCTAAGGATATTTATCCATCTTACTATAAAGTGCAACAAACTAAGCTTGATTGCTACCCTCCGAAGCAATCAGTGACAGTTACTGATTCATCGGTTAGGATTACATTGCGAAACTCTTACGAGTCACTGCTCCTAAGAACATTTGTTTAAAAGTCTACATCTCGCTATGCCAATCTGTCCTACAATACTGTATAAGTGTCTGGGGTAGTGCCGCCAAGACAAGCATGCTGGAACTGGAACGGGCCCAGCGGGCTGTCCTCAAGGTACTTCTGGGTAAGCCGCGGCGTTTCTCTACTGACGAACTATATTCAGAATCTGGGGTTTTACGTGTACGTCAGCTATTCATCCTAGGGTCACTTCTAAACCTTATTAAAGTCAACACAGAACGTTCTAGCAGCAGTAAGAGGGGTAGGAAAATAGCTGAAAGATTCCCCCTTCCAAAAACAAAAACCCTCTTTGCGACCCGGTTTTCGTCGTATTTACCCAGACGGGTGTTTAATGCTATAAGCAAAACGTTCACTGTACCGAACAACTACTCTGAGGCCAAAACTAAATTAAAAGAATGGTTGCTGGGCCGGACTTATGAGGAAACAGAAAGTTTACTTTGCTGCACATGTTAATACACACTATTTGAAAGAAGATATACCCTCACTTACACTCACACCACACACTTACTCACCTTAACTGTTTTTTGTATGCATAATTTATGTTATTTGTCTTTTTGTACTTAAATTATTGTAAATTTAATATGAACTATGAATAATAATGTTGCGCTAAAAAAAAAACAAATGGATGAAGAAATTGAGGCCCTTATCCCCACAGAGTGCGATAATAATAATAGGGTGACTCATGAACTAATGATGACGATGATCGACGCTAAAGTTTGCACTTACCTTTCTGAAGCTAGATCAAATGCATCGTTCTACCTGTGCTTAGCAAAGCCTACAGAAATGAACCGCTTAGATGCTGTAACATCAAAAATTGTGTGTTCTAACCTGTATGAATTTGGCTTGTCATCCCTACACGCCCATATAAATTGTATGGAATGTCTGTTACACATTGCATACAGGCTCGACTTCAAACGGTGGGCAGCGAGAAGTGATGAGCACAAAGAAATGCTACAGACAAGGAAGAAAATAATTCAAAATAAATTCAAAGATGAGCTCAATCTGTTGATTGATATAGTAAAACAAGGCTCGGGAACCACCAATGACGGGAATACTGCAAGAAAATTCTTTGAGTTTCCTAATGAAACCGCAGCTATAACCGGTTTGGATGAAGACCTCATCAAAAGATTTGCTGTAATTTTACAAGCAATTACATCTGGAGAGCAGGTCGATATAATAAAATTTAGAGATTATGCCCGCAAAACAGCAGAAAAGTACGTATATACGACTGGTACTACATGTCGTCAACCGCCCATAAATTATTAATCCATGGGGCTGACATAATCGAGAAAAATAATATTGTGCCGATTGGGACTCTCTCGGAAGAAGCCTCAGAGTCTCGAAACAAAGATTTTAGGAGGTTTCGAGAACATCATTCGCGGAAAAGAAGCAGACAGGATTCCAATCAAGACATTTTAAATATGCTTGTTGTTTCTTCGGATCCTTTGCTAAGTGCACAAAGACCTAAGTTAGTTGCCAAGAAAAAGCAGAGCTTTTTTGCTGAAACTCTCGACTTAATTCAATTTCAGGAAACTGAGTTCGAGTTTTTGGATATATCCAATCTGGATGCTGACTCAGAATTGGAGTCTGACAACGAGAGTGATAAGGAAAATTTGTAAAAAAATTATGTATGTACATATTTGTAAATTTGTATTTGAGTGTGTTTGGGTTTTTTTTTAAATATATATTAATTACCAGCCTGCCACTTACTTAAAATCAGTAACAATAAACCATATTTCAAGCACACAAGACTTGTTTTCCTATAAATCGAGTCGAACAATAGAAAAAAAGGGTCACACCGGCCAACTACCTGCGGTTATACAGTCGGTTAGAGTGAACGGTAGCGTCATTCGTCTGAGTTTGTTCGATGAATACGCTGTGTTTCTGTGTGCTAGTTGTGATTAAGTGTTGTTATCGTCTTCGTTTGAGTCTTGAGGTAAGTTTACAAATATCATTACATTAAATAGTCAGAGCGAAGGGAATATTAGTATTTTTTTTTTCTAATAGAAAATGCCTAGTACTGTTTGTAATAAACTTTTAACACATTATATGAAACTATATGAGTCTCATGCCATATTTTTCTAATAGAAGCACTTGTAAACTCTATGAAACATGACCATTTGCTGGCGCAAAGTTGCGACACTCATACATGTTCATTTCATTTTCAGAATGACGTTCGAGATTTCACGAATTTCATTTTTCGATGTTTGGTTCGCCAATGCGAAAGAATGTAGAATGGATGCTTTGTTGCATCATATATTGCAAGAGTTTGGTAATCCATCTTTCCCAGATGAAATTATAAATAAATTAAAGGCAAAAATAAGAAGCTGTGCCCAACAAATTGAAGTAAAATGGACGAAATCAGGCAGACATCGAGACCGCTTTTTAAAAACGAATTGTGCTTGGTTAGAAGAAAGTTTTTCGTTTAATAATCACAGAAAAAGTCACAAACATTTCATCGCATGGATCTAGTAGCCGACCCGAAAGACCACAAAAAGACCGAATCGCTGCTTCGCAAGAAGGGTAAAAGAGATTCAGCGGCCATAGTGAAAGAGCTGTGTGAGTTTTCACCCAGAAGAGGCACTACACTGAAGAGAGCGCGAGTGTGTTTCTCAAATAAAAAAAAGGAATTTTCCGCGGACCAAGCTGTGGCGTTGATTGCCGACGCCAATATGTCGACCCATCAATATGATGTAATACGACAGCAAGCAAAACTAATAAATGCCAATATATATCCAGCATATTGTAAAGTTAAATTGGCAAAAAAACTTTGCTACCCCAATGACATAGATGTTACAGAAACATATGCAGAAATCAAACTACAATCTTTAATTTATCATACGATTACAAGATTATGCAAGGCGCAAGAAGAGGTTTTAAAAAGTATAAAAAACATACGAAACCTAGAGATAATAGTGAAGTGGGGTTGTGATGGTGCGGAACAAAATAGATATTAACAAAAAATTTCTGAGGAACAGTGTTGTGATGAAAGTCTTTTTAGTATATCTATGGTACCCCTGCAAATGTATGTGGAACATAACAAAATTGTTATATGGCAAAATCCTTCGCCATCTTCGACCAGATATTGTCGACCAATAAAGATTATGTTTGCAAAAGAAAATGCAAATTTGATAACCACAGAAGTTGATAAAATCAAGAGTCAAATTGAAACACTAACACCCACAAAAATTTCAGTTAATGGTGTGGAGATGTTAGTAAAGGTTAAAATGATATTTTGCATGATTGACGGCAAAGTTTGTAATGCTGTTGCTTCTTGTGCATCTACACAAACTTGTTATTTGTGTGGTGCAAAACCAAAAGAAATGAACAATAAAGATCTAATTATAGCCAAGACGGTCAAACAAGATTTTCTGTTATTCGGTTTATCACCGCTACACGCATGGATTCGTTTTTTGAATGTATTTTACATATTTCATATCGCCTCGGTATTAAATCATGGCAGGCCAGAGGAGATGAAAACAAAAAGATCGTGGCAGAAAAAAGAAAGATGTTCAAGAAAAGTTTAGGAGTGAGTTGGGATTATTGGTTGATATGCCTAAACAAAATACTGGCAATACTAATGATGGTAACACAACACGAAGATTTTTTAGAAATGCTGAAAAGTGTGCAGACATAACAGGCGTCAGTGTTGCACTTATTAAATGCTTTCATGTTATTTTAGAGTGCATAAATAGTGGTTTTCCGGTCAATTGCGACAAGTTTGACGAATACAGTAAAGCAACTAGTGATTTATATATTAAGGAATACTCCTGGTACCCAATGCCTGTAAGCGTGCACAAAATTCTCTTCCACGGAAAAGATATTATTTCGTCGTGTGTTGTCCCAAATGGTCAGTTATCAGAGGAGGCACAAGAATCCAGAAATAAACATAATAAGAAGTTTAGAGAGCTGTTTACGAGAAAGACTTCACGAGTCGATACTAATAGGGATTTAATCAATAGGTTGCTTATAACGTCCGATCCATATATAGCAAGTTTACGTCGTTTGCCCAAAACCAAGCGTGGGCAAATTACTCCAGAAGTACAAGAGTTGCTAGAAATTAGAACTCCACCAATGGAAATTGGTGAAGGTCAATCAGACGAATTTGGTCAACATTCTAATAGAGATACAGATGAATCTGATAGTGACTCTGATTAATTGGTCTGCTCTGTGCTCGAATATATCGTAAATCAATTGTATGTTTTTGATTTCTCATTAATTATATAAAATACTAGCTTCTGCCCGCGACTTTGTCCGCGTGAATCAACTTTCTCAATTTATTTTTTCGTAAGAACCCCTACAAAGTATTAGAAAACTTAATTTATTGCGTGAAATAAATGTTATTACTCATTTAAAGCATAAAATAATTTTGTCCACCTAGATTTTAAAAATATCGCACTGTGCGGCGGCGGAAACGATCGTATTAAGCTTTCACAGTACAGGTGTAAGTGAGTCTTTAAAATCTCAGATTGCAAAATTGTATTATGTAAAATTTGCTGTATTTTAACTTTAACGTTGTTACATGAGGTGTATGTATGAGTAATTTCCATATTCATCAATTGTGTCGCTTAACTTCAAACTCGGATAAATCCAATTCTGAGATTTTTTTAAGATTTTGGTGTCAAAAGAAACGGAAAAAGAAATGCTTTTAAACAATTTTATCAGTTGTGTATAAATCCGCATGGTTTTTGACAAAATAAACCGTTAAATCATAATATTTTATCTAAGTCAGATAGATCCATGAGACAGTTTTTTTCAAATGTAGTTAAGTCCATGAGAGCCAATCAGGTAATTGCGTTTGTTCAACATGGCCGTCAGTCCACGTAAACTCTGCGACAGTAACACCGTTCACTCCCGCTTTTTATTGTTTCTTTTTATTATTTGGACAGTTCCCATGGATAATTCCATTAAAATTGTGTCACCAAGTAAGGCCCGCAAGCGACCTAATATAAAACTTCGCCGTAAGAAAGCGGAAAGAGCGAAAATTCGGTAAGTTTGCGTCGTTTGGAATCTTGGGTTGGCACTAGTGTTGTGTTAACCATAATCATTATCGATTATTATTATTTTGTTGTTCTACTGTTACAGAATGATTTGGATATAATAATAAGTATGTAAGGATATAATATTTAGAGACAACGTGTATTCGTACACATGGACAGAAGAAACTGCATATAAAGGGTCAAACGAAATTTGTTCTGCCGTTATTGACTGTCTGAACAAGCTCAATACAAATGGAATTGAGAAGATACGTCTCATGGCCGATGGTTGCGGAGGCCAAAACAAGAATTCCATTTTGTTGAGTGCTCTGATGAACTGGCTTTATTTTAACTCGCAGAACATCAAAAGTGTCGAAATCATTTTCCCAGTTACTGGACATTATTTTCTGCCAGCAGAGTATTCGCGTTAACTGAAAAAAAAAATCAGGAAAATGGAAACAATATTAACTCCCGAAGACTACATGGATGTCCTAAAAGAACACGCAACGATTTTGCGTTTAGGAACGGACATTCCGATATTTGATTTTAAGACACAAAGCAGAAATGTATTGAAGTCGACCCAATGCTTTCATTTTCAAATAACAAAATGTAAAAGATTTATCATAACTTTACATAGAGGAGAAGTCCGAATTCGTGGTGAAATATCTTACTATTCTGATACAGGTATTCATAAACAAAATCGACATTCTTATTTATTTATTATCTGTAAATTTGTACCTACTTGACAAGAAATTTATCGCATTTTACTAACTAGGTAATTCGTTTGTAAATATGCTGTTCCTTTTTTAATAAAGAATTTAATTTCAGGTGTTGCTAAAATAATCAATAAACGCGGCCAATCGTTTGAAAATTTTAGTCCAGAGAGACTGCCAATTGGAGTTCCAGTAAATGAAGCAAAACTGAGTGATGTTCGCAAATTGCTGGAAACGCACTTTGGCCAAGAGTGGGCATCATTGGTGGAATTGAAATATTATAAAAAAGTGCTGAACAGTGAGAACGTGATAGGGCGACCAATGCACGAAGAAGAAATTGAAGAAGATGACTCGGAAGAAATATTGAATTTTGTTTAAAATTATTAAATTAGATACCTCCTATTTTTGTAAAATAAAACTAGATTTCCTTATTTTGTTTGTATTATTTTAGTTTTATTCAGTTAGCTGCTACAAATTAACTGTCGATAGTATACCGTGACTTCGCCACTACCACATCCCTAGTTCTAATCGTGTTTTTTCAAATCCAGATAAATCCGAATCCATTAAATCAAAATTCTATAAATCCACAGTTTTTTCAAAGATAGATAAATTGCATTCCATTATATCAAATGAAGGTAACCAACTTAAATATTACATTTTTGAAAGAATGAGTGATTTAAATACTGAATTGGCTAAACAGGATCGTTTTCTTCAATAATGTTGCCATAATAAAAAAATACTGTGTTTTAATTCATGAAATTAAGACTATTTAACACTTTTTTTTAAATATCTCCTAACAGGGTAGAGTGGATTTATCCGAGTTTGAAGTTAAGCGACACAATTACCAATTAAATGATTCAGTATTCGTCAGATACTTGGTAAGAAAAAAATGAAAGTATTATGTGGGGTTCATAGAAAAAATAATAAAAAATGAAGAAAATAAATACTTCAATATCTTTTTTTTAAAACCATAAGACCCTAGCAGCGCCTTACCTTAATAATGACCAAAAGAAAAGATATTGATGAAGTTCCAGTCATTAATAGTGAAGAAGATAGATAAAAAAAAAAAAATTAAGAATATTACTTATGTAATAACGACGATAACATTTATTTTTGCTGGTTACGTAACAGTAATTTTATATACTTTGTAGGAAAAGTAGGCAAGTAGCATGAACTCGCGTGCGCGCGCCGCCCGCGCCCCAAGTTGCACTCACGCATCACGCTCGTTAATGGCACGATTTTTTTATACTGACTCGGTGTCCTCCTCGTATTCCCTGAAACTTTTAAGTATTTCTGTGTTTTGTATGAGATTATAACGTGCAGTTTTCTGTGCCAAACCCGTATTTCATTTCACTCGCCCCCTACAAACTGACCTCCAACGCGGCACGCGTAACCGACGCGACGCGAACTCAAGTACCTACTTACAAAGCAACGGTTTTCTCAGTAATTCTCAGTGGACGCTACGCTAGTAAACAGTGTTTCCTCGTGTAATTGTGTTTAGTATGCCTCGCCGCAAAAGTAAAGGCAACGACGACGAGACCATGAGTAGCGCGCCGGCGGCGGCAGCGTCCCCGACGCCCGCGCCGCTATAGCTTACGGCGTTTCTCGAGGCGTTCGCCAAGGCTCAAGCTGAATCGAACCATCAACAGAGCCTGCTGGCAACGTCGGCTGACAACGTCACAGCTTCACCATCTCCATTGCCTGCACCAACGAAACACGGAAACTTCGTGCGCTGTGCAGCGAGATTTAGTAGATCACGTCATGACTCAGAGGCCTTCGAAGCATTCGTCGACTCTATCGTGATATACAAAGAGTGTACATCGATCAGCGACGAACACGCACTTCGTGGCCTACCTATGCTCCCAGAAGGGGAGGCAGCTGTGTGGTTCCGGGGTGTTAAATCATCAGTGACATCATCGGAAGACGCGCTGCAAAGGTTACGCGCCATGTACGGTGCATCCCGACCACCGCACACGCTATTCAGCGATATATATGCCGCGGAACAAACAGAAGAACGCACGGAGGTTTTTGTTGCTCGCCTCCGCGCACTTATCGTCAAACTTCCATACATCGTGGAAAATGATATGGAAGTCGACATGATTTACGGGATACTACATAGACGCATAAGGAAACGTTTAACCCGTGAATCCGTTTCTAACTTAGATATGTTGGTTGAAAAGGCGCGAAACATCGAGGAGTCGCTGTCCGAAGTGGCGAACGACGCTCGCGGCCGCGCCGCTAGCGCGCATACGCCACACGCGCCGCCATCGCAGCCCCGGCCTGCGCCGCTCGCGCCACTCGCGCCGCCTGCGCGCGCCCCTGCGGCCTCCGCGACGTGTGTGCCGGGCGTGCCTGAGGACATACCTAATGGGTCGTCGAGCGCTACGAGTAGTGCTCTGCCCCCGCCGACTGTGATAAACAATAACAATTCGTTTGAAAAAGGTAAACGACGATTTTGTGTTTATTGCCGTAGTCACACACTCGCGACTCTTGCAAAAATATTAAAGAAAAAACGATAAAGGTTCAGTGAAGTGTTATGGTTGTGAAGCTAATGTGTAATACGATCTAATTGCCCTAAATGTTTCGTAAATAGTACTAAGGAATCATTTTCTGCTGTTCTAGATGTTAACATGTTAGACTCTGATACCCGTAATGTTGTTTCACACGACAGTTATATAGATAGATAAATCGTTTATTTAGTGCACACAAAAGACAGCACAACATACAATAGCACGATAAAATAATAACTAATTAGCTATTAGGAAATAGCCGCAAGGTGACAATACACAAACAAAAAAATAAAAGGAAGAAAACAAGACATTTTGATGACACTATTGGCTATGACACAATGTAAAATAATGGATCAATGAACATAAAGAATAAAGAGAGTCCAGCTCAGCATGTGTCAGGCAAATATACCTGACGCTGATATTCTGCTGAATCCCTGCAGGACGTCGAGTAGATGAGATAAATATGCGAGTTATTGGTGTTGTAACTTAAATGTCAGTAGTGAATTTTATGTTAACAATGTATGTAACGTGTCTCAATCTAAGTATGTAGAGCTCATTCACACGAAGACGAATCGTGATTTTTCACGAATCGTGTTTTTTCACGATTCGTTATTTTTTTTGACGGGAGCAATGCTTTTTATATACCCATGTTCACACGCTTCACGAATCGTGAAAAAAGACGTAGACGGATACGTCGGTCACTACGGTCATTAGAATGACGATTCGTTAAAAATCTCGAATCGTGATTGGCGCTCGCGCCCCGCGCGCCTGCCTGCTCCGCCCGCCTGTCTGCCCCACCCGCCGCGCGCCCGCTCAATTCAGTACATTCCTTTGACTTGTTAAGACGTGTAGCGCTGCGCTTCAATAAAATCATGTCGAAAAAAGAAAAAGAAAAATTGTATGACCAACAAATAAATCGCGAAGTTTTGATTGCTGCAATCAAAGACAGGCCAGTTTTATGGAATAAATTTTTGGAAATTTATAAGGACAAAACCGCTAAAACAGCAGCATGGCGGGAAATATGCATAATTTTGAAAGAAGATTTTGAAGAAATGGATCAAAAGGACCGACAGTTGTTTGGTAAGTTTTTATTGAGAAAATTTTAAATACAAATCTATACTGCCTATATTTTGTTGTCTTGCCATGGTACTGATCCAGTTTCTGATAGAAAGTAGGTCATAAATTCATTTCTCATTGAATTGCCAGTTCCGACACTCGGTGATACTTCCTGGGGTAGTAAATTTTCAAAATTAAATTCTTTTTCTAATTCAATTCCCTCCTTTTTTATAATCAAATTGTGGAGGACAGTACAAGCTTTCACTACTGAAATAGCTGTTTCTCGTTTAAGGTCTATGGGTCTATGTAAAATTCTCCACTTATTTGCTAGAATGCCAAACGCACATTCAACGTATCTTCTCGCTCTGGTTAAACGATAATTAAATATTCGTTTACCTCTGTCAAGATGCGTTCCACCAAAAGGTCTTAATAAATGTGTGTGTAAACCAAATCCCTCGTCGCCAATAATTACGTAAGGAACTTGAACTTCTGATTCTGTAAATAAAGGCCTTGGTTCGGGTATATTCAAACGGCCTTCTGTCAACATTTTCCAAAAACTTGACTCTTTAAATATTGATGAGTCGCATTCTTTTCCATAGGAACCTACACTGACGTAAACGAATCGATAATCTGAATCTACGACTGCTAATAACACTATTGAAAAGAAATCTTTGTAGTTCATATATACTGAACCACTATTTGACGGCTTTCGAAGCCTAATATGCTTCCCGTCAACTGCTCCAAGGCAGTGAGGGAAATTGGCCTTTTCATTAAATCCACTTGCTATCTTTAACCACTCTTCTTCCTTATTAGGAAGTGGCATAAATTCTTCATATAAATTATTCCATATACTTTGCGTCACTTCTACTACGATGGTGGAAATGGTTGATTTGCCAATTCGATAACTAAAATGAAGATCTTCATAGGAAAGTCCTGACGCCAAATACCTAAAAAAATATTTCATTAAAACCAAATTAGTGGGATGAAGAAGTCGTATTTTCATTCAGAATAAGCGTTCCCACTAGGCACCCAAACGATTTCATATGTTTGACTGGCTGCCTAGTGGGATAGATTAGTCTAAATGAAAATACAACTTCTTCAAGCGCTTCGTCAATTATACAAATTCAGCTTACTAAGCATCCTCTTTTTACGAAAGCAAAAACCGTTATAAAACGTATGGGGCGTAGCCCGTACAAAACAACCACAGATCAGGTCCCTGTATATTTTATTTATGTATAATAATTCATAAATACACAGACGGACAGCGAACGGCGTTTGTGAATAGATATTCGCCCGACAACAGACCGCTCGTCTTGTCGTGACGTGTTTCGAAACCGTGTCCTTATTATTACAGTTGTTTTCTAGTATATATATATTCATCTGTGGTTGTTTTGTAATATTGGGAATAATGCGATGTAAATAAAAATCTTCTTATAAAACCGTTCATACAGTTTTATGAATTATTGTTTCAGGAAGTTCAGTGATGAAAAGGTGGACACAATTGAGAGACACTTGGAGGAAATCATTAAATGAAAACAAAGAAACAAAAAAATCTGGGTCTGGTACAAAATCTAAGCCCTACAAATATAATCAAGAGATGAGCTTTTTGAAGCCAATTATTAAGCCAGGTGAAACATATGACAATAATCCAAATACAAGAGATGAAGCCCAAAGAGAAAATGCAGATCAACAAGAAAATCAGAAAGAGAAACACTTAGAATCATCATCAAAAAAGAAAAGAATGGATAGTGGCAGCGTATTGGATGATAAAATGATGAAACTTGTTGATCATCAATTAAACACAATTGGAAGTGATGACCGTAACATGAATTTTTTTAAGGGGGTTCTGCCATCCCTTCGGCATTTTGATGATGATCAAATACTGGAATTCCAATCTGGGGTCATTAACCTAATACAGAGTATTAAAACTGGACGAAACTATTCGAATTGGCATCAAAATTATTACAATTCACATCATCACAACTATAATAGTGGTGGTTATTATACTAAGCCTCAAGAATCACCGGGAGGAACGTCTAATAATAATAATACTCGGCCTCTTCCTGAAAGTTCATCGATAGTAAATGCAGAAGTGTCTGCAGAAACGCCCACCCCTCTACAACCTGGAACATCGCTGATCCATCGCGATGATCCAAGTGCATCACCGGCACTATCTACAGCTCTAAGTCAATTAAGTGATTATCTGGATCTATCAAATTTCTAAAAACATGTTCTAAATTATCATAAATATAACCAATAAATAAGAATAATAAATAATATAATTAGTTTTTCTTGCCTTATAGTTATCGCCAACTTTTCTTCAGGGCTAATGGCCTTTCTCATACATGTATCCTGTTTTCTCAAATCCGTATCCAACCTTTGGAGAAGGAAGTCAAAGGTATCTTTAGACATTCTAAAATAAGTGTAAAATTTGGTATCATCTTCTCGTAACGAGCTCATCAAAGTATAAAAATCCCCAACACTTTGTCTTTGCCTTAAAATTGGATGCACCCAGTGTATTCTTCTTGTTTTTCTTTTTTTAGATCGACGATAATACCAGTACAAAATTAAAGTATTCACGTCCATTGTCTTTGGTAGTTTACTCTCAACTGAACACAATCACGAAACAACATGTGAACATCAATTCGGATATTTTGACGAATCGTGAAAAAACACGATTCCGTATTCAATGTGAACATCTATCCGTCAAGGCGAATCGTGTTTTATACCGAATCGTCAAAGACGTATCCCGTGTGAATGCGCCCTAAGTGTGTTAGCGAATATGATGCATTGCCGAATCGAATAGGTAACTTGTCCGCGTCGAAATTATGTACCGACGGTACATAATTTCCGATACTCGATATTGAGATAGGCGGTTATCGTGGCACGGGGTTAGTTGATACGGCTGCTAAGCGTAGTGTAGCCGGTTCGAAACTTTACGCACTGCTTCTTAAATAGAACTATTCGTTTCGTAGTTGTTTTATGTCGGTAAAATTAGCCGACGGTATAGTGCGGGACCTTAAAGTTTTACTCGCGGATTTTGAAGTATTATTTAGGGGGTTGGCAGTACCCATCACTTTTGTTATTTTTCCGGATTCAGTAAATAATAACACGTTGCTCGGTATTGATTTCTTGCATAAAGTCGGTATTGTTATCAATATGTCGAGCAACACTTGGTTCACAGCTGATCGGCCTCAGATCATTCACCCCTTGCGGTGTGAGACTTTAAGTGACGTTGTAGGGTGCCGCTTCGATGTTTTTCAGAGAAGAATTGTCTTGCTCAGCTGTTCCAGGAGTATGGAGATATCTTAGTGGAATAATAACACTGATAAACAGTAAATTTGTTAAACGAAATCAAGTCATATTTTCAAACACTACTACCTACCCGCATATAAACCCCATACTTAGTTTTGTTCAATCACCTTCAGTTTTCATAAAATATCGACTTACTCGATTACGCGAATTTTGCTTACCGACGTGTGTTTCCGAATAAATTAACGAAAAAATATTGAAATTAAAACAGTTTTTTTTTTAGATTAGTGTTATACATCATACTAAGATGCCGAGAGTGTGTGTAAACCATCCTGATAACTTCTGTTATATTAATTGCAGTCAACTTACTGTTAAAAGTCAACGTCGTAGTTTGACACCATTAGTTAAAAACTGTTATTTTAATTATTTTGGTTTTCCGGCGCGAAATTTGGGCAAAACCTGGACTCCTAGTGTTTGCTGTACACAGTGTGTCACTTTGTTAACATCATGGGCTAAAGGATCTCGTCATATGCCGTTCGCAGTTCCAATGATGTGCCGAACCGAAAGACCATGTATCAGATTGTTATTTCTGCCAAACATCTATAAAAGGTATTAATAATAAATCTAGGCACTCTGTGAACTATCCAAATCTGCTAAAATATAAGTTATTTTTTCTTCATTTGAAACATTTTTTTACCATTTTTACTTAAAAGATTAATTGCTGTTGCAAAAAAACTGTGGGTGATCGAAATTTTCTAAAAATGCAGATTAGTTACAGACTAGTTGTAGATACAAAATAACCCATTCAATTACATTTAACTTTCATTAAGGTCATTTTTGTCTATCAGTGTAATCTGAAGCTTATTTTTCTTGTTTTAGGCTTCATTCCTTGCGGATATGCTCGCCCTTGAGTCATTACGCAGCTGGGAACCAGATGATCTCGAGGACAAACTTATCCTCAAAAGAATAATAAGGTTGATCAACGGACACCTACCCGAAGGATGGCAACAATGGACGATCAGAATCCTGGACAAAGAAGATTTGCTGGGAAGTGAACTAGACTCTCAGATTCTGTATAAAATTCGGTTAGCCGTTCTAACTCTTGGACTAGCACGGGCATTTTCACCTGACTGCACTTCCCTGAGAAAAAACTTACAGGAATATAAAACTAAAACTTTTGAATTGGCCACTATGCGTTGGTCTTATTATTCACCCCATATCACTGGCTGCAAGGGTTCGGGGTTCTGCGGTTCAAAATGAACTTGTTATAACATCGATAGCGGATATGAAACCTCTTCTAAAAAGTAGAGAGGAGGCGAATCGGAAGCTGACAGGGCAGACCGACCAATCTGAAGATCTATTCCGTCCACACAGACCTCTGGGAAAACCAAGAAACCGAGTCGCCTGGACAAATTGGAGCAGAGTCAGCACAAATTAGAATCGATGATGGAACAATTCATTAGAAATTTTCAACCACAAGAAAGAGCCTATTCGGGTTCCGAAGACGAATATATTTCCTCAGATCTATTGGAAGAAGAAGAAAATATACCTCCGCCTACTACGCTGTCATCAAAGCCCTGGGAGCCTCCAGCTTCTTCTGTTTAAGAATTTTGGACAAAGCAACAAGACCCGCAAATACCAGGCCCTAAACTGCACATTGCCACACAGGGTACCGAGTGTCAACGTTAGGTGACATAACTTTCAATCAAATTAGATGTGCTGAGATGCTAAAATTAGATATGCTGATATGCTAAAAGTACAAAAGAATATCACGAAGAAATGGACGCAAATAAATTCACAGAGTGGTTTACTTTGTGCGTAACAGTAGCATTTTCGAAATCAGTTGGATTCAGTCCACGAATCTCGGTCTCAAATATATATCCATTTCAGCCTTTACATTTGCTTCCGTTTCTTTCATAAACGTAAATGAAATCGGGCGACAATATGTGGTTGACGATGGCCAATAATTCTGCCACACTGTGCTTCCACTAGAAGTCACTAACTTAAGAGGTACAAGACTTGCCATAAATACATTGAATAAATCTTGTTCACTTGTTGTCCTTTGATGATAAATGCTTCGACTCCAAGCTCCATCAAAACCCCATTTACTGTGAAGCACACGTTGTTCACCAGTATCAAAATTCGTTTCAAGTGAATCGATCAGCCTCCTAACTGTGAGATCAAGGAGGGCTTGGAGTCGTATCTTTGTGGAAGTATCAGTCATAGTTACGTCTTCTTTTGCCGGGTAACACTTAAGTTTTTCTTTCACTAACATGTAATAGCTTGGGTATTTCGCATGACCTTCTTTAAAACTAAAGTCCCTAAGTGTGATGTAACGCCACTTGGATAACTGCATGTAAACGTATAGAGCAAGTGCTTTGTGAGTAGGAACTTCACGAAGCAAAGTATTCTGTTTAGTTTCCAAGACATTCAAAACTGTTGAGATGTGTTCAGGATTTCCCAGCAAATGTTTCATTATTCTGGCCACATCATTTTTCCGGCAGATTTGAGTGCACTTTCAACAGTGTGTAAAAGCTCATCTGGACGACTGCAACTAGCAATATTTTCATCAACACGTCTTCTTTTCTGTCTACTCGATAAATCTTCAAAGCGTTTGCGAGGAGATTTATATGATGAAGTTGATGCATCCAATTTTGATGAACTGATTACCTCTTGTGCCTCATTTTCAGCTTCTTCAGTGTAACAATATTTTCCTTAAAGCAATTTAGCTAAATGATATCGGAACTTAACCACTCTTTGTTCTTGTCTATGAACTTGTCGACTGTCCTTCTTGATTGCACCCATTTGGAGTAAAACCGATAGCAAAATCGTCGACACCAGTTTTTTTAGATCGAACACATAATTTACTTCTGCGTCATTTTCAGCTTCTTCAGTGTAACAATATTTTCCTTAAAGCAATTTAGCTAAATGACATCGGAACTTAACCACTCTCTGTTCTTGTCTATGAACTTGTCAACTGTCCTTCTTGATTGCACCCATTTGGAGTAAAACCGATAGCAAAATCGTCGACACCAGTTTTTTAGATCGAACACATAATTTTCACTTAACTGGACGTTACTATTCGACTTCAATGTGTTAAATAAAATTTCATAGTCACGCAGATCTTTATGATTACGAAGAGCAACATAAAGCCTAGATAAATAGAAAACCCACGGAAAGCCGTAATGACAACACTTGGTGAGGTTGTAATCACAACTGAATTATATTTGCAAAACACACTAAAATATTTAGGGCAGCAAGTTTGCAACTATCATGTCATCATTAGCTTATCAATCACAATGCAGAGCTTAAGGGCTGTTAACATAGTAATAACAATAACTTATTAAATTAAGCAAGTACTGGTAGTCGTTCCTTAATGACTCATTAACGCTTTTGTTATATTGCAAAAAAAGCGTTCATAAGTCATTAAAGTACTCACAAATGCACCTGTTATTTAAGGAACTGCTTAGTGATGACTACTTAATGTACCTCCATTCCATCAGTAATACAATAACAAAGATAGTTACTATAGGCAAAATATCTCAGAAGGGGCACTCTGGGGGCACCATGTATCCTTGAAGGAAATGTGGCATAAATGGGTAAATAACAGTAGTAAAAACCGCAAATCGAAACAAGGAGAGAATCATGAGATACAGACATTTTTGTGTTCGTTTCCATTCCAAAATAACAGTTTTCATCGAAAAAGTGCTGGTTAAATAAAAAAAGGGTAGTTACAATTTTTGTTGTTCTTTAATAGAGGAATGCAACTGTATATATTTTTTTGGATTATATTTTTGTGTTCACCAAAAATCTTAAGGTACATCTATGTATGCATTTCTAAAATATTGATCTCAAACCCGTTTAATTGTTTTACTATAATTAAACTACTCGGCCAACAAAATATGTTACATCAAACAAATTCCAAATTAACACCAAGTTATAACACTTTTTTATTGTAGTGCGCTGCAAATATTCTATTGTAACAATAACTATTTTATTCTTCCCCGAAAAATACTGATCGTGCACCAAATATTCCTGAATGTTACACAAAATTTTTAGTATGCATCCTAGTACCGTATACCCATTTAAAACGGTTTTGTACAACTTTTATGTTACTGAAATAATTATAATTGAAGAACAAATAATGCATTTCGTAAAACATTACTTCTAAGACTTATATTTATTTTACTGAAAATGGTTTTGGCGCGCTTGCGACGCGATGCCTGCCTATTGCTCTCTGTTGTGCGACGGAGACGGCGCGCGGCGGCGTGGCGATGGCAGGCGGGGCGGTTCGTTGAGTGAGATAGAGATATTGCAGGATCATAGGAGAAAGCGAGACGTTAGATACACGTGCGACGTTGCCGGCATGCTTCTAGTGTTTGTTAATTTACTATTATCCTGTGCGCGGCGAAGAGATTCTGATTTATTGTTTTAAATGTGGGATCTTTTGTTTTAATTAAGGAATAGTATTAAACAAATAGTTAGTTTTTGTTGTTGTTGAATATATCGAGTATTTTAGTATGGAACCAGAACAATTACCACTTGATATAGAAAATCAAGATGATATTCCCGTGTATTGTTCGGAAAGTGAATCTGAAACGGAAGAACCGTCTATTAAAAAGAAGAGGAGTGTAGGTAAATACGAAAATGTTCAAGAAGCAGAAAAAGCAGTATATGATGAGAAAGTATGGTCATTGAGGAAGACTTGCAGAACAGAAGAAGGTATAAAAAAGTACTACCGCTGTAACCAAGTCAAAGCTCGTGGCCCTCAGTGTGCATCACAACTATATTTACTTTTTGAAGCCACTTCTGATGCTGTTATTATTTATCGTTTAGACGCTGATCATGATCACGAGAGTATTAGTAGTCAAAGAAAATATGGTATTTGTCAAGATACAAAAGAAGAAATAAACAAGTTATTCTCATTGCATTTAAAACCGAAGGCTATATTACACCGTTTAAGTCAGACACCGGGTATCACAGTACCTACGATAAAGCAACTGAACAACTACTTGTCCGATCGCCGCCGCGCAGTTTACGGACCTTCTGTTATCAGTCTGGGGGAACTGGAGAAATGGCTAATTGATCATTCTGCGATACCTGAAGATGAAAATGAACCGTATGTTATCTTCTACTACGTATATGAGTGTGAGTCTCCCGTTTTTCGTTTTGGTGTCAGTACAAAGTCTTTGCTAAAATTGACAACAGTGGCAACCAACATACACGCAGACGCTACGTATAAGATTGTGTGGCAAGGATTCCCCGTGTTAGTGGTGGGAACTACTGATAAAACCAAAAATTTTTATCCTTTTTGTTTGGCCATTTCTAGCTCAGAACGCAAAGAAGATTTCAAAATGTTATTTGAACAGCTTAAACATAGCGCTTACACTCTGTATTCGCATGTAATGCAGCCGAAGGTTTTAATTTGTGATGCAGCCAAGAGTATTCAAAATGCGTTTACGGAAGTATTTGGAGTTGAGTAAACTAGTAGACAAACGACTGCAGAAAGATCTTCTACAAGGCATCGACATTTTACATTCTGTCACAGCACCGGGCGTGTTCAACACCGCTTTAGCAGCTTTTTTGAACAAATATAAAAGTCAAAAGGCTTTTATTACATACTTCAAGGAAGAATGGGTAATACAAAACCCGAATTGGTACCTAGGCGCTTCGGACGGATCTCCATCTACGAATAATGCACTCGAGGCTTTCAATAGGAGCATAAAAGATAGCCACACCCTTAGAGAACGAATTCCACTGTCCCGGTTTCGTGCTGTTACTCTTGACATGGTCAAGCAGTGGTCCGAAAATTATAAAGTGGACTCGTTTTCAAGCACACCTTTGATAGAACTATCTCTGATTGGACATCAGCATACCAATGGGCGAAATTGAACAAAAAAGTGAAAACCATATCAACAACAGTGATACAAAAATCTTATCTAGTCGAAGGTTCAGCAACCAATAATGTTCCAAACGGGCAAAGTTGGGAGACATTCGATGAATTTCAGAAATTTGCCTTTACTCACTGGACAGTTGTCTTGCCTTCCCAAAATAGTGACTGGGTAAATGGTCAATGTAACTGCCCCGAGTTTTTTAAAAATTATAAATGTAAACATGTTACTGGACTTGCGATCAGGCTGAAATACATAACACCTCCAGTAGAGGCCAAAAACATAGCTATCGGGCAAAAACGAAAATGTGGGCGTCCTACAAAGGCAAAGTGCGCTTTATTGGTGCAATAATTTAACCCTTTTCTTGACAAAGTATCTTGTAAGACACGTCATAAAAAAAAAAAATATATCTCTTATTTAATGCATGTAAAACAGAACGTTAACTTATTTTTCGTTAAAGTATACGTTTCTGAACGCACATTATTGACCCAATGACAGCTTACGTCAACTACTTTTTCAAAACTTGTCAAAATGGCGAACCGGTTGAGTGCAATTCCGCGGAAGAAGGTAAGAATTTATTATTTTTAATAGTTTTTCTTTTAAAATTGCATGAGGAATTGGTGTTATAATATTTCATATGTTTGTATTTATGCTAGAAAGCAATTAAACAGGAGAAATAATTACGCTTGGCTTCGCAAACTAACAAATAAAGTTAATGTATCCTACAGGATACGTTGCTAGGTGTACTAAAATTCTTTGTACAAGGTTAGCGTATCTTATAGGATATATTGCCAAGTGCATTAAGATTTTATTAGTATTATTTTTTTAACTGTGTTTTGGGGAAAGGGCATTGTATGATTGGCATGAGTGTGAGAGACGGCTTTTTTTTCAGGGAGGGACGCAACCGTCTTTTTCCAGAGCAAAAAGAATTTGTGCTCTAGTACCAATACCACGTAAAAAATCAGACGACGATGAATCTGAATCCGAAGATGAACTTCAGCAGATTTCAATTGGCTTGAGTCATGTCCATAACCATGTGACTGACTCCGATTCTTCACCTGCGCCATCTTTGCCTTCTTCTATAGAAAACTTGAATTTGCTGTCTGACGAAGAAATAGTAGACGTACAAGACGCTGTTACTCAGTCTCCTTTGCTGCCTTCGCCTGTGCTGCCTTCGCCTGTGCTGCCTTCTCCTCAGCCGCTTCCAGCTAGACTACCATTTTCACTGACGCAAAATGGCTCTCCCTCACCACTTTCTTTACCACCATCTCCATTAATTGCCTCTAACTGCCGAACAAGAAGACCTACTACATCCGGAAGGACTGCAAGAATAGTCACACCCCGACGGATTTTTGCCAAGCCTCTAAATTTTCAGTGGACTAAAAATAAATTCAAACATTTCGCCCAGATATCAGATAACAATCTTCCGCAACCTGAAATAGCCAAATGTCCTTACGAGTATTTTACAGACTTTTTTACAGATGACATTTTTGATTACATAACCGAGCAATCAAACCTGTATTATGTGCAACAAAAAGGAAAAACCTTAAATTTAACTAAAGAAGACATAAGATGTTTCGTAGCTATTAACCTTCTTATGGGAATTGTCGATTTACCAGCTTACACAGATTATTGGTCGCGAGAGCTCCGCTACAGTCCCATTGCAGATATTATGTCACTTAAAAAATTTCAATTGATAAGGAGATACATTCATTTTAATAATAATTTGTTAGACGATGGTGACCGTTATTTTAAAGTGAGGCCCTTGTTACAAAAAGTACGTGAAAACTTTTTGAAAGTCCCACATGAAACCAGATTTAGTGTGGATGAAATGATGGTCCCATATAAGGGTAAAAAAGCTGGCAATAGAAAACAATACGTTAAAAACAAGCCAAAAAAATGGGGCTATAAAATTTTTGCTCGAGCTGGCATATCTGGTTTCGTGTACGACTTTATAGTATATGGTGGTGAAGATACTTTCCGGTATAATTTGCTAACGCCTGAGGAGTCCAGTTTTGGTCTTGGTGCTAAGGTAGTTCTGGCTCTATGTAAAAGTATACCAGACCGTGCTTGTTCTGTGGTATATTTCGATAATTTTTTTACAAGTTTAGAGTTGGTAAACTATTTACGAGAAGAAATGGGCATATTTTCTTTAGGTACCATTAGGTCTAACAGACTGCGAGGGGCGGAAAAAAGTTTACTTACAGACAAAGCCCTGAAAAAAAAACCTAGAGGCTCTCATTCACAAGTTGTCTGTAACAAAAATAAATTATGTGTCGTCAAATGGTATGACAACAAATGTGTAACCACAGCTAGTAGTTATGTGGCAGCTGAGCCTGTCAGAACCATACAACGTTATGACAAAGTTGCGAAAAGAAGAATAGCGGTACCCTGCCCGGACATTATTAAACATTATAACGCCCATATGGGGGGCGTAGACTTAGCAGACATGTTGATCGCCCTGTATCGAACAGACTTCAGAGGCCATCGATGGTATTTGCCATTAGTGTCGCAAGTCCTGGATATTTGCATAAATAATAGCTGGGTTTTATACAGACGGCATAGTGCGGGAAAGTCAATGCCTCTAAAAATGTTCAGGTACCAAGTAGCACAGAGCCTCCTGAAAAAGGGCCGAGGAGATATAATCGACAACTGTGAAGTTTCTGGACCAACTCCGTCGAAAATAATACAGGCACCTGTAGCACCACGACCTCCACCGGATGTAAGGTACGATAAGGTCGGCCATTTTCCAATGTTTGGTTCAAAAGGGCGATGTAAATTTTGTGTCAAGGGCCAAACTACGGTAATGTGTGCCAAGTGCTCGTTACGCTTGTGTTTTAAGCCAGAAAGAAATTGTTTTGTAAAATTCCATACTGATAAGTAATTGCTTAAGCTAATAATAGTACACCTCAAATGTTTCGATAACTAAAAATTTTTCCTTTAATTTTAATAAGCTGTAAGTTGATTTTGGTTTTAAAACTATAATTGTTACTACATGCAAATTTCATACATATAATTATTAAGAAAATGTTGTGTATTTTATTTCCTCAAACCTGGCAACGTATCCTCAAAGACACCTACACGTAAGGTCAAAGTTTTTTGCTAAGCTGGCAATGTATCTTCAAAGATACATATAGGATATCATTATCTGGTTATGTGCGATTTTTTTATATATTTTTCCCTAAATCCTAGATTCATAATTAACATCATATTTGAAAATTATTTAAAAATATTTTTTTTTTTTTTTTGCCAAGAAAAGGGTTAAAGAAGTACTGCAGAGATTGAGTGGACTGATAATGTGAACATTGTAGGAGTAAAGACTTTGTTTAACATTTTGAATTATTGTGGTTCGTACTGATTAGTATTAAAAAAACATTTTTAGTAAGCATTACATTTTATAATGTGTTCATTTTTTTATTAATAAAGCTACATTGGACATTAATTGGTGTTTGATTCAAATACGTTTTGCAGTGCATTATCTGAAGTAAAACTAAAAAAATAAATGCTTGTTTTTAAAATTAGGTGTATTACTATTTTTTACAAATTTGCAACAGTTGTTAAATAGATGCTCGTTATGACATATTTTAATTAACATATTTTGGTGCACATTCAGTATATTTGGTGGAACACAGGCAAAATTAGGTAAATGAAATGGGAATAAATTGAAGTACTTTTAAATACCATCCTATTTTTTTACATCAAAAACTTTTTAAATTTTTGATTCTATGACCAACCTCTTGTATGGGGACGATCCACTGTGCGCCTGTTCATTACGGATCGCCACACGAAAATACAGTATCTTAAGTTCGGACTTGCGTGTCTTTCCACGATCCACTGTTCGGGAACCACGCATGAAAACAAAATATGAGCTGTTTGCGGTAAATGGGTCAGTCATCAGCGCATACGATTTTCATCCACTCACATTGGACTTGGGACTTCGCCGCGCATTCACTTGGAGATTCATAATTGCTGATGTAACCAAGCCAATAATCGGAGTCGATTTTTTAGCTTACAATCTGATTGTCAACTGCCGAAACTAGCGTCTCAAAAATAACATAACGTCACTAGTAATCCAGGCACCACAGTTCCAAACAGTCGAAGCCATATCGTCTATCCGCACCATAGCAGAAGATAGAAACTACCATCGCATCTTGAAGGAGTATCCTGACCTCACTCGTCCCGCTGGTAAACCAAGGGTACCAAAGCACACCAAGCACACCATATTCGCACCACGCCTGGACCTCCGGTCTCTAGCCGACCTCGTCGTTTGGATCCACAACGCCACAAGATAGTGAAGCGGGAGTTTGAAGAGATGCTGCAAAATGGGACAGCGCGCCCTTCAAAAAGTGCTTGGTCCTCGCCGCTGCACTTAGCGCCCAAGAAGAACGACGCACTCGCCTACTTTTAATTAAGCATAATTTTTTGCCCCTGGCTGGAGGCTTTAAGTGAAGAAGCTTAAGGCAGCCACAGTCAAGCCCGGTAAAGCAGCCATGACCTTAGTGGTCAACTGCGAGATGCCCTAGACAAAAATATAATAATAAAAATGCAAAGTACATTAGTTTCATATCTTGTATCCGCAATATAACTCTGTCACTTCTCAGCCAGAATTTTATTTCATTGCCTATTTGCTAAATTGCTTCAATAGCTTCTACACTATACTTACATAATATTGCAAGTAGTATATAGATTTTATAATCAGAGTCTATACTACTTCACTCTATAAAAATCAATCGTCTACCTATCCTGAGGAGATTTGTAATCTCTTTGCAAAATTCTTCTATTCGTACGAACCTTCCACTCTCGCAAATATTCAAACCCAGGGCAATTAATATGCCGAGAATTGTTCTTCTGTTAGTCGCCTTGTGCTTAGTACTGACCAAGTACTCAGTGCCCGCAAATCTTTAGATTGTACTAGAGGTCCAGGACCAGACGGTATTTAACCAATTTTCCTGCGTTATGTGCTACTCATGCGTTATGTGCACCATTGCGTATTGTAGGGAACTTTTCCAGAAGTCTTGAAGCGGCACAATATTACCCTCTTCATAAATGTGGTCCAAAATGGAATGTTGAAAATTATCAGCTAATTTCTATAATGTCGGCCTTGCCTGCCTTGGCCTTGGTTTTCCAGTTCGCAGACTAAGCTTTGACAAAGCTTGGTCTGTGAACTGGAAAACCAAAGCGAAACGCTACTAATTGGAGGGTCCAGAAAAATATTTCAAATTGATGAATTCAAATTTGGTAGAAGAAAATATTTGTGAGCCTTTAGAGCCAGATATTGCAATGGTTACAAAAAATAATTTAAAATATATATTACCGAACCCCAAGGTAGACGGCAGCAGTCGCCGAACAGCAACGTACAAATTTCTAATTAACCTAGCTCTTCTGAACTTCCCTTTTGAGTTCTTGATGCTTTTTTTTTTGAACTTTCCTTTTTTGTATTTTATAAATGTTTTTCTTTCATAAGAACAACAATCGTAATTATATTGTTAAAAACATATAAGTTTAATAAAGTTGGTTACTTGGTAACATATACAAGACGTTTTATTGCTTTACCTTGAGTTTTGTAGCATTTATAGACATAATTTACAGTAAATAGGATGGTTCACTGTGTACATATTGGTTCACTGTTGACTTAGCCTCCGGTTCAGAGTGTCCCACGCGGTGGACTCGGTGAGCCATTTCCCATCTTTAAAAAAAACTCAAATATATCATATTTTGTTACATTTGTCATCCAAAATTAAAAGTCAGATATATGACAAATCCTTTAATAAATAAAAAACTTTACTATGTTTAGAAACAGTTGAGATTTGAATGTGCAACTTTTTCATGGTTTACTGTTGAACAGCAGGCCCTATGTTTAAAAAAATATCTTTTTAAAACTTGGCAATGACGTTCTGGAAGACCGTCCTAGTCAAGGGGATGGCGCAGGGGAGGCTGGACGAGGGCGTGGGAGAAGGCGTGGAAGAGGGTTGCAGGCGTACGTGTATTTTTTGTCATAATGGATAATAACGAGGTATATTAATTATTCCAGTATGTTTTTAAAAATATCTTCAATGATTTTGGCAGTGACGTTCTGGAAGACCCTCTCAGCCGTAGTTAGGGCAGAGAGGCGCGTAGCGCAACGCCAAATGGCCGCGCTGCCAGCAGTCGCCCGGCGGGAGCTTGTCACCCGGAATCGGGAGGCAACTCTGGAGAGAATGCTCCTGCCGGACGCGCCACCACGTAAACGACGAACAAAGTAAATTTTACATCAAGTAATTTTTTTTCTGTTTCGTCTAATTACCGTCATCTACTTTATTTTATTTCACCCTGCTATACTCAAGTCCAAACAAGTCGACTCAAGTCTGTCAGTTCGTCTCAAGTTTATGAATTACAGTGTAAACTCCATTTAACGCCACTCGATTTAACGACTAACTTCCTAAAACGTCGCTATATAGAGTTTACATTGTATTTCCACTCTCGTGTGTAGAGATTAATGGATTTTTTATTCAACAGAAAGACTTCTCCAGAACGTCAGCCATGCATAATGGTGGACGTATCGGGATCCCGTTCTCCTGGTAAGATGGTTATTTGACTGCGTCGTCTTTAGTAATTTGCTATTTCTAAGGCTACATCTTGTCTTGTTTGTTACAGACCATAACTACGCTTCTCCGGCGCCAGCCGAAGAAACAGTTACGACGTCCGGCCAGTCCTGGTTTTCTGGTAAAATGGTTATTCGACTGTGTCGTCTTTAGTAATTTGCTAGTCTAATGTAGGCTACATCTTGTCTTGTTTGTTACAGAACACAGCCCCACGGAACCAGCCGAAGCTGTGGCTTCGACGTCCGGCCTGTCCAGATTTTCTGGTAAGATTGTTATTTGACTGTGTCGTCTTTAGTAATTTACTGTCTAATGTAGGCTACATCTGAAGAAGCGTAGCTATGGTCTGTAGCAAACGAAGAAGGAAGTCCAGATTTTCTGGTAAGATGGTTATTTGACTGTGTCGTCTTTAGTTATTTGTAATGTCTAACATAGGCTACATGTTGTCTTGTTTGTTACAGAACACCGCCCCACCGTACCAGCCGAAGCTGTAGCTTCGACGTCCGGCCTGTCCCGATATCCTGGTAAGATGGTTATTTCACTGTGTCGTTTTTAGTGATTTGCTATGTCTAATGTAGGCTATATCTTGTCTTGTTTGCTACAGACCATAGCTATGCTTCTCCGGCGCCAGTCGAAGCCACAGCTTCGACGTCCGGTCAGTCTCCATTTGAGCAAGAGTGTCCCACCTGGAAGCTGTATCTACCATGATAGATATTTTAGTGTCACATTGGTCGAAGAGATGCACAAGAGAAATCTTCACAACACTGGAACGATAATGATTAATAGAATCCCTGATCATGCTGCAATTAAATTTAAAACTGACGCTAGGATGACTCGAGGGGAAAGTCAACAGTATGTTTGCACAACCCAACAGTTATTGTCAAGTGGCTCGTCCACTACATCTGTAGTCAAACGATGGGATAAACGCACGAAGACTTACGTGAATGTTTCTGCTCCTAAAGTGATTGAGCATTACAATCAACACATGGGTGGAGTGGACGTACTTGACCAGCAGATGGAGTACTACAGAACTTTTATTAAAACCCAAAAATTGACGCTGTAGATACTCACCTACTTTCTTGATTTGGCCATTGTTAACTCGTGGCGGCTGTATCCCAATGATTGCCAAGCAAACAATTTAAGCAGAAAAGACATTTTGCCATTGTTAGATTTTCGCCTGAATATAGCTGACGGATTATCAAGTACTCCATCCAAAGAACGCCGATTGTCGAGTGATACCGAAAATGATCCTGCAGTGGATAATATAATCTTCCAATTAGAAGACACTACAGGCCGGCAATTAAGCCCTCTGAGGCAAAAAGATATGAGGTTATGATCATTTTCCAGTGTTTGACGAAATAAAAGCCCCAAGGATGTGTCGACATGAAAGATGTGATAGCCGCACGAAGATACGATGCGAAAAATGTGATACATATTTATGCATTTCACGTGGAAAAGACTGTTTTAAAACTAAAAACCATTGTTCCTTTTCGTTTCAAAAATATATAAATTAGTTAATTTTTAGAAGTTGTTTCTTTTTGTTACGAATGATGGAGAAAAATGGTGACCTTTGTTATAAATGTTGATTTTTATAAGAATTAGATAGTAAGTTTTGTATTGTAAACTGATACCAAAATGACTGATTAAAGTACTAAGCTTTCCCATTCAATTATCAAAACAAACGTTCAATTTAAAGTACCCTCACGATCCTGAGTAGTCAAGTTGTACCTAAAACTCACAATCAAATAATAAAATAAAATTCATTTATTTGCAAACAAGTGTCACTGTTACATAGAAGCTCTGCCTCCCGAACTAGGTAATTAACCTGTATCTCAGGAGAATAATCGTGAAGGTTAATTTCTGTATTAACCGTAAACCTGAGTTTTTTTTTTCTAGTTCCTTAGGCTGTATACAAAGCTATAAAAACCATGTAATAACCGTTTTCGAAAAAAAACCATCGGGTGTAAAGGGGTAAGTGGAGAACAGCGCGCTGACCTCGTAAAACTTTAGTTGCTTTCACTTTTGACGGTTGTGCGGCGAATATTTCCATGGCAAAACATCTTGGTTGCTCTTTTGAAGAACAAAATGTTAAATTTGAACATCCTATTACCAAAGACCTAATAGTTGCAGTCCTAGATCCCTGAAATATGATAAATTATTAAGAAACACATTAGAGATGTACAACATTCTTGTAGACAAAGATGGAAAAAGTTCAATGGCAACATCTCGTTGAACTGAACAAACTTCAATACAACGAAACTTTTAATTTGTCGAATAAATTACGAGACCGTCATATTAACTTTCAAAATTAAAGAATGAAAGTGAAGTTAGCTACACAACTTTTCAGCACAAGTGTAGCGGAATCTTGCAGACAGTCAGGGATAGATTCATTTCATGAGAACGAGCCCGCGGAAAAGTTTTTGATTATTTGCAATAATCTATTCGATATATTTTATTCAAGGAATTTACATTTATACGGATTTAAAAAACCTTTAAATGAGAAGAACGCGAAAAACATTTTTGAGTTTTTAAGTGAAGCATCGGCATAAACAATTTAAAAATGGAGAATGGCACTTTTTTAATAAAAAGTAGAATAATTTGGGGTGTATCAAAGCCTTAGAACATTTATATGCAAGCTTAATAAAAACGAAAATTCTGGTATATTTGCCATTTTATAAACAACGTTTGTCTCTAAAAACGCTTTTGTTAGATAACATAACTATCCATAATGTACCCTGCAAAATTTCGTGTGAATTGGTTAGCTAGTTTTATCAGAAATCGTAAAATTAGTGGACAATAGACTCGCGAACAAAAACGCGTAATAAATCTTAGTAAACATTTCACACGAAAGTTATAAATATTTATGTTGGGTTCCTTATCTATCCGAGAACCGAAAATAATAGGCTTTATCGTTCGACGGCTTCTAGGAAACTTGAGTATTTTGTTTATCTGAAGGTGAGTCATAAATCTTTTGCGTCGTGGGTGGTCGCGGGGCTTGACAGGAATGACTCATCTGTCAAAAAATACCTGAGAGGTTAAGCCAGGATCATTTAGAGCTTTTTTTCTGCAATATTAGGGCACAGGGTGGGACAAACAATAATCCCACTGCCAGACAATTCATATCCGCATATAAGAAGATATTAATTCATGTACAATTTTAAAGACTCTGATAAAGGCAACTGTGTAGCGTTAGAACAGATATCCATCCTGAACTGCTCATCAGCTGTTGAAAGGATAAACAGAAGTACAACTGTATCTCAAGACAATATGTCACAATGTGAACAAATTGAGGACGATTCAGAAATTGAAGAACTAGGAGGCCACTTTTCTGATTTTAGTAACCAAGCAATAGGCCATATTGCTGGTTACATTGCTCGAATATTGATGAAAAAGATCAACTGCGATGTCTGTGTTGACGCATTAGTGACACATCATTTTCAAACTTTCCACAAGTTTATAATTGCGAGACATCAAAGTGGATTGTTGTATCCTTCCCTAGATGTCAAAATATGTCAGACGGCGGAAACATTTTTAAAAAACGTTGACATAGGGGTTTTTCGAAAGGAAGTGGCGATAACTCTTATGCGAAAGCTAATAGTTTTTTTTCATAGAATCTTTGTTGTGAACAGACGTGTCGATCATTTATTAAAATAAATAAATAATTAGGGTAAGGCCACCTATTGTTGACACTCCACCAATTTATTGGCACGCTGCAGTTATTTATCAATAATAAAGTTACCAGTTTCCGAATACAGTACTTATTTCGGGTAATAAATAGTAGGTTTAATCTTCTATACTGCTGGCAACACAGAAACTGTTCCTTTTTAAAGATGGCGTCTTAATAAAAACGTGTTTGTCGTGTTCGGACCTGAATAAAAAAATTATCAAAATTCCTGTATTTTTGCTAAGGTAAGAGGTTCACTAATCTCAATAATTTCCGTAAATCTTTTGAGTTTTGGTTACAGATACTGTTTAATTCGATTATTTAGTTGTTTAGCTTTCATTTCCAATCATGATTTTTCATGTTTTGGCCCAGTTTCTATACTTTTTTGCGGTGCCAACATTTGGTACACATAATATGAATCAAACCTTTTTATTGACACATGTGTCAATATTAGGAAATTATGATAAATTTACTTTTAGGACAAAATATACTTTATGTCTTTTCTTTTTCGATTCAAATTTCAAATAACTGCATGTCGTAAGTTTAGAACATATTTTACCAAATTTTGGCCCACTGCCAATTGTATGAAAAACCATTTATTAGCAGCAGTGTCAATAATTAGTATTTGGGGTGCCAATAATTATTTTTAATTATTATTTTCAGTTATCTTCAAAATGAAGCCTCGTACAAAAAACATTAATAAAAAAAAGACTGATAAGGTAAAGCGGAAGGTTTATGCGGAAGAAAATTTGCAAAAAGCCCTTGTAGACATAGCTAAGGGTATGAGTAAAAACCTTGCTGCCAAAACCTACCAAGTGCCGCGTTCGACCATACAATTCCGATTAAAAATCCAGAGCATGGCTCTAAACCAGGCCCTCCCACAATTTTAAATAACGAGGAAGAAGAGGCTTTAGTCAACTGGATCAAACTCAGTAGCCAAAAAGGCTTCCCAAAAAGAAAAGAAGATTTCATAAAAAGTGTTTCGGAGTTTCTAAAAAAATCCAATAGGGCGTCCTCTTTTAAAAATGGTGAGAAATGGTTTAAATTATTTTTAGCCAGACATCCTACGCTTGCTTTTCGTACACCTGAAGCAGTTACAGCTGCCAGCTCAACAGTGTCAGAAAATGATGTCAGAGGATGGTTTAGGCAAATCAAAGACTACTTTGATGAAAACAATTTATTTCACATACTTTCTGACCCAAGACGAGTATATAATGGAGACGAAACAAATTTTGTTTTGTGCCCTAAAACAGGTCTCGTTTTGAGTTCAAAAGGACAAAGAAACGTGTATGAAGTTGATCACGCTCAGGCCAAAACTTCGTTGACAGTTATGTTTACTTTTTGCGCAAATGGCAATCTTACTCCAACAATGGTAATTTTTCCTAATAAAAGATTACCTGCAGAAATAACTACTAAAATTCCTGAAGATTGGGGCGTGGGTCTTAGTGAGAATGGGTGGATGAAATATATACCATTTTTTATTATTCTTCCAGTATTTTATTTCTGTAACCTGTAAATGCCAAAATTAAAAAATCCATTAGATTGAAATCAGTTAATCTCACATACCTAACTAGGTATGTTATGCTCATAATGTAAAATATAGGTGAGCCAATAATAGGTTATGTTTACTGCCAATAAAAGGATTTTCTATGCCAATGACTGGTCTTTCCACTTAACATCATTTAAATTTAAAAAAATGTTAAATCAAACTGCTTAATCTAAAATAAAGTGTACTGAAAAACGTTCTCTAATGATATTAGAAGAGTTTCAATAGCTCCTCTTTGTTTAAATTTATATTACATGAGCAGAATTAAAAGTGTTTGTGAGATAGCCACTTAAAGTGCCAATAAATGGGTGTTTTACGATATTTGTTGAATCGTGACCTGGTTTTACCAAATAGCCGGTAGTAAAGCAAACTGTGTCATACGTAAGACACATTTTCACAGAAACGATTTACACATGTTAATGTGTAAATCGTTTCTGTGAAAATGTGTGTATAAGTGATTAACAATTAAATAACTTGTGTCACAATGGCAAGCAGTCCCTTCAGCAGGGGTGGCAGATATGCTCGAAGCCCACCTCCTACACCTGTGCCCTCACCTCACCCTCAACCACCCAGCCAAAGAGAAGATGTCATGATGGAAGTGATACCTACGCCAAAAATCCAGAACTGGATGTCGTCCATTGAGCAGTGCCTAAACGAAGTGTGCTCTATTGTATCAGAGGGCAAATTAAACGTGGATCAAAAACTGCGTATAAGTACCCTATGCCGAAAAGTTAGTCACGGCACATCGCAGATGGCCGTTCAGTACCAGTCCCTTAAGAGTAGAGCCGTCCAAGCCCACTCCACCGTCCAAACACTCGAAGACCATCTGTCGCAGCAACTGCAAGCCCTTAAGCTGTCAATCGGAGCTTCAATAAAACTGGTAACGAGAATTTCCTTTGCTGAGATGGTTAAACAAGGTACCAACAATTTTATACAGCCGATAAATCTAAGCTCAGTTGCAATATACCCTAACGACAAGCAGAAGTCGAGTGAGGAGACAAAATCACTGGTCCAAAAAATTACATGCCCCGAGTTACATATATAGGTGTAACAAGGATATTAGACAATAACCTCCATTGTAATTAGGTAATAGGAATACATTTAGAGTAACTTCCTGGTACTGCGATAACAGGAAGCATTTAGAGTATAATACCCCTTTGTAATGTAAGCTTAGCTTTAATCTCTCTGTGTTCCTTTTAGCTTTTTAAAAAGCCTTTCGCCCGCGATCACTACCTAACTGGCGCAGTCGGTACGTCGCGTTCTATCGGTTCCAGTGTGAAGAAATTCCTTAAAACCTAGTTCCGTGGCGTGCATGAAAAGAACCTACAGTGAGCAGCACCAGCAGCAGCGGCAGGCAGCAGAAACCAGCACGAAGGCAGGCAGACTCGTCTATCATCGAAAAAGCCTCTCATCGGCTATGCTCGTGGGGTAAGCATTTTATCTGATTATTCCCGAGATTCCTTTACTCTATCCTTGACATACTACTCGCTAGGTTTTTCCACCCATTGTGCACGTTTTGTTGTTGGATTATAATGGCTAACAATAGAAGGTCCAAAAACCTTTTCCTGACGAAAAGCCGGTACCTACCGACTATTCGACGTTCTCTCGACTATTGCCCAGCTACGATGGAAACAAGAGAACATTAGCATTTTACATCGAAGGTGTCGAAAATGCTCTAGAACTAATAACTAATAGAGATGTCGAATGTATAGCATGTCTAATTAGAAACAAATTAACGGGTAAAGCTGTCGAAGCCCTCTCAGAGAACCCCGGCACAAAAACGTGGCCAAATATAAAAGGGGTCCTCCAAAAGAAATTCGGAGAATTTCGTACAGAAATCCAATTAGTGCAGGAATTAATGAACATCACTAGGGACAATAACACAATTGACGCATTCGGAGATAAAATTAGACTTTTAATGAGCACACTTACATCAACCGAACCAGATAAAAGGGTTTATTACGAACAAATGGCCCTGGAAACATTCTTAGAGAAACTTAACCCCATTACAGCGATACTCATTAATTGATAATTAATTACACTGAAGCACGTAGAAAATTTGGACCAAGCCATCACGGTGGCAAAACAAGAGGAAGTAAAACTTAGGGCTAGACGCACACAACAAAATAAACCCAATACCTTTAAACCAAACACAACAAATAATAAAACACTGAAACCAGGAACATTTCAAAAGAAAGAACAATTTAATAAAAATAAATCATTTAATAATAATACGGATTCAAATAAAAAAGCAATTCATTTCCAAAACGAAACAAACGGTGAGGAAGAAAACCAACCAACGTCCGAACAAGACGCCGAAGAAAACGTCTCCGAGGAATTACAAGACGAAAATTTTCTTCTAGATCTGGAAAATCAACTAATAATATTGTTTTTATGAATAATATCCAAAATTATAACCGTCTCCCTTATATGTTTATAGAAGAATTAGGTGGCAGATTCCTACTAGACACAGGAGCTTCACAATCACTAATAAATCCACAAATTTAAAAAAATAAGAAAAACCTGGACATTAAATAAAAACACGCTTTATTAAAAAGCTCATGCAACATCCAAACATAAACAGGTGGCATTAATAAAACTTCCAAAAAAACTATTTAACGAAGAAATTAATCATAAGTTTCAAATTTTTTATTTCGACTCAGACTTTGTGGGACTATTAGGTCTAGACTTGCTAGTTCCACTAAACTGTAAAATAGACATTAAAAACATGTTACTTCGGACAGATAAGGCCAACATACCAATCAGGGACGACATCAAATCATACAGTAAAATAAGACCCAGATGTGAACAAGTAATCAATCTATTGTGTAATTACCAAGAAGGAGAATATTTTTCCGACAACAAAACTACTAAAAGCGGATTAATTTTTCCACCAGCGTTAATATCAGTAAAAGAAGGAAATGCATTAATGACAGTAATAAATACATCTGAAAGAGAAATATCCTTTAAAAATAGTTGCTCCCTACACTTTCAACGAATAAAAATAAAAAATAAAAACTCATACCAAAAACCCGTCAATAGCGACGCAGAATTAGAAAAGCAAAAGAAACAGATACAAAAACAAAATTTAGAAAGACTGAGAACCAGCCACATGAACCCTGAAGAAAATCGGGAAATTAAAAAACTATGTTACAACTATCGCGTCATTTTCCATTGCGAAGAAATCCCATTAACATTTACTCATGAAATAAAACATCAATTAAGACTCACAGATATCAAACCCATATATGTACGTAATTATAAACAGGCACCTAAAAGAAAAAATTAAAAAAACCGGCCAAGTGCATGTCGGACCACGCACAATGTAGGGTTCCGTAGTTGGGATGAATTTATCCCAAGAACAAACTTAACTATGTAGTTGAAAAAAACAATCTTTCATACGGAATGTATGGGAGAACATGTTTTTACAACTGCAAATCTAAGTTGGTCAATTATTACTCGTTAACTTGTAAAGCCTACTCAGCTGTGATAGTTTTCCTTTTAAATTCGTTATATAAGCTACTGCCGTGAATTTTTTCACATATCTAAAACCAACCATTTAGCTGGCAGGGGGGGGGACACTTGACTCTAACAAAAATTTGCACTTTAAAGCTTAATATTTCGCAAACGAATCTCTGAATTCAAAAATGGTTTTAACACACTCACAATGTTTTTGAAAGACCTTTCCAACGATACCCCACACCAAGAGATAGAAAAAAAAAAACATTCCCACTTTACGTGTAGGGGAGGTACCCTAAAAAAAAAAATATTTTTCATAATTTTATTTTACCACTTTGTCGGCATGATTAATATGTATACTCATGCCAAATTACAACTTTCTAATACTAACAGTCTTGGAGCTAGACCGCGGACAGACAGACAGACAGACGGACATGACGAAACTATAAGGGTTCCTTGTTTACTACGGAACCCTAAAAAACAAATTAATCAGCTCCTAGAAAACAATATCATACAGGAAAGCAACTCTCCTTGGTCATGTCCAGTACATATAGTATCAAAGAAAGTAGATGCTTCCGGAGAACAAAAATACGGGTTAGTGATAGATTACAGAAAACTAAACGACAAAACAGTTGAGGATAAAATACCCACTACCCAACACAGACGACATATTAGACAAACTAGGTCGTGCACAATATTTCACCACATTAGATTTAGCTTCAGGTTACCATCAGGAAGACATTGAAAAAACAGCATTTACGATAGATCGCGGACATTATGAGTTTCTCAGAATGCCATTTGGATTAAAAAACGCACCAAGTACCTTTCAGAGATTGATGAATTCAGTATTACGAGGACTAGACAACGTATTAACATACCTAGATGACGTAATTATATATTCCACATCCCTAAAGGAACACTTAGACAAAAGTTTTCGACAGATTCAGGTCACACAATCTCAAAATCCAATAAAATAAATCAGAATTCTTACAAAAACAAGTTAAGTTTCTAGGACATACACTAACAGACAAGGGCGTTCAGCCAAATGTAGACAAAATTACAGCAGTAAAAAACTTTCCTATACCCAAAACACAAAAGGAAATCAAATCCTTCCTAGGATTAGTAGGATATTACAGAAAGTTTATTCAGGTCTTCGCAAAATTAACAAAACCACTAACGAAGTGTCTAAAAAAGGGCAGTAAAATAACATTAACACCAGATTACACACAAGCATTTGAAAAATGTAAAGAAGTACTCATTAACGCACCAATATTACAATATCCAGACTTCGATAAAGCTTTTATTCTCACTACGGATGCATCGGACGTAGCAATAGGCGCGGTATTATCTCAAGGACAACTAGGATCAGATAAACCAGTAGCGTACGCCTCACGTACACTATCAAACACAGAAGCAAGATACTCCACAATAGAAAAGGAATTATTAAGCATCGTTTGGGCGATTAAGTATTTCCGTCCTTATCTTTACGGTAAACGATTCACCATATACACAGATCATCGCTCACTCACATGGATCATGTCCATTAAAGATCCAAACTCTAAATTAACTCGCTGGCGCCTAAGACTAGCAGAATACAATTACGATGTACACTAAAAAAAGGTAAAACTAACACCAATGCGGACGCATTATCAAGAATTCAAATAGTACATCATAACAAGGTAAGTGAAAACACAGACAACCCTCAGCCCAGCACTTCACATGACGATTTAGACCTAGCTAACATAGATATTAGAACGTTATTAGATTTGCCTATTACTCCCGATATAACAAACCTACCATAAGAAAGCCAACCACAACCAACATTAACGCCCGAAGTTACACACGATATACAAAAAAACAACGAAAGAAGAAATACCAGAAATAGACGACGCGATAGATAGCCAATCAAAACAATTTCACATTAGAAAAACACCAGGAGACACAGAGTGGAAGATAGGTCAAAAGGGAAAACAATTATCAAAGACGTTTGGATTCCAATCAATAACACAAAAGACAAAATAATCCAATTTTTAAAAGAACACACAATCCCTGATAGAACTCCACTGTTTTTTCCATCACGAATAATATTATTTACTATTTTGCGAAGTATATAAATGCCTCGTTGGTCTAGTGGTCATAAGCGCTACTGCTGAGCATGAGGTCCTGGGTTCGATTCCCGGATCGGGCAAAGTGTTATTGGGTTTTTCTATCTGGAATTTCTCAGTAGCAGCCCGGAGTCTGGATTTGTGCCCGGTTGATGGCAATAGGCTCGCCCCCTATTACATGGGACTTAAACATAACTGGCGAAATGTGGGTGTACCTGCTACAGGTACACCTCTGCCCAACCCTTCGGGGAAACAAGGCGTGATGTTATGTATGTATGTATAAATCAATATTCAGCAATCGGGGACCAAAATTAATTAAATGCAAGAACAGAGTCACGCTGATAGAAAACATTTCCGAACAAATCGATTTCATAAAAAAATACCATGAAGGCATAACTATACATAGAGGCATCCAAGAAACATACAAACATCTACATAGAAACTACCACTGGCCAAACATGTTACAGAAATTCATAAATAAATGCGATAGCTGTCTTAAAAGTAAATACGAAAGGAACCCTCTAAAATTACCACTATCTTTAACAGACACACCACACAAACCCATGGAACACATGTTCATGGATCTGTACAGCAATGGGGGAGTAACATTCCTAACCATAATAGATAACTTCACAAAATACGCACAAGCAATACCACTTACAGCCTCAACTAGCATCCATATTGCCGAAGCACTACTTGGTCTATTCTCAGTAATAGGAGTACCTAAGAAAATTACCACGGACAAATTTCGATAATGAAGTAATCACAGAAATATATGCAATGCATAACATACACATACATTTTACAACACCATACAACCCTAATTCAAATTCACCAATAGAAAGACTGCACTCTACCTTAACTGAAATCGTAAGACTACAAAGAATAACAGATAAAGATGAACCGATAAACCTTATGAAATACGCCATGATAGCATATAACAACACAATACACTCTTCAACAGGGTTCACACCCTTTGAACTACTATACGGACACACCGATAGTAGAAACCCATTGGAATTACATTGCCCCAAAGAATTTTATCAAGAATACGTCATTAAACATAAACAGATAATGGAAAACACACAAAAATTAATTAACAACAAATTGTCAAACGAGAAAGAGTAAACAAAGATAAGCACAATTTAAAGTGGGCGACACGGTATAGAAGCAGGTAGCAAAAACGGCAAGAAGCAATAAACTTGAACCTAAATACCTAGGTCCTTATACATTAGTACGCATACACCCTGAACAAATAGCTGAAATTGTAGGAAAGCACGTGAACGAAAAAACGATAAGAGTTCACTTCCGCTTACTAAGGCGCCCGGAACATGTTTCAGGAACGCCATCGCCTGCTCGGGGGAGGCTGGATCGCTCCAACGCGAATGTATACGTACATCCGTGGTGGGGCAATCCAGACTGCCAGGCACTTCTTCTCTTGCAACCGAGCGGGTGGGCAGGTTGCGGATAGCCCAACTCCGGCTGCGGGACCGACCACTGATTGTTACATTGACTGTCAGTGGGCGATCCCGCACTCGGAGCATGTTCCTAAAGATATCCCGGACAAGAGAAGTTCCCGAAAGCCAAATCCCAGGCTTAGGGTAACCCATTTACCCCTTCCTATGTTACCCATCACCAAATCAAGCCAACCCTCCCCATCCATACATTTTCCCGTCGATCCTAAATCCCTAGGCCAACTCCCAGGCCTAGGGTGGCACCCAAGGAACCCACATCCCCTATCCACTAAATAACTTCCCTCCTATCCCTTTATCCCGTCGGTCCCAGAGGAAGGGTAATCTCGATTCCAAAAAAGCCCACACCCTACACCATGAACATGCAGCGTGATAATGTAACTACCCAGGTGGGTCCCGGCCAAGCCGGGGAATCCCACACCGCTCCGGCGGTTAGCCCCCATCGTATTATGGGGGGGCATCAACCTGCAGTATGGCAAACTTAATGCCGCGCTTTTCAGCGCGGCCGGCTGCTGATTTAGCGCCCACTACACAGGCTGCAATTACCGCGCCCACGAACCCGACCTCGGCCGCGACTAACGCGCCTCCAAACACGACCCCGGCTGCGTCCAACGCGCCAACACCCACGACACGGGCTATGCCTCCCACGAGTCTCTGGCAACAGATTATCGTGCGGAACAGCAAGACTAACCCGGACAATGACCCCGACCAGCACAGACAGACAGAGACGGGGAAAGATGACGGACCTGGCAACTCTGGCACTCTTCCGGTTACCTGTGATGAAGTACGCCCGCTGACAAAGCGCGAAAAAATCCAGGCCCGGAAGAATAGAATTGGCGAACGAAAGCGCAAAATCCGCGAAGGCACTAGCCAGCGCGAAGCGCGATCGGACACCGAAGGGATGGTGCGCGACCAGCCCCAAGTCCGCGAAGGGGAAACCCAGCGCGAAAAGGGGCTGGACGCACGCGACCGACCGCAAGAGCGCGAAGGGGAAACTCAGCGCGCAAAGCGGCCGGACGCGGAACCGCGCGTGCGAGGGCAAGCTTGCAAAGGGGCAACCCAGCGCGAAAAGCCTCCGCACGTGACAGAGTCCGCCGGGACCGACAGCCGACCCCAAGACACAGACGGACTCACGACCGACCTCGACCTAAGCACAGTAGGGGCAAGCGGGGTGGTACCTCACACCTAGCGGCAACGGCAAAAAAGAACCAGCCTGGCACCTCCAAGCCGCAGCCTGGCCCGAGCGGTACAGGGCCGGCGAAGAGGGGATGCCCTAATGATACGGCTTCACCGAGCATGCTTCAGGGGGGCGCCAAGCGGATGAGGATCCACTCCGTTCAAGGGGAGCAGAGGACCTACGCGCGAGCCACGAAGGACATCCCTGCGCGGCTGGCCGTAGCAATCTGCCTTCCCCCCCCCCCCCCCTCCAGAGACCTAACAAAGGAAGAGGCCGAGCACATTAAGACGGACCTAGAGAATCTAGTTATGGACACTGACCCGACAGCGCCACTCCCTGCCTTCCGCGGATACCCAAGGGTAGCGGAAGGTACCGTGCAGATGTGGTGCGAGGACGACTATGTCTTGACCTGGTTGACCCAGAACGTGCCCAAAATCAGACTCCCAAATACTGACCAGACACTTACGGTACTGAGACAGACTGACGTGTCCACCCGTGTCCGAGTCTCGCTATTTGTCCCTCGTTACAGAGGTGACGTAGCCAGACTCCATGGTGTTCTGATCCGTTAGAATACCTGGTACGACATCGCTAGGTGGTCACTATATAGGGCGACTACCGTCGGTGGCGACAACTATGGGACGTATTTGACCCTGGGGTTGCCACCGGAGGAAGCCGTAAAGGTCCGGGCCCAGGAGCGACTTATATCATACCTACTTGGGTCGATATACGTACGCTTCTGGCCCACGACCGAACCCTCTGACGTCCAGACCGACAGCGACACAAAGACTGCACAACCGACGCTGACACAGATCGACCGACTTGAGGAGGTCATGGCCCGAGCGGCAATGGCTGACGACGTTGACTCCATACCACCCGAATCACCCGGCTGCGAGTAAACGTTCGCTTTACTTGCCTCGTCACCACCGCCGGGCGAACGACACGACGACAAATATAGAGAGGAGGTAGTGGAGAGGCTTTCCGATGGATCCATCTCCGACTTACCCCTCTCCACCGCCGTCATCGCCCCTCTACATCATCCAGACCAACCTCCAGCATAGCCAGACTGCCACGGCTAGCTTGCGCAGGGCGCTGGAGGTAAAACCACGAACTATCGCACTGATCCAAGAGCCGTGGATCAGGAACAATAGAATATGCGGCCTTGGTAATATCGGAGGTAAGCTAATCCTTAACACGCACAGCTCAGACAAACCAAGAACCTGTGTCTACATACCCAAAGAAATTCCTTTTACGCCACTCACTCAATTCTGTTCCAGACACCTGACAGCTGTCAGGCTCCAAACCGATAGTAGCGTTCCAGATGTTGTACTGGCCTTGTATGCATGCCAGGCGAGGACACAGACTGTCCGCCAAAAGAGATGGTCGACCTGGTGCAACACTGCGAGCGCACAAATTTGGACTTAATTATCGGCACCGACTCTAACGCCCACCACCCGCTCTGGGGGAGCGCCGCACCGAACTCCAGGGGAGAGGTACTATCCACCTATTTATTCTCTACTAACCTTAACATTGTTAACCGCGGCTCAGAACCCACTTGGGTCACAGTCAGTGGACAAACGATCATAGATTTGACACTCGCTACAGAAAACGCGACAAATCTTATCACAAACTGGCACGTATCGGACGAACCTTCTTGCTCAGACAACAGAAGGATCCGCTTTACACTCACTACAAAGACTAGGAAACCTGCACTGAGGCGAAACCCAAGGCGCACCAATGTACCCGAGTACAAACGCCTTCTAGCCTCCCTATTAGCTATACACCTAACACTAGTAACCGTAAAAGACCTAGCACAATTAGATGAAATCGATGCAGCAATTAAATTCAGGCCTTACAGTAGACGAACCCCCTAAAAGGAAGCCTAGACTAGTAGTTATCGGAGTGCCCTCATCCATGCAAGAAAAGGAAGTTTTTACTTGTTTATTCCACCAGAATCTAGCAGAGACTCTTCAGAATTGCAGCCTAGAGACCTTTTTGACCTCCATTAAATTAAGCCATAAGTCAGGTAAGAAGGACGCTGAGACCTGTAATTATATAATAGAAGTATCTGCAGACATACGTAAAGCCCTGATATCAAAAGGCAGAGTGTTTATAAATTGGTTGTCATGCCCTGTGAGAGACTTCACTCTAGTGACACGCTGTTATAAGTGCCAGCAGTACGGACATGCGGCCAAATCATGTCGGGAGACCTCCGTTACCTGTGGCCACTGTGGTGATCAGGGTCACTCCATTAAAGAATGCACAAAGAAGACTGAGGAGCCAAAATGTGCTACTTGCTTGCACTTCAAAAAGCCAAGCAATCACCAGACAAGTGCTTCTGACTGCCCAGCAAAAATAATGGCGGAAAAAAGGTATATCAATTCTGTTGATTATGGAGGCGCCTAAGAGCGCCGTTAATTAAGTATTTTTTTTGCACGTGTTATTGTTTTTATAATTATGATTAGTAATTTAATTAATTACATAAATAATTTCTCTGTATCTGAATCCCGCGTTTGTGACGTTGAACACTGTAAACAATATCTATCCTCCCACATTAGTCCACTAACCATACTAACACAAAATATTCGCAGTATTTTTAAAAATTTCGGCAACTTCAGCATTTTTCTACAACGTCTAGACATAAACTGTGACGTTATTGTATTAACCGAATGTTGGCTTTCCAAACAATGTAACATAAACTACAATCAGAACGATGGGATTGTAGTGGTATGTAACCCACACATGCACACAATCTGCGAACTCAACTACTTAAGACGTGTGTCGCCCGTCTGTGGCCCCAGTCAATCTGAGTTCTAACACGATACGACACACAAGCAGTTACTACCTGCGTCCCGCGTCATCTCGCGTCACATTATATAATTAGTTACTCGTATTCAGTTTATAAACCGTGTTTAGTCATAATAATTCCATAATAAATTCAGTGTGTTTAAACTAAAGGAATATTTCATTTCATTACTTATAGAACCTATGACACACCCTAACAAAAGTTCTATAGGATGATAGTTTACGCAAGAAGTCATCTCAATGTGACTGTCGAGGAACCAAATATGCACGACTGTAACAGATTGTTAGTTAAAATTGGGTTAGAATTAGCGATTCTTGCCTTATATCGACCCCTCTTTTAGAAATATAAACAATTTCACTGACTCTCTAAACAATACCTTGCAGAACCTGTCGTCTTTCAAAAATAAAATTTTAGTTGGAGATATTAGTATCAATATTCTTCCAGAAAGTGCTGACGCATCCGCTGAAGAATACCTTAACCTATGCGCCTTCCATGGTTTGCTTCCTGCTCATACGCTTCCTACACATCAAAGTGGCTCCTGTTTGGACCATATTATGCTCAAATCAAATTTCCATGCACTTGCCCTTGTAACTAATTCCATAATAACCGATCACAATGCTACCCTACTTATTTTAAATTGTAAATTACTAAAAGTAGACACTCGCACAATTTCTAGTTTAATTGTAAATAAACTTGAAGAAGATTTACGCAATATCGACTTTGACCCAGTCTACGATACCGCTGATCCGCAGTTTTGTATGTTGTATCTAATCAAAAATGTACAACATGCAATTCAGAAAAACACGGTCATGTCTCGGCGAAATAACAAAAACTACAACATAAAACCATGGATCACGACAGGACTCATTCGCTGTATGAAAAATAGAGATAAACTGCATATGAAAGCTAAATCTAATCCAGATAATTTAATTTTGCAACTTTCGTATAAACGATATCGTAACTTCTGCAATAATCTTCTAAACTACGATAAAATTGCACTAGAAAAAGCTGGTACAAATAGTAAAAAATCTGGAATTTTATTAAAAGTGTAACGTAACTATAAGCAAAATCAGTCATCTTCAGGTTTATTACAAGCACAGTTAGCATTTGCCAACATTGCGAATAATTTCTTTTTTAATGTTGGTAAATGTTTGGCTGAAAAATTTCAGAGCCAGTCACATTATCTAACAAGCACACCATTTACATGTAGCACTATTCCATCATCCTTTGTGTTACTAGACACTGACGAGACTGAGGTAGAAACGATAATTATGAGTTTGAAGGACGACTGTGCAGTTGGCTGGGATAACATATCAAATAAAATTATTAAACAGTTCAGGCACATTTTGGGACCGCCACTAACTTATATTTTCATTAACTTTTATTTAAAAAATATTTCTTTATAAAATAACGAAGAAAGAAGGCAAATCTGTCAGAATTTCTTTAGAAAAACTCTATACATTTCGACATCCGTTATTTCAGACGCCGTAACGAATCGGAATCATTTGGGACTTTACGCACTACTTGAAGATCCGCGTGGACGTCAGGCACCACCTAACAAAATACCAAATGAAAAATTACAGGAAGTGCGAAAAATTCATTTCCCAAAATGGAAAGTCATTACGTTCGGAAAACTATTCGACGGGAGTACTTGGATTCTAACCTGTCCGTGGCAAAAATGTACAAGCTTTACGTTGATGATTGTAAGAGAAGACAAACTGATCCAGTTTCAGAGCCCATATATCGCAAAGTGTTTGGTACAGAATTTAACTTAGGTTTTTTTCTTCCTAAAAAAGACCAGTGCCTTATTTGCACGAAATATGAACGCACGAACGCTGAAGGTAAGTCTAGCTTACAGAAGGAATATGAACAGCACATCGCCAGAAAAGAAGCTTGCAATGAGGAAAAAAGAAAAGACAAGGAAAGAGCAAACAAGGACAATAACTTCATTTCAGCTACATTTGATCTACAGCCATTCTATAAATACCTAGTGGCGAAGTGGGTCTTTTATACTATTCCAGGAAACTTAACAATTTATAATTTATGTATCTACGAAAATGCTTTGCCTAACGAAGCCTATTGTTTTCCGTGGAGTGAGCTAAACGGAAAGAAGGGTAGTTCGGAAATCGGTTTGATTTTGTTTATGTATTTGTCTGAGTATGTACCTCACAATGTTGAAGAGGTGGCTTTTTTTCCGGACACCTGCGGAGGGCAGAACTGAAATCAGTATGTCGCTGCGTTACTATTTTGGGCTGTCCAGAAGACTGATCACATCAAAGTCATCGAGCACAAGTTTCTAGAGAGTGGGCACTCATATTTGGAAGTGGACTCAATGCACAGCAGCATTGAGTCCGCCAAGAAACAAACCGCAGTATATTCTATGACAGAATGGGTTAACATTTTTCGTCGGGCGAGATCTTCAAAGAAAACAAAGAACAAGATCCAAAAGCCATACAATGTGCGAGAATTGAAATTTAGCGAGTTCAAAGACTTGAAAAAATTAGCAGCAAGTGTGATGGGAAAGAAAAGATCAAAGAATGCAGAAGGAAATCGTGTTTTTTGGCTAAAAATAAAAAGGATGAAGTATGTCAAAGGAGAACTAAAATTATATTATAACTATGACATGTCAGAATTATTGATCTTGCACCTAAAAATCAAGTCAGCTTTAATTTAGATCCACCACTCGTACATCACTAATCGACCCAAAAAATTAAGAAACGTGCTTACGATGCAGTTATTCAAAACGTCAGAACAATCCAACCTGAATTTCCTGCCGAGTTGACACAACTATACCGCAAGCGTCTGCCAATTAGTCAAGCAAAAAAAGTGGATTTGCTAAAACTATGTTCCAAAGGAGTAATTCCAGAGGAGTACCATGACTGGTATGAGAAAATCGAGACTGAAGATAGTATTGTCGATCGATTACCAGATGCTACTGTGTCTGATGAAGATACCTCGGATGAAGAGTAAGGATAATTATAAATTTGGCACATCAGTCTACGAAGTTAAGAACGTTGATTATGTTTGTTTTGTTCTCTTTTTTTTTTAATTGTAATTCTTTTTTTAATTGTAAGTTTTTTTTTAATGATCTTAATTGTACGTTTTCGCGAATGCTGTTGTACAATTAACGGAATACAACTTTTTAAAATAATAAATTAAAAGTATAGACTTTTTGGTTTTATTTACATATGAAGAGTTAGTTTAATAACTAAATTAATAAAGTAACACATTACACTTACAGAAAACAGACTTATAGTCATACATTAATTAGTAAATAGTCAAGAAAATAGTAAAATCGACGTTTTTGCTCAGTGATTAGTAATAATGTAAAACTATAACTAAATATTTATTAATAGACGGGTAAAACCAACCAAAATTTCCGTTTTTTACAATTAATTCGATGTATGCCGTCTTGCAGATGTAACTCAGTCAGATTATTTTAATGGTTCATCATTAAAATAATCATTCTAAGCCTTTATAATAGATAATACTTTGATAGTAGCCTTATTTAACCGCTAAAGGCCGAGTGCGGCCAATTGGCCGAGGTAATTTCCAGTACCGTCAAGCCCCACTGTGACCAATTGGTAACGGTCGTTCCAAGCGATTTAAAACATTATTTTCTAATATAAATAAAGGTTAAAATTGTCTGTGGTCTATTTCACTATCGGGCCTAACATATCTAACATATTCTATAATCGACTAAATTATTAGAACAGAAAAATATACACAGGCAACATTTTTTAAAAATGTTCGAAAGTGACGCTTTCACCGAACGTCAAACGACTCTGTGGCGCGAGTGCAGGTGTGCGTAATTTTATCAATTATAAAGGAATTTCCAGTTATTACACGGTAAGTGAGTGTTATTTACGTTTATAATTAGCTATTAGACCGTTGTAGATAATAATTTCACGAAATAGCATCATAAAATGTTATTTTTTAACAAAAAAATTTTTCTCAAAGAACCGTTAGGACGCCTTATCATTTTACGATGAATTTCGACTGTTTTTATCTGTAATCGTCAGCAAATAGATGAATATTCATTTATAAACACTTATTACATAGTTGTGGATAATATTATCACGAAATAGTATCAAAAAAACGTATATTTGAACAAAATTATGTTCGACAATAACTGGTACTCAAGGTCGGACAATGTTGGCTATTTTCGTCAAATCATGTTATGTTTTCGTGTGTAATCGACGATAAGTGTATGAATATTCATTTATAAGTTGTTATTACATCGTTGTAATAACATTTGCACCAATATTTATCATAAAATACTTATGAAATGTGTCGAACAAAACCCTTCGTCAAATTGATGAATTTTGACTGTTTTACAATGAATTGAATGTGTCTGTAGGATTTGTGTAGCTCTAAAACTAATAATAACTATATTTTTTGGTTATTCGAGGTGTATTTCATAACACATTTTGAATAATTCAATCATTTACATGCTAAGTGCCCAGAAGGTCATTGACAGTTGACGGTTGAAGTTTGAATTGACGCAACTACGCCGTCCAGTCGTATCGATAGACGTTATCGATAAAGTCGATGTTTGTGATTTATTGTGTTTCAAAATATTTTGCATTTTGGAAAATTTGACCGACTTCAAAAATAAAAAAGGTTCTCAATTCGTTCGAATGCATTTCGACATCTATGTATGTATGTATATGTGAGAGTTTGTTCGCGTAATACTAACGTAAATTGATGAAATAATTTTGCAAAAATGTTGTAATGTGTGTGTGTTTACATAATATCACGCCTGTATTCCCCGAAGGGCAGGCAGGGGTGTGTAATACACCTACATTTCGCCATTTGTGTTATGTTGTGTTCACAGGTTGTAGTTGTATATTATTATAAGTTTATAATGTACTGTATATTTTTTATCTCTAGAAATGTCGTCGTGGAACGTTAATGACGAGGTCCCCTCCAAATTTTATGATCTCCTCCAGGACAACGACTCGGAGTCCGACTCCGAGTCGGAATTCCTGGAGGAAGAATTCCTCGATTCCCACGACGACAGTGAGGACGAGGAGCTCGCCGAGGCCGAGGGGCCTATCGAGGATTCTTCGATGGTGCTCGAGACCGAGAGGATCGGGGAATCCCCGATAGGTCCCGAGGCCGAGGTGGACCGCGAGGCCGAGGTGAACGAGCAGGAGGACGAGGACGAGCAGGACGAGGATGAGGTAATATTGAAATTACTAGTATGTCAGTAATAATCAACGATTTTACTTTCAGCAAACTTGATGCAGCGCATAATCAGCCTATTATCATCCAACTGCTGGGACACTGGCCTCCTCTCTGGGAGATATTATTGTCATGTCTGTTAGCATGTCTTGATTGGTTTGGGAATGGAATGTCTGTTTGCTGTTCAGTTTTTGTGTGGTTTATGTTTTGACTTTACATAATATAAGATCTTATTTTCCAGAACAACGAGCCGAATGTACAATCTTATGTTCCCCTGGGGAACATAAGATTGTACGATTCATGTGGAAACCCGCTGCCCATGACGTGAGTAATAAAATAAATAGTTGTTTTTATAAATGGTTTTCTGTATAATATGTGATAATAAATGAAAACCTTTTATTTGATAGATCAAGATCACCTCCGGCGCGGGCTTCCACTAGTGCTGTTGCTGCTGGCTCAAGCTCGCCGCCCGTTCTTGACCCGTAAGTGTTAAAAACTTGTATTCATTAGTCTTGTACCTTTTCTTCATGAATTGCACGTCATTATATTTTTTATTATTTTTGTTTTAGGCTCGAAGTCATCGTGATGGAGGAGGAACACGTCTTCCACCTTGCCGACGAACATCCGCTGTTTGTGCAGGTGGAAGACGTGGTAGAGGACGTGGCGGCAGAGGAGCCGCAGCAGCAGATCCCTGCACGGCGCGGCGGTGCAGCGCGGCGTGGCGTTGTGGCGCGGCGTGGCGCTGCAGTGCGGCGCGGACGTGCAGCGCGGCGTGGAGGTGGACGAGGTAGGGGGCATGGGGCCGCCATTGGTGACCCTCAGTGGATACGAGGTGATAGGTTGGTTGAGGTGCATGTTGATGACGACGATGTGCCTGAGGGATTACGGATGGAGGTATTGAACGTAGTGAATGTGAGAGAGACTGCGAGAGCGCGTTTGATTTCCAGAGAAAGGAGAATGCGAAATGTGAACGAGGAAGAGTGGTTGGATGCGGAAGACGGCGACGTAGAGTCCTTTTTCGCTACGGAAGGGACTTCACACCATTTTGACTGGTCACCCATGGGTGATTATCAAGGTGCGCGGGAACAATTTCTTCCGCAGCAAACTGGGGCGATCGTCCCGTCGGAAACTGCGTATGGGGCGTTTAGGCAGTACTGGGACGACGCCATCATGACGCACATCGTCAATGAGACGAACCGCCATGCCTCAAGGCTGGCCGGTAAGTCAGCAGCGTTCGCCCGGGATTGGTACGATACGAATACCCACGAAATTTTTGTGCTTTTTTCATTCTGGATGATGCTCGCAATCATCCGGATGCCATCCATCAAATCATGTTTCACCATGAATCCCCTTCTTCAGGTCAACATCTTTAGGAAGATGTTCACAAGAACTCGCTACGAAAATCTATGCCGCGCTTTTCACCTAGTGGACAACGCTACAAGACCGCAACAAGGTCGTCTTCTTGATAACAACAGACAACAATTGCAAGGTGCAAGTTATGGACAGCACATTGGCAACGCATCAACGATACATCAACATCAAGGAAACAATACTATTACCAAGTGCACACCAAACGCCAAAAGTCTTACCTATTAAGGTAAAACTGGAAAACATAGAGCTATACAACAATCAGAAGAGGTCGAGTCTTCAATAATAGATCCAGTCATCATCTCAAGCACACCCAGCTGGTCGTCAATTTTCCTGTACATCATAGTACTTGCAATAAGAATTGGAGTAGCAGTCTATAAACTCTGGTGGATACCCAGGTCGGCGCACACTTCAGTCCTGCAGGAACCGGAAGCGGAAGCAATCCAACTTCAGTCGCAGCCTTCGGTACGCCTTCATCTTAAGGGGGGAGGAGTTATATAAGCATATCACGGTTATTAGACAATAACCTTCATTGTAATTAGGTAATAAGATTACATTACGCGATGCTTCCTGGTACTGCGATAACAGGAAGCATTAAGATATAATAACCCTGTGTTTTATGTACGTAGCTCATAAGAATTCATATTAAATAAAGTTAGTCTTAATTCGCTCTTCAAGCTGAACGCACATATTGTCTTTTTAAAAAGTCTTTCGTCTCCGCCTACAACCTAACTCGTGTCAAGACCAATTTGTATAAATAGATACGTTTTATTGCAAGACCAAGTTCAATTGAAGAAATTAGAGAAGTGGTTAATAATTTTTACAAAATTGCCCGATTTCCTTGTGTTGTCGGGGCAATCGACTGCACACATGTCCTAATCGCGAGCCCAGGCGACGACAATGCAGAGCTCTATATAGATATAAAAGATGTATTTTTTATCAACACCCAAGCTATCGTAAATTCAAAGCTAAAAATAGAAATATAGTGGCTAGATGGCCACTCTGTGCATGACAGTACTATTTTTAATAGCAGTACTGTGAGAGAAATCATGCAATCAGGGCATTTCGACAGATGCTGTCTTTGGGTGACAGAGGCTATGCCTTAAAAAAAAATTACTGACACCACTGGAAACCCACGTACTGCTGCTGAGAGAGAGAGAGAACATTTAGCGTTTGGAAGAGAAGGATCCCCCTTGTGTGGGAACAAAATTACGAGTAAAATTAACCAATGTTCAAGCAATAATTGTTGCAATGTTACACAATATTTGTGTGGATAAAAATGATACTCGGCGAGAAGAAACATCAATTAGACCTGATGTGATACAGGATGTGGAAGGATACTTTAATATCCACCCAAATTGATCAAGAGTATCGACAGCAATTAATTGACACATACTTTTCATCATTGCTAAGCTCAAATGAGTAACATATAAATACCATAGATGTTGTACTGGGTGGCGCAAAAGTCACGACGTGGTTTTAAAAATAAAATATGACGTAAATGTCATATTTTATTTTTATATTATTTTTATTCTTTTGTTTTAACAAAATGAAGACAAAACCGTGCCAAATGTCAAAGAGTATAATAATATTTTTTTTAACCCTTAAATGCCTCAAGTTTCATATTTTACCTAGACGTAGCCGAAGACAAACAAAACATGTCAAACGTCAGCTTTACTAATTATCAGTTCCGTGATCTGTTAGGAGTCCTGATTAATAGGGATAGTTCCGTAACGAGGAAAACAGGTAGTTTTATTACTTGTAATGCCCGTTACGATGGATCTCGTGACATAGCAGTAGTCGAGGCGTTTCTGTCGACGTTATGCACCTTCAAGAAGATTGAGTCGATTACAGACGAGAATGCCATTAAAGGTCTTACGCTGCTGTTGGTTGGAGATGCATCAATCTGGTGGCTTGGAGTCAAGGACATTATAACTACTTGACATGCCCATAAAAATATAAAATTGTTTAAAAAATACAGTGATATCCATAACATAAATACTAGAAACAAACACAAATTTGTTGTACCTACAACAAGGCTCAAGAAAATAGGTGGCTCGTTCAGATGTCAATGTATACGCTTTTATAATAAACTTCCAAGCCACGTACAAGATCTAAGCCTTAATAAATTTAAATCATTCATTAAACGTAAGTTGTGCCAGAAAGCTTTTTATACCGTTAAAGATTACGTTGAGGACAAAAAGGCTTGGGATTGAGCTGCTCCAATTATTATTTTTTATTTTTTACTTTCGGAACTTTGTTTATTTTGCAAACTTTAAAATTATATACACAATGACATGAATATTTACTTGTGAAGTATAATATTATTATTATTTTAATTATTGTGAATGTGAGGACTATGTGGGTCATTTATATATATTTTTTTTTTTTCTCAGTTACTTCTAATGATAATCTGGCAGTTTTGAGTACTTTATGCGGCCTACCCAAATGTCCCTTCTTTGGTATTGTTCGTCGAATCGTTGAGCTCCTTTTAAGTTCTGAGTTGAGCTATACTATTACTGACAAATGCGTGCACTGACTGGACAGGTCCACTCAAATCTGTATGGTTCTTTCCTCAGAAGACCATTTCAGACACAAATCTACATGGTCCTCAAATGAAATGCTCTGACCAAGATTATTTCTGGGTTTTTATATACACATTGACATTAATGAATTTTATATAAACAATGACATGAATATTTACTTTTAAAGTATTTTATTATTTTAATTATTGTGAATGTGAAGACTCTGTGGGTCATTCCTTTTTTTTTTGTTTTTAATATTTTCTCAGTTACTTCTAATCATGGTCTGACAGTTTGAGTAATTTAAGTGGCCTACCCAAATGTCCTGTTTTTGGTATTGTTCGTCGAATCGTTGAGCTCCTTAAATTCTGAGTTGAGCTGCACGATAACTGACAAATGCGTGCACTGACTGGACAGGCCCTCTCAATCTGTGTGGTGCTTTCCTCAAAAGACCACTTCAGACACCAATCCACATGGCCTTCACATGATCTGACCAAGATTATGTCTGGACTTTAAAAGAGACTGAGACCTCTGAGTTTGTTTCGGCCTTTCTTCTCAGAGTAGTCAGATAGGAAACGCCGACCTCATCTAGTTTTAAAATATGATTGACGTGTAAAAGTGTTTGTACAAACCTACTTACAGAAATAAAATCATTTATCATTTATCATGAGGTAAAATCATTGTTGAGATCCATATTTAGGCCAAAGAGGCCAGCCTACAGGGTGTACAATGTCATTGTCATGGACAAGCAGAAGACTCCATCAGGTACAGGATTGTTCGTCGCAAAAAAGCCGAGCATTAATGGCAGAGTTACCTAAACCGCCCCCTGTTACAATCGCAAAGCTTGGATAAGAAATTTGACCCAGGTTAAGGCACACTGTTTTCAAAAACAAAAAAAAAAAACAGAGAAAGCTTTAAACAGTGTTGTGTGCCTCACAGTTGCGGCAAATAGGCAACTAGTGCCTGACGCTGGTTTTCAACTGAACCTTATACCTACCTACCTACCTTACTGGATCTATTGTATACATCCCTGCATATCAACGTAAGAGATAGAATACCAAGGGACTCGATTTTCTAGTGAAGGCTCGGCAGCTTGAAGAGGTTGTTGCAAACAAAAGTAGCACCACTTCAATGGCGAAAAGGCAAACGTGCACATATCGCCGCGCATTTGGCCACAGTGAGTACCGGAAGCCGTCAAAAGTGAGCCAAATGCAACAGACGAACCTTCCAGGCCTAACAACAGATCTGTGCCAAACAATAAAATCACTTGAGGAGCAAATGCCCGAAATGTACGAAAACCAAAGTTGGAGCAGTTGTAGTAGGATTTCATGTCTTAAGTTCTACAGTTGCATCAGGAGCAAGATCTAGGCCAATACTCAAGATCACAATCAGCGGTGTCAAAGGCTAAGCTCATATTGACACAGGAGCGAAGTTAAATGTCGCATCGACTTCGCTGCACAGAGTATTGCAGCAAACTAACTATTACTTACTGTGTCTATTAAATAAAAAGGCATGAAGTTCCATCCGGAGAATGCTATAATCACCCTATCAGTTGACTTCCTCCAAGTTGCCAACATGGCACTCCAGGTCTGTTCCACTTATTGGATGAACCCGGCCAGAAGTATGACTTGTTTCCTGAAGAAGAAGATGGAGCACCAGAGTTCACGGCGCAAACGGAGCCTGCGAAGACCGAGATAATAATCGAAAAACTCGCCAAAATGACGTCTCTGGAACCATTTATGAGCCCAATGCTCATGACTCCGTCCCCACCTTCGAATCTACCTGAAGAAAGTGAAATGGAGGATTAATATGGGCCACCCCTTAATCGAATTTAATACTCCTCCACAATCGCCCTCGAGAATAGAACCTGCACTAACTGGGTACTCACCAAGATTTGTCGGGTCACTGTTCCGAGATGCATAATCGAGCACCATCAACGCTGAGGTGACCCTATCACCAAAAAGTAATGCGCTGTTTGGTCCTACCATTGATTTAGCAATGATTCCACTGGCAGTCAGTATGGAGCTGTTTTGATGCAGGGGGAGAGGGCACAGTCAAGCGTCCCGCTCCTGCTTATTCCGGGTGATCACGTTATGATCACCGCTAATGTCCAGAGCAACACAGCTCGCTATCAAACAGCGAAGTTAGTCCATGTCGCGACGGTTCCTATGCTAACCTGCGGGTCCTGCTCCTATGGAGTTGCACATCCAGGAAACCGCAACACTCCGTTGGTATTTATCACTCTGAGCCCCTACCAGGGCTCACCCCTCTATCCACTTAATCCTATGAGACCCTGGCGTAGACGCAGCTGACCACGAAAGCAGAAGGCAGTTCCAGAAGAAGAAACTGGTCTCCTCGGCGGGCCGTCTTCCCGACCAGAGGGGAGACTGTAACACAACAACACAACAGCGTCGCATCGCTACGACTCCTGCGCGAGCTGCCGTGTGCGTCCTCGCCGCCCCGCCGGCCGAATTCCTCAGCGCCTTTAAAAATAAATGGCACTTTTAAGAACTATTACTGCCACTACTAATAAAACTGACACTAATACTACGATTTCCTTAAATGTGTCAATTCAAAGAATTCCACCTTTGTTCCCACCTGAAACAGGGTCTATCCATGATCGTTTGGAATTAAACACGCCTAATTCCCAAAATTCAGTCGAATCCTGGCATCACCGCTGGAATGCGCTCCTAGGAAGAAAGTAGTGGAACCTATTTAAAACCATAAAATAAATGGAAAAGAACAAAAAAATTATGAGATGATTTTAGAAAAAATTAGAGCCTAAGATGAGTCAGTTTCTCCTACCAAAAAATTAACAGGTTGGGAAAGAAGAAAAACCGAACAAACTTTTAAATCAAAAGGAAGACATGGACAGGCTTGACTTCATGAGCTCGATGGCTTACATTTGCTACTTTAAAAAATAACACAACGTTTAAATTTGATGATTAGTGATTATTATTTTGTTTGGATTATTAGTAGAGTTCTCAGGGCGTTAAAGTACCCTAATCTACTGAAAAGGTTATTGATTACCTTAATTTTATGCGAAAATCGTAACGTAAATAGCTTTTTTTTTATAATAAACAATTTTCCCTTCATTTGTGCTTTATTATCTTCCTTTTCACCAAATTGTATGTTTCTAAATCTACGGGAAGAACATACGATATCTTAAAAGTGTTTGTATTTAATGAATTTGATTAATGACGATGGCGGCCAGAATGTTGCCATCAATGGAGAGCACTACAGAACCATGATTGCTGACTGTTTCGTGCCTCAAAGAAGAATGACATTGATGTGACAGCTTTGGTTTAAACAAGATAGCGCAATATGCCACACGGTAGGAGACACCATCAATAATTTATTGCGGGAAATATTTGGCAAGCGCACACTGTATGAACGTAGAACAACCTAGCTGGACAAAAACTTATTCTAGGTGCATCGTCTTCACATATAATTATTTAACTTATGTAGGTAGGTACCTATACAAACTATTGTAAAACATTTTAAAAGAGTCACGGTGGAGTTTCTTGCTCATTCTTCTCCATACGAAAACTACCTTTTGGAAGGGGCGACTAGAATCAATTCTATTATTTTGTAAATGTTGACGTTCAAAAGTGCCATACATGGGCCTATTTGAAATAAATGATTTGACTTTAACTATACCTTTTTTATTATTAACTTTGTTTTTGTGTAACATGGAAAGCTTACAAATAATATAGTGCTATTTTTATGGAATGTTTTTTGTAATTAATCGATGGTGTCTCCTGCCGTGTGGCATATTGCGCCATCTTGTTTAAACCAAAGCTGCCGATGATTGCCGAAAAATGAAAAACCAATTTTTAAAACACTTTCTGCCAAAAACTACCATAATTTTAAGTACGTAACAAAACGTATTTTCATCTGAAATTGACTGACATTTTAGTTCTGTGGCAAAAGTTAACTTCTCTTTCCGCCGCACAACACAAACGTATAAAACTTTTTGAAAGTATACTTTTAAAGTAAGAACAAGTAATTAACAACTTCTTACTGTAAGATAAATACAAGTGGTCCCTGCCTATGCCTAGAATACAAGCCCGACTCTAGAAGAGAGTATGTATTGAGTTTGTTTCTTTTTTGTAGTATGTTCCATGCTCATACTTTAGTTCTGTTTATCTATTTATTTCAAAAATGCCTGCCAGTAGAAAAGTTTCGGAGCGGCAGTGGGAGCTGCTGCTTCAATTTTTGGAGGAAAATACTGCCTTTGCCAAGGGAGCCATGGCGAAAGATCCAAACCGAAGAGAATTGGAAGGACTCAGCAGCCCGCCTCAACAGAGAGGGCTCGGGCTGCACGAAAGCCTATTTGAAATGCGTGACGAGGTATTGTTCATTACACTTCTGAGTGTTTGTGAAAAGGTGCATGTACACACGACGACATATCGAGCTTATAAAGCTTAGCTTAGCTGTTAAAGTTTGCACCAGTGGGGCGGGCAATAAAGATACTCAACAGCGTCTCTCTGCAAGTGGATATATTTACATGCTTATTGGCGGAATTCCAGAGGGTGACACTTAACATATTGTCCTCTGTATGACTTGTGCCACACAGTGGACATTGTGACTACATTGCTGTATTGGGTTAAACCTGTTAAAACAAATGTAAGTGTGAATAGTAAATAAATAAATAAATCATTGCACGGAAAGTCTATACAATGCGAGGTCCACTTATACTGGAAATTTATAACTTGAATGTTATTGTGTGAACATATTTAAGGCAACAAGTATGGGGTGATACACCTGTGCCTTATCTAAAAAAAAATCTGCTGTTTCATAGAAAAGTGCAATACCTACGTGGTCAAAATGTATGAAACAGCAGATTTTTTTTAATAACCGACTAAAAAGTTGACATTTTTCAGTTCAGAATCATGTACTGAATCCATGGTTTCATTTTTCGCGTCGATGTCCCTGCCACCCCGTATACGGTACATACAACAAAAACACTATTTTTAATTTTTTGTCTGTCTCTTTGTTCCGGCTAATCTCCGGAACGGCTGAACCGATTTTGACGGGACTTTCACTGGTAGATAGCTGATATTATATGCAGTAACTCTCTTGAAATGTCGCGTGCTCCCCATAGGAAGCTTAAGCTCCAAATGTCAAATGCTCCCATGCGTGGCGCAAGGATCCCAGCTTGCCATAGGACGATTATATTTGGCATCTATTTGCAACACGATTTGGCTGTATCGTTTGACTAATCGATTAAACTTGACCGGTTTTAGTAACAATTTACTGGGAACACCACTAAACCGAAAGAAAAACTTAACAAACAAAATTTATCGGTGGTCGTGTGACACGGCGCCCGCCATATTTTCTATTTTGTCAAGGACGTTTTGCTGATAAATTGTTCGCGATGAATGCTAGAAGAAACCGGTGAGTAATCTTAAAGATTTTTATACAGAATTACTGAGAAATAAGTGTTGTACGGTGCAACCGCACTTTCTGAAATTCAGCAGTTTACGCAACACATTCATTTCAACTCATAATTAGTTTAGTTCGCGTTGGGCTATCAATGCAGCCTGGCGTTCTCGTTACAGCCAACAAGGGCCGCGTCACTCACTTCATTTCCACACCATCAGTTCATTAAGCTCATTTTACTTTAAAGTACCTTTGAAACAATACAGTAGTGTTTTGATACTTTACCTTCTTTCATTCCATTTATCCCTCATCTAAAAGTAGTGTATGGTCTATCAAGGGATCATACAAGTGTAGATATCGTATTGAGTGTTAGTTTATCGAAAAGTGATAAATATTTCAGTGAAAAAGTAACAGAAGTTTTTGTTATGCACTAATTTCGACGCTGTCGCCGCCGTGTTAAGTAATGTTTTTATGATAAATATTCTAGTATACTGTTTGAAATACACATAAGTAGCTAGCTTATTTATCTAAGAACATAATTTAGCTAATAGCTACTGAAATTAGTGCGTATTGTTATCGTAATCGTATTTCCAAGAGTAAAATCCCGCCATTTTCCCGGTACTTTGACACAGCGTTCATAGTACCAGAGCAAAAATACATTAAAAAAAATCACTGATTATATTCTGGTGATTTTAAATTATTCTAATTGGATTCCAACTTAATTTTAATTTCTTGTAGTTTTCTTATCTGACATGTCTAAGAAAACTAAATGTTGAAACTGTTTTTTTTTTTTAACTATTTCAATAAAGGCTGATGTCTTCAAATAGAATAAATATTTTTTTAGGATCATGGTATAACAGGTTGGCTATTACTTTTGTAAATCATTGTTTTGTGGTATTTTTGAATGGCGAGGCTGACTTAGACCTCGAGGTCGCGAAGCGTGACCCCCGCTCCATCTGAAAGGGGGCCGGCCCTCCAGCGCACCGCCCGTCGCGCTATAATTATGGGGTTCCTGGAGGCAGATCCGCGCCCCGAACCCGAACTTTCCCCATCCTCACGCCGCGGTAAGTATTTTCTGTATAACGTATTACTATATTTATTTGGTTTCAATTGAGTAATTTGTATTTCTTATCTTTTAGCCGTCTCCAATGCAATCCCAGTCCTTGCGACTCCGGGTGGTTCCCTGAATATTCAGGGCCTGCCCACTGTGCCCGTGGAGCAGACCCTCGATGGTCGCATCCGACGTGTTCAAAACAAGCCAGCCATTCCTCTCTGGTAAGTTAAATCTTATTCATAACTTCTTGGTAAATATTCTTAATATTTCACTTTGCTAGTATTGGAATCGGCAGAAATATCATGCTTGTAAAAACCCACCACGCTCAGGCTGCAGGCTACAGCTACGGACGGGGGTCCTCTGCCCCTTAAATTGCTACCGAACCCAAGAGAGAAGCGGATCCTCGCTTTACCAGGGCGTGTGGCCGTATATAGAGAACTCTGCTTCCGCTTCCGCAACTGCAGAAGTTCCGCATTTTTTTTCACTTCCGTTTCTGCTTCTGGTTCCGCAAACTTTATAACAGAACTCTGAACGGAAGCGGGGAGAAAGCGATGAGGAGCGGTGCTGCAGACGCGACGGCGGCACGGCGCGGGCGGTTGCGGGGGCCGCGCGTGGACGAATGACACGAGCGTCGAGCGTCCAGGCGCGCGTGCTGCCGATAATTGCCGAATCCCTTCCGCGTATTTTGGGAGGGAGGGGCGCGCGGTAAACAAACGACAAACGTGTCACAACGAGTTCGTTCGTTTATTTAATTATTGTTTTTAGTTCACTATGCGCATCTCCGCGCCCCGTGACTTTGAGTAGTGACATTTTCAGTTGTTTTTTCTTCTGTTATTGTTTGCTTGATACCTAGTTGTATTTAGTGCAATAAGAGTGCAATTATGAAACCAAAAACAAGTCCCATTTGGAACTATTTTGATGAAATCGGCGACTCGAGTGCCAAATGCAAACTTTGTGAAAAAGTGTATTCGCGAAAAGGCCGCACAACTACAGCTTTAAAGAGTCACATAAAATCAATTCATGCCGAACGGTTTGCAGAGTTTGAGAAGTTAAATGATGCTGTCAAACTTTCATCGGAAACGAAAAAACAAATGGTCAGTTAATATTTATTTATTACTTACTTTACCAACTTTGAGTAAGAGGTCGTGCGTGGCCTAGTGGTCGAATATTAGTATGGATACGTGTTTTATTTCGTGAAGTAATCGTAACCAATTAATGTTATTGTAATTGTAGGTTACGTTAACTCCAGCCGAAAACGCTAAAAGACAATTAACATTACAACAAAGTCTACAAGTAAAGGATTATTGGGATTCATCGCATCACAAATCTCAAGAAATGGATCGTACGATTGCTGAAATGATTGCCCTCCAGAACTTACCCTTTCATTTTGTCGAAGGTACAGGATTTCGTAGAGTAATGCAAGCTGCTCTTCCAAAGTACAAGATAAGAGGCCGTGATTTTTTTTCTTCCTATGTGTGCGACAATTTGTACAATAAGTTAGCAAAGAAAACCAAAGATTTACTTGAAGAATTTGACAAGTTATCTTTTACAAGCGACATATGGTCGGAACTTCATTCTGCTGTTTCATTGCTTAGTTTAACTGCTCATGGGATCTCAAAAGATTTTCGCAAAAAGACTATAATTTTGAAATGTGAAGTCATGGATGAACGTCATACGGGCACCATAATATCAACAAAGTTTCAAACGATTCTTGAAGAATGGGGCATTGATCGCCAAAAAGTTCACTGCATGGTTCGTGATCGTGGATCCAACATGGTTAGAGCAATGCAGTTGTCAGACTTTGAGGATATCAGTTGCGCAATACACCAAATTCAGCTGTGCATACGAGCAGGTGTTGAATCTCAAGAGTGGCTCCTACAACTTATTGCTAAATTGAAAAAAATTGTCACCCATTTCAATCATTCCTTGGTCGCACAGGCAGAGCTTACAAAAATTCAAAAGGAACGCCTTAATCAGTCTCCTCTTTCTGTCATTCAGGATTGTCCTACAAGGTAAATATAAATACCTATATTTTTATGAGTTATAGGAGTTTTTTTATTGTACAGATTGTACTAAGTACTTATAAATAAATATATTTTTAAGATTAGGTAATTGAATTTAAATTTATATTTTGAAAAGAACTAATATTTTGACATTTAATTTTGTATAAATTTTTGCAAGCCATCATTAGGTGAAATATCTAACATTTTATTTTCTGTGACCATCTATTTATTGATCATATTTCTAGCAAGTAAAATTGATTTGATTTGATTTAATTTCAGATGGAACAGCACATTCTACATGATGGAAAGGTTTTCAAAACTCAAAGATTCGCTTGTCTTGTACCTAAGCGCAAATCCAATCGCGATGATATCCCCCGAAGACTGGATGAATATTCAAAAATTTGTGCAATTGATGCAGCCATTTGAAGAAATAACAAGAAATCTAAGTAGTTCTCAAATCAGTATTTCATCAGTCATACCATTAATTCAAGTTCTTAAGACCACATTACAATTACAACAAGAAGAGACGAAACCTAATACTTCAGAACAATTCATAAATTTTATAACAAAATTACGCGATGAATTGAATTCAAGTGTAAGATTTGGAAACCTGGTCGAAGACGACAAATACACTATTGCGACGTATTTGGATCCGCGATACAAATCGCATTTTTTCACCAGCGTCATTGCAGAGCAGGTTGCAGAGCAGGCTAAGTGACGAAATAGTATTATCTAGTATTTCTAATAATACTGTAATAGGCTCTTTAAACTTTTAGACTCGACAAAAGAGAAGCATGATAAGAATATTTTATTGTATCATCAAAATATTAATCGCTTCTCTGGCAAAATCCTAGACGTGGAATTGTTAATAGATAAATATCATATGGATATCTTATGCTTTTGTGAAACCTGGTTATGACCAGATAGGATGCTGTTTAATGTAAATAATTTTTCAGTTGCCAGTGCGTACAACAGGTCCTCAATAGGGGGTGGTACCTTGATATTATGTAATAGTTGTTTCAGACATAAGGAAAGGAAGGATATCACTGCTTGCTCTGTTGATCGCTTATGTGAGGTAGCATGTGCAGAGGTTGAAGGCCATACTTTCTTATGTGTTTATAGACCACCAGCTTCAAACTTGTCATCATTTTTAATCATTATGGAAGAAATACTAAGTAAACTTTTTAAAGATAATAAATTAGTTTTTGTTTCTAGTGACTATTAGAGAATGGGATACGATTGCAGAAAGAAAATACTTATTTGTAGTGCAACCGTATCCCATTCTCTAATATGGTAGCAGAGCGTGAGGAAGCAGAACGCGTATGATATAATTAATTACAGTATCAAGTAATAATTACGAAATCGCGAAAATGAGTAACCAATCCATCGCAATTGAAAAACTCTCCGGAGTAAATAATTACACCACCTGGAAATTTCAAATGAAGATGTTGCTTATTCATGAAGACTTGTTTGAATGTGTCAACGAGGTCGATAAGAAAAACAAACCAGAATGCGAAGACAAGAAGAAACAGGAAAAAGCGCTGGCACGAATCTGCCTCAGTATTCAGCCATCTATTTACTCCGTTGTCAGAAACTGCAATACTGCGTTTGACGCCTGGAAGAATATACAGAATTCGTTCGAGGACAAAGGTCTGTGTAGAAGGTTAGGTCTCCTTAGAATGCTATTTAGCTTAAAATTAGAGCATTTTGAGAGTATGGAGGCGTATGTTACAAAAATTCTAGATACAGCCCAACAACTGCAAGACATAAATGCTTCTCTGGAAGACGAGTTCGTTGCTATAATAATGCTCAGTGGGCTCCCCAAGCAGTTTGACCCACTCATTATGACGTTAGAGCATAGTAGCCTTTCTCTCTCAAGTGAACTGGTGAAAACTAAACTACTCCAGGAGGCACAGAGACGAGGTGATGCAGAAGGTACGGAACAGAATGCCCTTACGACTTCGACTTCGATCTCGAAGCGTCCCAAGTGCTTTCGATGCAAAAAATTAGGTCATTACGCTAGAGATTGCAAACAGAAAGCTTTGCATAAGGATAAGCCATCTAGTTCCAGTTGTCAAGAGGAGGAGAAGGTTCAGAAAACTCCTGGTAGGACGACTATGTTGTCGGCTCTGACGGTAAAGTTGGATCGAAATGTGTGGTACGTCGACAGCGGTGCAACTTGCCACATGACCAATAATAGAGACATTTTGCATGATTTTGTGTGTGATACGCCAAAAGAAATAAGCGTTGCGAACGGTGAAAAACTTTTTACATCGGGTCGTGGTAATGTGAAACTCTTTTTACAAAACCAATGGATAACTGTCAGTAATGTAGTTTTTATACCGAACTTGTCATGTAATCTGTTGTCTGTCAGTATTTTGACACAAAAATGTTTTGAAGTAAAATTTATATCTAGTTTTTGTAATATTTACGAAAACGGAAAGGTAGTAGCTGTAGCAAAACGGGATGCATGCGGTCTTTATAAATTAGAAACCGGAGATGCGTCTATAAGTTCCGTTTCGCGCGAACACAGTATGCCAGTAAGCGTCTCCTTGAATACCCAGGTAGAGGTTCAATCTCAGGGTTTATGGCATCGTCGGCTTGGACATCTGAATAGTCGCAGCATGAACCTACTCAAGAGTGGTATGGCAGCTGGTATCGACTATGATGTTTCCACATACGAGCAATGTATCGCTTGTATTGAAGGTAAGGTTAGTAATTTACCTTTCCCTAAGAAATCTTTTTCACGTGCAAGTGAGGTGTTAGGACTGGTTCACACGGACGTGTGCGGCCCTATGCCAGTGAAATCTATAGGCGGTGCAAGATATTTGCTAACATTTATTGACGATTTTTCTAGGAAGACATTTTGTTATTCAATAGAATCGAAAGACAAAGTTTTTGAGTATTTTTTGATTTTTAAAGCTCTTGTAGAGAACGAGACTAATAAAAAGATTAAAATCCTGAGAAGCGACAATGGTGGCGAGTACATCAATAAGAGACTTAAGCAGTATTTGAGTAAGTGTGGAATCCGGCATCATACTACTGTTCCTCACTGTCCACAGCAAAATGCAGTTGCCGAGCGCGCGAACCGCACGATTATGGAGGCGGTGCGCTGTATGCTTCTGGAAGCAGGTTTGGATCAACAGTTCTGGGCTGAGGCTGCGAACACTGCGGTGTACATTAAAAATCGCTCACCTACAAAGGCAGTTAGAGGTGCAACTCCAGAAGAAATTTACACTGGACATAAGGTAAACTTAGATAACTTACGTGTGTTTGGTTGTTTAGCATATGCTGTACAAAATAATCGTAATAAACTGAAAACGCATTTTCCATTTGCTACATGGGCTGTCGTCGATGGTGACCCTCGACTAACGAATGCTGATGAAATAAAACCACGCTCTGCTACCATATTAGAGAATGGGATACGATTGCAGAAAGAAAATACTTATTTGTAGTGCAACAGTAGTAATTTTCTAGTCTAAAATATATTTTTCTGTTGCACTACAAATAAGTATTTTCTTTCTGCAATCGTATCCCATTCTCTAATAGTGACCTAAATATTGATCTATTAGTTAACTCACCTGATAAATATAAGCTTATATCATTGTTTAAATCATTCAATTTAAAATGTATATTTAATGAAGCAACTAGAATAACAGCAACCACAGCTTCATGCATTGACAATATATTTACTAATTGTAAAATACAAGACTCATCCTTAATTAGTGGCGTTAGGTCTGACCATACTGGTCAACTTGTATCATTTGAATCAGATAAAAAGTTACGCTTAGATAAAACTATTCAGTTAAGACCTCTTACTAAAAATAAATTGAAAATGTTTAATAATAATGTTCTTAGCAATCTTTCATCAGCTAGTTTTGATTCACAAGACCCCAACATGAACTATGGTACACTACTTTCTTCAGTGTGCTAAGAATTCCATAAAGCATGTCCTGTAAAAACAGTAACAATCAATACCAAACCAAAATTTAATGAATGGGCCACTCCTGGCATTAGAAAAAGCAGAGATATTTTATATAATTTATATAACGAAAAATCATTGACTTCTGATCAAGTAATTCATAATTATGTAAGAAACTATTCAAAGATATTTAAAAGAGTCTGCGCCCAAGCTAAATCTAAATTAATAAGTAACAAAATTAATAATTCTAACAATAAAATAAAAGCTGTGTGGCAGGTAATTAACAAAGAAACTGGAAACACAAAACAGCGAGATCAGAATGAATTGTCATTAAAAATTGATAATGTAACCATTTCAGATAAGTTAAAAGTTGCTGAGACACCTCATCATCTATACTAGCTGAATCTCTTTTAAAAGAACACTTCAGTAGAGACATTCCAAATTTTTAATTTAAGCCCATTTCAATTGTCACAATTAAAAAAGCATTTAAAAGTCTTAATATAAAAAACACTGAAGACTTATGGGGGATTTCCGTTAAGGTTCTTCAAGATATCATTGACACAATTGCCCCAGTCCTAACAGGCATATTTAATCAATGTTTAGATAGCGGTACGTTTCCTGATTTAATGAAACATAGTAAAGTAGTACCAATTTTCAAATCGGGTTGTAAGAGTGATCCCTCTAATTATAGACCAATATCTGTGCTACCAGCATTGAGTAAAATATATGAAAAAATCATGCTAGACCAGATGTTGGCACATTTTAATTCTAATGGGATTTTACATAGTCACCAGTTTGGTTTCACGAAAGGTAGGTCGACGACTGACGCAGGAGTTAAACTCATCAGTCACATTTTGGAATCCTGGGAGAAGTCCCAGGATGCAATTGGCATTTTCTGTGACCTCTCAAAAGCGTTTGACTGCGTTGACCACAATACACTGATCTGTAAATTACACCACTACGGAATTCGTGGACAAGCTGCTGATCTTGTTCTTTCCTATCTATCAAACAGGCAGCAAAAAGTAAATGTTAATGGGGCGATGTCTTCGGGGTCTCTAGTGAAAATGGGCGTGCCTCAAGGTTCAATTCTCGGCCCTTTCTTATTTCTAGTTTATATAAATGATCTTCCTTACATGATGACTAACTTATCAGATATAATTCTATTTGCTGACGACACTTCTCTTATTTTTAAAATAGACAGGAAAGATACAGATGTATTACATGTCAACGATAGTCTGGCTGTACTTTCAAAATGGTTCGCAGCTAATAATCTTTTACTTAATGCGAACAAAACGAAATGTATTAGGTTCTCATTACCAAATGTACCTCAAGTAGGTCTAAATCTAAAACTTGATGGCAAAAAACTAGATGCAATAACGGAAACTATATTCTTAGGAATTACTTTAGATTCAAAATTACAATGGGGCGCCCATATTAGAACTCTTTCAGGTAGATTAAGTTCAGCTGCATATGCAGTAAGAAAAATAAGGCAGTTGACTGATATAGCCACAGCTAGGTTAGTATACTTTGCTTATTTCCACAGTATTATGTCTTATGGCGTCCTGCTGTGGGGATCGGCAACTGACGTAGATTCAATTTTCATTTTACAAAAGAGGGCAATCCGCGCGATCTATAAAATGGGCCCTCGCGAGTCCCTTAGAGACAAATTTAAAGAAATTGATATACTGACTTTGCCTTCACTTTATATCTTAGAAAGTATTATGTATGTTCGCAAAAACTTAGGACTTTTCAAAATAAGAAGCGATTTCCATAATATAAATACACGTAGTCGACATGAAATTGTGATACCCAAATTTAGATTAACTAAAACAAGCAAGTCATTTCTTATAAACAGTATCCGCTTTTATAACAAGTTGCCAAAGTCTGTGACAGAACTTAGCGATGGGAAGTTCAAAACCCACATCAACCGTGTCCTTATCAAGAATTCATATTATAAAATTAAAGACTACGTTGAAGACAAGGAAATTTGGCAATAATTCCTTCTGCACATGTGGCTTCCCTGGTACCTCATTAACGGCATAAATAAGTAAGAGTCTATTAACTGCTCCCAAATTACCATGTTTATTTAAATCTTTATTTTTATTTATTTTTACATTCGCCCTTGACATATTTACTATTCTATTATTTGACATTATATACTTTTTTTTTGTGGCTTTTGTGGACATGATAATTATTCAGATTGATTACAGTTGTAATAGCAATCATATAATTGCGTTTTATTTAAAATAGGTTTTTTACTTTTTTTAATTAATTTTTTTTTTTTGTATAGATTCTTTTCTACATATTTTGTGAATATGAGAACGCTGTAGGCTTAGTGGATTGTAGACCTGTTGACCATTTTCTATTTTGGTAAGTACTTGGTACTTATTGAAAGACCTACACTGTCCTCCCATACCTAGAAACACTGTTATTTGAAAGTATTGTAAAAGCCAATTATTTTTAAAAGAGTAACCGTGGAGTTTCTTGCCGGCTCTTCTCCATAGGAAACGACCAATTGGAACCGTGCACCTAGCTTCTGACGTTTCATAAGTGCCCATGTAGGTTTATGTGAAATAAAATATTTTGATTTTGATTTTGTTGAATCTAAATTACTTAATATGACGATTAACACTATTAGAACCAGACAATCCAATTTCATCCAAGATGATGACTGCGAACCTTCCCCCAAAAGAAGCCGAACTCAAATTGCAATTGAAGACATTGAAGTGCAGCCTTCTACTTCCAAATCATCAGCATCATTGCAAATATTGGAATCGATGTTAAGTGTAAATGAAGACCAGGAGGAGGACTCTTCTACAGCTGACGATGGTGACAATTTACTTTTAAAGATACAGTCACACCTTCGGGAGTACAAGAAAGAAAAAAGACTACCTCTTCATGAGGATCCCCTTATGTGGTGGAATGGAAATGCGCACAAATACCCCCATATTTTGCCAATAGTTCTCCAATACTTATCAGCTCCCCCCACCAGTGTAGCCAGCGAGCAATTATTTAGCGGAGCTGATTTAATATATGAAGAACATCGAAATAGGCTGAAAGGTGAAAAAGCGGCCAAGTTACTCTTTATTAAATATAACTTGCCGCTGTTTAATTTTGACTACTAAAATACAAATTTAATAAAAAAAGTTTTAAATGTACAATTGTGCTTTTTTTTTCATAGTGTTAACGCTTCCGTTTCCGCTTCCGTTAAGATTTACTTTTGACATCTGTTTCCGTTTCTGCTTCCGTTATGCCAGTTCCGTTGCATCACTAGTACATACCACAAAAACACTTTAAAAAATTTTGTCTGTTTGTTTGTTCCGGCTAATCTCCGAAACGGCTGAACCGTTTTTGACAGGACTTTCACTGGCATATAGTTTTAGGAAACTATACAAATAAATAAAATTGAAGTATAAAATTCCACGTGGACGAAGTCGCGGGTAACAGCTAGTAATAACTAATTGTAAAGAAGTAATGCATGAAGTAGTTAGTATAAGTAACTGGCTTTTTTGTGTTTCTGCCTATGTGTGATATTAATCCGTAAAATTATCAACTTAAATGAAACTTCAGGTAATTTCATTTTTGGAAAATGAGCGTCCATACTCGAAGAAAGAAGTGAAAATTCGAAAAAATTGCATAAGTACATCACTCCAGGCCTCCATCGCATCAGGGTCGTTCCACAATTTCGTGCAAAAAATATTTCCAGGCTATTATAGCAGGCAATTTATTATTTATTGTTAATACTTTATAGTACAAAATATAGTAAAATAGTTACTCTAAAAGGAGTATCTTTTATATTTTAGGATTATTCAATGGATTTTTCAGGAAAATTAAAACACTGTGTAAAAATTCATTACCCTCCCTTTCCAAGCAGGGACCTTGGCAAGCAATTAACTTGTAACTTAAATGCTTTCGAATTAACTGTTTTATTTTGTACATTAAAGCTGAACTTCTGAGCTATTGATTAATTTTTTTCTCACTAAGAAAATCATGCTGTAATAATCGAAGAACGCTCATTTTCAAATTGTCACGCGAAAAAGTTCATCACCTTCCATGTTCAGATTTTATAAAATTATGTAGGTATAATACGCGATCACGTATTCTGCTTGGTTGCTACCTGTTTAAATTAATGATAGTCAGCGGCTCGGGACATGGAGCGAGAAGGATGTGCGCACATCGCCGTCGTAAATACATTCGTTCTCCGCCACGATTACGGTGCTTCGTTCGCGAAGTGACTCATTACATTCTAGTGAATTAAAAAATAACTGCAGTAAGTAGATTATTTTAATTGCTTAATATAAATTTGCCTCTTAAGCTTATTTTGACTTTATGTTAATATTTAACTTGTGCAGTAGTTAATAACAATTATATCCAAAAAAATGTTTGTTTTCTTCATTCATCTCCACTTTATTACCATCTTTTCCCTCCTATATTTTGAAAGATGGTAATGAACAGGTTTTGGAAAGAAATTAATAAGTTTAAACTTAGTTGATTACGACTTTTATTACAGTTCTGAGCCTAGTATTGACATATTTGTTCATGTTTTTGCATTTATATAGATGAGTTAAATTATACAATAATCATAATATATTTTTATTTTTTTCAGAATCAACATGGGGAAACCACGTAAAAAGTTAACGAGAGAAGAAAAACTAGAAAAAGATAGATTACGTAAACGTGAAAAATATAGAGTTATATTCTGTACAAAAAGAAAAAGAAAGAAGCAGATATTTAGCAAGGAAACAGAAGAAGAAAATTTACAGCATTAAAGACATGACTCCTAGGTCACAACTAAAAAGACGCTGGCGGAAAAATTCACTAAAATACTTAGAAAGACAATGAGAAAAAAGGAAATTAGAGCCGATATTGGCGGAAAACTCACCGCCACAGCGTGAATCAGGTGAATTTGAAAATCAAGAACCTCCCAGATCAGATTCTTTGATGCTTGCTAAACCAGGTCCAAGTCAAAATATTTCTGATGATTAATCAGCTATTTCGAAAAACAAAATTATAGATAGTGCAATCCACGATGACGCGCCCCACTCCGGGATTACTGTACTGTAAGCTGAACTCAAGTACGGCGCGGAGCGGAGTGGGGCGCGTCTTCGTGGATTGCACTATCTACAGGCGTTAACGTTATTTTTATACAAATACAATTAAGAAACTAAAAGAGAAAGAGTTAGTAAACTAGAAAGACAAAAGGATATTTTACGTAAACGATGTAATATAACTCCAAAAGTGTGTGACACTATTGAAAAAAGAGTTGACGAAGCAGTGTCTGATATTCAAATAGAAAGGAAGAAGGAAATAAAAAGGAAATTACCTTTAGTGAAATTTTGTCAAGGAACCTAGAAGACAGCTATAAAAGCTCTAATAAAAAAGAAGCTTTGTGGATACGATAGTCAAAGATGATAAGAGATGCGGTATTTATGTATATGATGATTTAAAAAACTTACATGGTAAGTTCATTAAAGAACAATATAAAGTTTTGTAAATGTAGGCCTTATTGGGTAGTTTTTCCAAAAACAGATCGTGATACTTGTCAATGTAAATTACATTCAAATGTTGATTATATGATTAAGGCTTTAAAAAACGCGAAGATTATCACTGAAAGCACAGGAACAGATGTTATTAAGAGTCTGTGCTGTGATGTAAAGCAAACATGTCTGCAACGTACATGTAAATTCTGTTTAAATAAAGTTTTAAATTATAATGAATTTCATAATGATAAAAAAATATTTTCTATAAGTGGGTTGTAGAGAAAAAGCCATACACAGTAAAAGGCAAAATACAAAGGGTTAAAATAGTCCCCATAAAAAAGAAATTTGAAGATTATCCGCGAAATGTTATTTACAAATTAGAGTCAACTTTAGACGCATTCCTTAAGCACAATCTCAATATAATAAGTACAGTACGAGGTTATAAGACAGCTGATACAGAATTTAAACGAAAAAGAGATATTAGTACACATAGATTTCAGTAAAAATTATTGTTTGAAATATAATCAGGAAATACAATCCTTTCATTTTGGAGGAAGCAGAGAACAAGTATCCTTACACACAGGCGTTGTTTACTATACAGATAGTGATAGTGGAACATTTAAAACTAAATCTTTTTGTACAGTTAGTAATTGTTTACAACATGATGCTAAAGCCATATGGGCACATCTACGACCTATTTTAAAGATGATAAGATATTTAGTGCCTTATGAAACCGTACACTTTCTATCCGACTCTCACTCAAGCCAGTATCGCAATAAGTTTATTTTTTATTTGATCACAAAATTTAAAGATATTGACCAAAATATAAGTAAAGTGACTTGGAATTATAAAGAATCCGGGCATGGCAAGGGAGCTCCGGACGGTATTGGGGCGGTCTTGAAACGGACTGCCGATAATTTCGTCAAATATGGTGGAGATGTTGGTTCTTATGAAGATTTTTGGGCTTTGGTTACTAAGAACATACCAAATGTGCATTTCGAGATGATAACGGAGCGCGATATTAAAGAAATAATATTTCCACCTGACATTCCCGGATTCAAAGGCACAATGAAAGTTCATCAGATAATGTGGACAGCTGATAGTTCAAAAATGATAACATTGCGTATCCTAAGCTGTTTCGAGTGCCTTGATTGCCGCATTACTTGTATACACAATAAACATTTAGGATTTCTTTGCTTTGATAAATGTAACGAGGATGAGATCAATATATCTGTTGTTCACTGTGATCAGAATGAAGTTTCATGTGCCAATGACAGTGAGTCTCTATATAGCATAGATTCGTCCATAGTTTCAAAGAACATAGATGATTCAGATATTTTCAAAAACTTACAACCTCTAGCAGGTCCAATTGATTTACAACTATCACCGTTGGTTAATATAGGTGCATCCACGTCTAAGACCAAATCGCCTAAAATTAAGATTTTGTCTGACGTAAAATTAACTTGGGAAAATCGCAAATTTTATCAGAAACTAAAGGAAAATGTGGTCCCAAAAAGTTTGACGCCAGCATTTAACTCTGAACACCAACGGCAATTCGAATCATTTGTTAATTTTAATAAGACTGGTAAACCAAATAAAGATGATATAAAAAATATTATGAAGAATCGGATGACAGTGAGGATTATAATATTTTTTGAAAAACGCTTCGGGTTGATTTCATTTAGATTGTTACTGATAGTAAGTAAACTTGTCATGTTTGATTGTTATAGTTATAATATTTTGACAATTTTACAAAATTCAAAGAAGTTTATTAAATTTAGAAGTCTGAACCTATTATTAATCGTAGATTTCGACTTTAGGGAGTGTCGATAACGTGTTTTGTTAACTTATTTTAAAATGTTGCTTTTATTAAAGTTTTATTATTCTTAAGTAAAAAGACTATTGTGATTTTGCATGTAAGACCAAAAAACCTATTAGCACTTAAGTGAGTATTTACTATTAGTGATTTCATGGCTATAAACAAATGATTACATTACTGTTAAACATTTGTAGTTTTGATGCTTGTTTATAAACAAAAAAACTGTGATTAATCTATCTTTTCTTCATTTTGATTTAACGGAAACCAAAGCCTGAATAATAAATGCTGATAATTAAAAATATTTATATATTTGTTTTATTTGCATTCATCTTTTTTCACAATTATTGTGCAGTAGGTATTTCATTACCAGCCGCTTTAAAAATGATCATCGCAGCTCATTACGTTCCTTCCTGTTTTCATTACCATCCAACCATGAAATTTCAGTTATCATTTTCTCCGGAACTAAACAAGATAAAAGAGTGCCTTTAAGTTTTTTATAAATCTGTTAACGAACTGTATTCGATATTTCACAAAAAAATGCGGAATATCTAAAACAAATTTTGATTCTACAAAAAGGTGCTTTTTGCACGAAACTGTGGAACGTCCCATCAAGTAATGTATTGTGCTCTTATTCCTTTGTACAAACTCGCCCAATTTCTCTCCAAACAGTAATTGTACCCCATCCATAGTTTTGCGACACCAACTACAAAATCTATCGCTAGATATCGCTCAGTTGCGTAAACATTTATGGTCCTTTCGAGCCAGATTTATAAATGTATACAGCAATTGTAGTCGAATCAGTGCAATGTGTATTTGTAAAACTCAAAGTCAAATCATTTATTTCAAATAGGCCCATGTATGACACTTTTGAACGTCAAAATTTACAAAATAATAAAATTGATTCTAGATTCTACTCCAATTAGTTCGTAAGCACCTAGGATACGAGCGTGTCTTTTGTCGCCATACGGTAGGTATATTGTCGTTTCAACCGCTTCTTATTATCGAAATCGTAGATAGTGATAGTAAAATATCGTTTTCGTTCGAATAATCTACATTACCTAATCTTATTTACTTGTAATTATTTCTTGTAGTTCAACCCGCGTCAAGTAAGTAAGGGAATATTATTACATTCGCTATCGGAGCTCGATATAATAGGACGACAGCGCAACTTTTGAACATTTTTTTTTTCTTTAGGGCGTCTCATAGCTGGCCTCTGAGGCCATGACTATTTAACCGAGCAAACCTGTGCCTTAAGCTGCTACACTCAAAGCCTCCAGCCAGGGACTTATAAACTAGGTGAACGCTCGCTAAGGGCACCCCCTGTGGGGTACGAGCCTCGGCTTAGGGCGTTTACCGGAGGGAGGACATCAAAGATGGAACGGGCTGGATCAATGTTTTGATCATGATTATTAATCGGGGAATTTAAAGCTACGTGTTCAGCTGCAACAACTGCTGGCACCTCGTTTTCGAGCAAGGGTCGGGGGGAGCATTAACATTTATCTTACACAATACAATATTATATATAAATATAGGGGAGAAGGAGGTAAGACGGGGTACCCAGCGAAATTTACAGTTCAAATTGACCAATCACGTTCGTTCATTCATCGTTCGACACGCCGCCATGATACTTGTCAGTCGCCCGGTGGTTAGTGGTTCACAAGTGCACAGTGTCGAGAAAAATTAAAAAAAGTGTTTTACTGCAAATTGTTTATCATATTTTCTTCTGGTTCGACATGTGACTGTGGTTTGTTAAATAACGTTAGCTGGTGAGGTGTTGCTGTGATTGACGCTTATACTAACCTATAATAAGGTAGGCATTGTGTTTCCTTAAGATTGTTGGCTGTTTTTTTTATGAAATGGCTCTGCAGGTGAGATGGGGTAACGGGGTACCCCATCTTGTCCTCAATGAGAATAATTTTGTGCTTGTTTATTTTCCGTAAAAATGAGTTTGCTTTTTGTGAGCTTATTATAGATGTCTTTTTAGAATGGTTCGTGACTACAAACGCACGACTGACAGAGGGTCGTGGTCTGAAGAATCCATGCGGGAAGCAGTTCAAGCAGCTTTGGATGGAAAAATGGGTTATTATAAAGCTGCTAAACAATTTGATGTGCCACAGACGACATTAGAGAGAAAAGTTAAGGCTGCTCGCCCAGTATTGAACGAAACATCTGATTAAAACTTACCCGTACCAAAGTACCATTGGGTCCTAAGCTGCCTGTTTTTTCTGTCTGAAGAAAATTACCTTTGTGCATATTTATTAGAAATGGAAGAAAGATTATATCGACTTACGGTTAAAGATCTAAAGGCAATGCCTTTAGATCTTTCAGTATACCAGTTAGCAATTAAAAATAATAAGCCTAATTAATCCATTCAACGCTGAGAAAAAAGAAGCTGGTAGAGAGTGGATAAATGGCTTCCTAAAACGACACCCAGAGCTTTCAATTAGAAAGCCTGAAAATACTTTTGCTGCCAGAGCATCTGGTTTTAACAAAATTGCAGTCGAAAAATTCTTCAATTTCCTCGGCAACGTGTACGATGAGCACCAACTAACTCCTGACCGTATATATAACTGTGACGAAACGGGGGTTTCTGTTGTGCCAAAGACAAATTCAAAGATAATAGCTAAAAGAGGACGGAAACAGGTTGGGGTCTTAGTTTCAGCAGAACGAGGACAGACGGTAACGGTCGAGATATGCTTCAGTGCAGCTGGAAACTACATGCCAACTGTGCTTATTTTTCCAAGAAAAAGGATGCATCCAGAGCTGATGGTGAATTCACAAGCTGGTGCTTGGGGCACATGTAGTGATTCGAGCTGGATTACTTCCGAGCTGTTCCTCCAATGGAGGAAACGCGCGTCTTGTGGAAACGCGCCGCGTCTACGTCACGCGGTGACGTCGTCAAGGCGCGTGAGTGGGGTCGCGCTACTCAGCGCGCGTTCGGTCACCTTACCTGACCTTCAGTCCGATCTCGCTGTCGCGACGCGAAGCCCACGCAACTTTGTGCCCTTCCGTTCAATAAGATTCTCACGATAAACCATCCTAGTATTCCAGTGTAGGAACGGTTACGCCTTCTAACAATAAGACTGTCTACTCCGTGTATAAACTATCTCTGTGTGTGTCGAACTCTTGTGCCTGTTCCCTATGAATGTTCTGTGTTTTTTGTATTGAACAATATAACCGTGAGTAGCAACGAATACCTTTTATTTACTGCTAACCACACAACACAATAATTTGTGTAATAACCGACACTAAAATCTTATGCCAGTTCTTAAGAAAAAAGATGGAAGGAAAGTGGTGATGGCAGAAAACCTTGCTTCACATATTAATAAAACAGTTTTGAAGGAGTGTGAGAAGAACAATGTTGAAAGAAAATAGTTCCTTCAAATATTGGTACTAGAAGTAAAAAAGACTTCCTAGCCGTTCTTCGAATATCGAAAGATTATACAATAACTTTAGCGTTACTTTAGTAATTTTGAAAAAGATGCCTACAAAGTATTAGCCAATGCCCAACAAAACCCATCAGCATGCCAATTTATTTATATGGCGGCAAAGAACATATGGCAATAGGCACGAGCAAAATATAGATGTCATTATAAAAAAGCAAACTGAACTCTCCCTAATGGACATCGATTTATGTTTGCTATAAAATCCCCCGATGTGTGTGATCAATACACCAATAATGAGTCTCTATCATGAATGCTCTATCTAATGCTCCTACTATGATAGAAAAATGTTCGAGACAAATTAAAGACCACGTTATATTTCAATCCACTAGTATTGTCAATTTCTTTGGTCTTTTTTAAAAATAATACAGAAATATGGTATGAATTTGATGTAAATAAATTAAATCAAAGGAGAAAAATATGGTATGAGTTTTATGTTACTAAATTAAATCAAAGGTTAGAGAAAACCTTGCTTCACACATTAATAAAACAGTTTTGAAGGAGTATGAGAAGAACAATGTTGAAAGAAAATAGTTCCTTCAAATATTGGTACTAGAAGTAAACAAGACTTCCTACCCGCTTCTTCGAATATCGAAAGATTATACAATAACTTTAGCGTTACTTTAGTAATTTTGAAAAAACATCTGTCTGTATAACCTATGCCCACAATGAAAAGATTTGATTTGATTAATTTTGAAAAAAAATGTCTATAAAGTATTAGCCAATGCCCAACAAAACCCATCAGAATGCCAATTTATTTATATGGCGGCTAAGAACATATTATGGCAATAGGCACGAGCAAGATATAATGTCATTATAAAAAAGCAAAATGAACTTAAATTTTTGCTAGAAAATCCCATTATGTGTGTGATTAATACACCAATAATGAGGAGAGCATTTGTGAACTCCTACAAGGATAGATAAATGTTCGAGACAAATTAAAGACCACGTTATATTTCAATCCACTCAATAGTATTGTCAATTTCTTTGGTCAATTGTTAAAAATAATAGAGAAATATGGTATGAGTTTTATGTAAATAAATTAAATCTAAGGAGAAAGATGGTATGAGTTTTATGTAAATAAATTAAATCAAAGGAGAAATATGGTATGAGTTTTATGTAAATAAATTAAATCAAAGGTTATCAATCAGCAAGGCATAGGAATCACGATATCAATATGCATGAGAGAGTTATTCGAGAGCTTGCTGACAGCCTCCTCCAGGTCTACGAATGACAGCCGGGACCAACGGCATAACGTGCCTTTCGAGGTATTTATCTAGTAGAAGATCTGCTTGTGTGAGGCGATTTTTAGCTACGGTCGTGAAGATGTACAAAGTGTCCAAAAAGAGTATCGGGTATTTGTTTTAGCGCGGAAGTTGATACGGTGCGGCGCGCCGCTCCCGGCGGGTCTGATAATAAATAATTTATTCTCAAGCATCTTTTATCGAATTATCATAAGTAGACTTATACAGCAAGTGTGTAGAAGAGTTATAGCCGTATTCACAAACAATTAGCTGGGCACTATGCGTTGCTTATATAGCTAGCTAGCTGGCTAACTTACCTATGCGTTCATTTTAAGAGTCTCATAGTGCCGATCGCAACTCAAGTATTGTCTAATTATACGTTTTTGAGACCGTGTGTCTGCGCACACTATAAGACCTCATAATAATGTTTGTGAATACGGGTGTAAGTCTTTATAAAACGACCCTATGGAATTGATAAAATATTATTTGCCAAGTGAGTCATGCCGAATGAGGGGTCCTTAGTAAAGATCCAAACTGAAGATAAATGGAAGGCGGTTAGCAGCCCGCCTCAATAGTGAGGGCTCGGGCTGCACGAAGAATTTTCATTCCTCTTTTTAGTATATATAAATGATTTACCAAAGAAGAACAGGCAAAAAAAACCCAGACCCGACAGAAAAGTAACATACCTCAGTTTTTTTGTTATTATTTATATAATCATATTATATAGTTTTTATATTCGAAATCAATGGCTAACACCAAAATATTGCCTTATGTTTTTGTTCAGGCTTTACACTAAAAAAGTACAAAATGCCTACGTATCTACACAATTCGTAAATATATGTAACTAAATGACGTAGAAAAGTAAGTAGTTATGGGATGTATTAAAAAAAAAAAGAATAATGTTCGTATAGAAAGTTATTTGTGTATATGTATAAAAACGGTCACGTACTGTGTGCATACCTACTACGGCTCAGCTGGTTTTTGGTGACGGAAACCAATCATGCTATCTCACTCTTTCATGGAAACAACAATGGCGCGGAGCGGGGATTGGTGGACGTGCGCCGACGCAACGTAGCGGCGGCTGGCGCAAGCGCAGTCCTTCGCATTGTGTGTTGAGATCTGTGCGTTTTTGTAACAAGAGTACATTTTTTCGACGATTTCTGGCTTTCTCTTTACGGACATCGATTTTTGCATTTTGAGTGGTACGTTGATATGGCTGACAATATCAATAATTGTACTGTGTGTTAACGTACACTACGTCGTCGTCGTCCATACGTTCTCAATGAACGACTACTGGAAAATCGAAGAGATTTCGTAGAACAACTATTACGCATCGTTGGTGGTGAGGTATGTATTTCATTTATGATACATATTGTTTGTGATTAACCGCTGATAATGTAGTTTCATGTAGGTATAAAAATTATAATAAGCTCAGATGTGTTTAAGTTCACTAATTATTCCGCCAGCCGGCTCCACCAGTGTTGACTACATATACCAATTAACCCGCGTATTATTGTACCGCGCAAGATACATTATAATCTACCATCTCGTAGTGAACTTAGAGTAAGACTCCCAGTCAACTTACTGAACGGGGAAGCTGTGTTAGATTTTAAGCAATTTACGGAAGGGATTCGAATGCCCGCCGCATTAGTTACGTGTATTGAAGGCTATGCAACAACTGTTATTCAGAATTATAGCCATGAAAATAGAAAATTAGTAGTTACGGGACCTTTTCAAGTGGAACCATACATACAGGACCCATCTGTTAGTGTTAATTTCATAGATAATAATATAGAAGTGGACAGCTTGCTAACAAAGAATTTAGACAAATTACAGTTAGATCATATGAATTCAGAAGAACGAACGGTTATTGAGGGACTTTGTAAAGAATACAAAGATATATTTTATTGTGAAAATATTCCGTTAACCTTCACAAATCAGGTTAAACATAGAATAAGAACAAAAAATGAAGACCCAATAAACATTAAGGCACATAGATTGCCACCTATTCAAACAAAAGAGATCAGTAGTCAAGTCGAGAAAATGTTAAGGGATAACATTATCCAGGAATCTCATTCTCCCTGGAGTGCTCCCGTACATTTAGTGCCGAAAAAATTAGACGCGTCAGGCCAACAAAAATAGAGGATGGTAGTTGACTATAGACGGCTCAATGAAATCACAATTGATGATAAATACCCTTTGCCCAACATTAACGATTTATTTGACATGCTAGGTAATAGTACATACTTTACAACTCTCGACTTAGCTAGCGGGTACCATCAATTAGAGGTTCAGGAGAGAGATAGAGCTAAAACTGCGTTTAGCACACCTTCAGGTCATTATGAATTTAACAGAATGCCGTTTGGGTTAAAGACCGCACCCGCAACTTTTCAGCGAGCGATGGATAACGTCTTACGAGGCCTTCAAGGCTTACATTGCTTAGTATATCTCGATGACGTCATTATTTTTTCTAAAAGCTTGCCTGAACATGTAGAAAAACTTAGAGCAGTTTTTGACCGCTTCCGTCAAACAAATTTAAAAGTTCAATTAGATAAGTCTCATTTTCTTAGAAAGGAAGTACTCTACCTAGGGCATACTATTACAAGTGAAGGTTTGAAACCAAATAATGATAAAATAGACGCTATTCTTAGGTATCCTATACCGGAAACGGTTACACAGATTAAAAGCTTTTTAGGACTAATCGGTTATTATAGGAAATTTATCAAAGATTTTGCCAAAATAACTAGACCATTAACAGCTTGTTTAAAGAAAGGTCGCAAAATTGTAATTAATGGGGAATATAAAGAATGTTTTGAGACATGTAAAAAGCTTTTAACAAATGCACCTTTGTTACAATTTCCTGACTTTAGTAAAACTTTTATTTTAACCACGGATGCATCCAATTTTGCGATCGGGGCTGTATTGTCACAAGGAACGATAGGCTCAGATAAGCCTGTAGCCTATGCTAGTAGAACCTTGAGCGACACAGAAGTAAAATATAGCACTATCGAGAAGGAACTTTTAGCCATAATATGGGCAGTTAAGCACTTTCGACCGTATTTGTATGGTAATAAGTTTACCATATTTACAGACCATAGACCATTAGCTTGGCTGTATTCATTGAAAGAGCCCAATAGTAAACTCACGCGATGGCGGTTAAGGTTAGAAGAGTACGATTTCGAAATAAAATATAAGAAAGGCCCTCAAAACACGAATGCAGATGCTTTATCTAGGATTAAGATTAATGCAATTGACGACGATTTAGATTCAATATTCGTAAATATAGGAGATAGGCAGGAACGTATACAAAAAATTATAGAAAACGAATTGCAAGACCTCGAAACTCCAATAGAAACGATAGAACTTTCGGATTCTGATGATGGGGTCACTGCCAACTCAGTTTCAAATAGAGAACACGAAGGCATTCCTAGTTTAAACGAAGCTGTCGATACTAAACCAAAACAGATTTTAATTCATTCATGGTTTAAAAATAAATTAGACGTAAAAGATATTTCAAATAATAAACAAAAAATTCTCGAAGTTCACTTACCGACAAATAACGATATATTAGTTAAAGACTTTTTGAAAGAGTATATTGATCCAAAACATAAGTACTTTATATACTTCGAACACACATCTTTTAGAAAAACTTTTTCAAACATGGTAATTAAGTTATTTAAAAAGGATTCAGTTAAGTTAACCGAGTGTACAGAAAGAGTTATAAATTTGACAGGATCTGAAGAAGATCAAAAAGAAGTTATTTTAAAATACCACGACGGGAAAACATGTCATAGAGGTATTAAAGAAACTTTAACCAAACTTAAAAGACATTATTGGTGGGCAAACATGAAAGAGACAGTCACGGCAATCATAAATGCTTGCGAAACATGTAAACGCATGAAATATGATAGAAAGCCGATTAAACCCCACATTCAGTTAACACAAACCCAGGATGCCCCTTTTCAGGAAGCTTTTATGGATTTATTATATATTGAAGGGAAATATTATTTAACTATAGTGGATGCATTTAGTAAGATAGCACAAGCCATAGAGGTACCGAATAGGAGTACACCAGAGATAGTTAGGGCATTGATTAAATATTTCAGCATGTATGGTCTGCCTAGGAAAATTAGTTGCGATTCCGGTACAGAATTCAACAATACTTTGATTAAAGAAATGTTAAGCTTTTACAAAATTGAACTTCATATTGGGACGCCAAATAATCCCAGTTCAATGGCAATAGTAGAAAGGTTTCATTCTACCATTATTGAGATTTATCGTATAGCAAAATACGATAAAAGCGATTTAGATGCAGCATCAGTTATGACTTATGCCATCATGGCTTATAACAACACCATACATTCAGCAACAGATTTTACGCCTTTTGAACTAGTATTTGGTCACACTTATTCCGATAATGTATTTAACGTGGATAGAGAGAAGAACTTAACTCAGAAATTATTGTTAGATCATAGAAAACGCCTTAAAATACTCTATGAATTCATAACAGAAAAATTAGAATCCGATAAAATTAAAATAATTAATAAAAAAGGTGGCGAAACGACACCGGTACTCGAACCAGACGATAATATTTACATGAAAGACACTAGGACTAGAAAAGCTAAAGAAAAACCTCGATATGAAAAAGCGAAAGTAATAGGTGAAGTTGAAAGAAATATAGTCCCAGTAGAAGTAAAGAAAAGGAAAACTAGAGTAGCCTTAAAAAATGTAAAACGTCCTCCACAGATCGTGCCTGGTACTTCTGGTACTAGGGGTGCCAACACTCACGCTGGACCTCCAAAACCTCGGTCAGAATCCGGGGATAGCAGCGATAAAGCGGGGAGTAGCAGTGAAGAGGAATAGTTATTGGACAATATACAAAAGTGTAGATTTAGAATCATTATACTTACAAATAGATAATAATATTCGGGATTTTATTAACTTGAAAATTAAAATTAAGGAAAATAGTCTTAGTAACGAAACTATAGGAATAGAAAGCCAAATAGAATATCTTATTAAACTAACTAAGGATAGATTTTTTCAAATCTTACCTTTCCATTATAGAAATAAAAGAGCTTTGTTTAATCCATTAGGCTCACTTGTAAAAGCTATCACAGGAAATTTAGATGAAGACGATGCAATTAAATATGATAGAGAAATCCAAATGATACATAACAAAGAGCATGTGGTCGAACGTAAAGTATCATCAATGCAAAAAGCTTTTGATAAATTAGTAAATGACTCTGAAATAATAAATTCAAATATTAAAAACTTGGGTTTACATACCAACGAAATGGAAAAATTAGTTGAACATGAGTTCAGGTTTAACAAACTTTTCCAAATATTAAATACTATGTATCAAATTTTAAATAACTTTCGGACCTGTTACGAAAACATACAAGAGATTGAAACGGCAATAGCCTTTAGCAAACTGAATACATTGCACCAATCCATTATAAATAGTACAGAATTATATAATACGTTAGAAGTCATTGCTAAACATGCTAGAACAATATACCCAGTAAGCAAACATAATTTAATAAAATTAGAACGTAATATCATACTTAAATCATATATAAATAACAACAAGTTAGTTTTTGTTTTAGAAGTTCCCCTAATAAATAACGAAACATATAATTATTACAAGGTTATACCCATCCCTATATTCCATTCTCCAAATACCTTTACAATAATACCCAAATATCCTTACCTGATGGTGAATAGATTGAAATACATGCCCGTGGTAAGCCCATGTACTGAGATTGAAAATGGAAAATTTCTTTGCGCTGAAACTAATTTAGCCCAGTTTCCAACCGAGACCTGCATTGAACAAATAATGCTGATGAAGAACAACTACAAAAACTGCATACAGAACCATATTGAAATAGAAAAAACTAAGATACAGAAAATAACCGACAACCAATGGTTGGTTTACTCAGAGGAAAATCTCATCATCACCGAGAATTGCAATACAGAAATCCTGAAGTACACTATTCTTGGGACATACATCGTGACACCTGGCCAACAATGCGAGACACAAATAGGCGAAGTCATCGTTGCCGCCACCACAAACACTACAGTTTCCAGTCTCCAGCTGCCATTGATCCAGATGCCAGACCTACAACAGGACATTCAGAGAAGATCAAAGAAAGTGGATTTAAGAAATGTGGACTTCAGTGATGTGAAAGAAGTGTTACAAAGTGCAAAATTTAGTGAAATAGACGATACGACACAAACAGTGACAATAGAAATTAGTATATGGACCATCTTAGAGTATGTGGTTATTGTAATAGCAATAGTTATCTTTATAATGTATAAATTTCAGTTCATAAACTTTTGTCGAAATTCTCCGAAACCGTCTGCGACACCTTCGGATAATTTCTCTCTTAGGGAGGGAGGAGTTAAGGAACCCCAACCTACCAATATTAGCTTTGTCAGACAATAAGTATTTACTAGATTATTATTTCCCAATTTCCCCACTGCGCGATCAGCATTTATAATTATCTAGAACATGCGTCAATCTGACCACGCTGAGCATGTACTACGTTAGCAATTAAGTTAGTATATAAGATCAATATTTTGTTAGATTTAATTAATTACTGTTTCGCTGTAACTCTGTCGGAATAAAGTTATTTTTAAATACTTCCGTTGTCGCTTACTTAATTCCCGCAACCTCCTCAGACCCGTGCTCTCATCCCGCATCCCGACGCGCGTCAAGCTGAGCGTGTACAAGATGTACATACGCCCAGTCTTGACGTACGCCGCCCCGGCCTGGTTCGCCCTCGCGTGCGAGTCGAGCCGAAAAACACTCCGCACGCAACAAAACTTTGCGTTGCGGACCATTGTTGACGCCCCTCGCTACGTGAGGAACGATGTAATCCACCGGGACCTCGGGATAGAGAGCCTGGATACGTTTGTAGGGCGACTCGCGAAGGCCATGTTCGCGCGTGCCGACGCCTCTGCCTGGCCCCATGTCAGGCAGATAGCGCCATTGCACGCGCGGCCGCCTGACGCGAAACCCCTGCCCCGCGACCTGGTAGCGGACCCTGACCCCATCGCACCGGATTGACGCCTCGGGTAAGCAGCACCCAGGTTACACGCAGCTTACCCGAAATAATAAGACTCTACAGATGTACACATACATCTGTTGTGTGGCGTGTTCTAAGTTAATATAGGCACGTCACATAACTAAATACAGACATCCATCACTACACATGCACCCATACATAACACGCGCGGGCGCGATGCGGGTCGCGACGTGCGTCTACACTGAGCGGTGTTACTCTACAACACTAGCCGCTCATACATACGCGACTGCCTACCCCTCAAACCGTAAACGGCTCGATCTGTAAGCGGGGAGAGGGGGAAGCTACATATTAGACCTGTAGGGCGTCGAGTCGGCATCACCGTCGCTGGTCGTTCTCGCTGGGCCTCCCCCGGGTAACCGGGGGTCTCACCTGGCGGGGACAGACCGCCGGGATGTCGTGAAGAAAGCGGCGCCAGGAGCTGGCGTCGTGGCGCGCCTACAGATTTACTCAGAGCAACCAATAACATAGATGCACTTTTGCTTCACAAAAGTGTAGTCATTTTCATAAGCCGTCCGAGGCAAACAAAATCGAGGGGCCCATTTCTATGGGTCAATGTATGGCCACCGCGGGCGAAGGGCGAAGCCCTGACCCCGCTCGCCACGCCCCCTTGCGGGGGCGTCGCGACATCCACAACACTCGGTGATTCATTCGGATCCTGGCGCTCAAGAAAGAAACAACTCAAGACAATAAACGGGAAAAAAGTCTCAAGAAGCCTTTTATTTCAAGAATCAAAATACAGTCCACTACAGTCTGGACCTTCTGGAATTCGAGCAACAGCAGCGGAGGTCAAGAGGAGACTAGGATCACCGTCAAGATCAATCAAATCAACGACAAGTGTTACCACGCGGCTACGGGTAGCGGAACTGGAGGCGGCAGAGAAACTGGCTACAATAAGAAGAAGGGAACTGGAACTTGAAGCGGACCTAGTGAAGAAGCGGCTAGCCGTCGAAGTATCAGTCATCAACGATGAAGAAAGCATACATGAAGAGGAACCGACTCCACCCCGTGAGGAACCACATCAGAAGGTGGATGAATGGCCGAGGACAAATCCCCTCAGCACACGGGGGGAGGAGGTACGAGATCAAGAGGGAACCCGCGAAGAACCGAAGCAGCTGCGATTCGAGGTTCAACGAGCAAGATCACCGACTCCGACGAGGAATAGGAACAGCATCGAGCACCTGGCGGCCACACTGGAGAAGATGGCCAGGCCCAGGCCTCGACACACGGATCTACCTACTTTCTCCGGAGCGGCCAACGAGTGGTTACCGTTCAAGGCAGCAGTGCGGGACACAACGAACATGTACCAGATTTCGGCAGCAGAGAACATCCAACGGTTGAGGAGCTGCCTCAAGGGAGATGCAAGAGACGCAGTGGCCGCCCTCCTGCATACGGCCACCGATCCAGACATCATAATGAAGACCCTCGAGCAGTGCTTCGGAAGACCGGAAGTGATCATCGACAAGGCGCTGGAGGACCTAAAGAAGCTACCGAAACCTGGAACATCGGCAGCTGAACTGAACAACTTCGCGATCAAGCTGCAGAACATCATCTGCGTGTTGAAGACAATTGACCGAAGAGGATACCTATTCAATCCCCTGATGACAAGGGAAGTGTTGGACAAGCTGAGCCCGCACCTACGATCAAGATGGTGCGACTACGCCTACGACCACGAGGGAACGACGGAGCCGGAGATTGTCGTCATGTCTCGCTTCTTGATGCGTGAGGCAGACAGGGCGCTGCGGTACACCTACGCTCCAGCCACAGCTACAGCCAGTCAGAAGAAGGAGACCCGGCCAGCCGTGACGTTGAAGAAAAAGGCAAGTGTGTTCAACACGACCGGGGGAACAGAAGAAGAGAAGGATAAGTGTCCCAAATGTGAACAAGCTCACATACTCACGCAGTGCCCGAAGTATAAAGCGCTCGCCATTGAAGATCGGTGGAAGTTCCTGAAGGAAAAAAGAATATGTTTCCGGTGCGCCCTGAAGCAACACAGGCGCATGAATTGCAAAGCAAAGGCGTGTGGCGTGGATCAATGCAGCCGTCCGCACCATGCGACTCTCCATCAAGAACGGAAGGAGGACCCGAAGCCAGCTGAGCAGCCCAAAGAAGAGACTGTCATGTCAGTGGCACCACGTCCAGCTGCTGGAACAAGGACGGTCCTACTCAAGATGTACCCTATCGTCGTATCCGGACCACGGGGGGAGGCGAAGACATACGCCCTCCTGGATGAAGGAGCCACCATCACCCTTGTCGACAAGGATCTGGCGGAGAGCATCGGAGCAGAAGGACCATCACAGCCGCTTCACCTGAACGGGGTCAACATGTCGCAACAGGAGATGGAGAGCCAGCTGGTGAACGTCCAGGTAAGAGGACTGAAGAATAAGGACGGCTACAGGATCCGAGCGAGGACCATGAAGAACCTTCGCCTGCATCAACAATCTATCCCGGACACTCTGCTGGACTACGAGCACCTGCGGGACCTGACGCCAGAAGAGGTGTGCTACGAGAAGGTGCGCCCAGGACTCCTAGTGGGAACGGACCATTGGGAGTGCATTGTCTCCCGCGAGCTCCGAGTCGGTGGACCGGAACAACCAGCCGCTTCGAGGACACAGTTAGGATGGGTGGTGCACGGAACCGCACCACGTAACGTCATATGTCAACAGGGAAACGTGCTGCACGTGTACGAGCCCGACCGGACAACGGAGACCAGCAACCAGGAGCTTCATGAATTAGTGGATCGCCATTTCAAGATCGACGCGCTCGGCATACAGGGGAAGCCGAGGATCAAGGACGCGGATCTACGGGCCATCGACATAGTAAAGAAAACAATCAGGAAGATTGACACCGGGTACGAGGTCGGACTGCCGTGGCGGCGGGACGACGTCACCATGCCTTCAAGCTACGGGCAAGCACTTCGCCGACTAAAGAAGATTGAACAAAGGATGGATGCCGACGCAGAGTTCGCAGCAGAATACTCCAAACAAGTCAACAATCTGGTTGACAAAGGATACGCAGAGCTGTGCAACGGATCTGAAGAAAGGAGCCCCATCTGCTGGTACCTGCCACACTTTGCCGTGCAGAACCCGAACAAGCCCGGCAAGCATCGACTGGTTTTCGACGCGGCGGCAAAGAGCAACGGCGTATGCTTGAACGACGAGCTGCTGGAAGGACCCGACCTGCTGCTGTCACTGCCGGGAATCCTCTTCCGGTTTCGAGAGAAGGCGGTAGCGATCACTGCGGACGTGCAAGAAATGTTCCTGAGGATCAAAATACGGCCGGAAGATCAACCAGCGCAGCAGTTCCTATGGAGAGGCGACGAGAGGGAAGAGCCTCCAAAGAAGTACAAGATGACCAGCATGATCTTCGGCGCTGCGAGCTCCCCGTACATGGCCCACTACGTCCGCAACCATAACGCAGACGTGTATGGGCAGGAGTGTCCACGCGCGCTGGAGGCTATCAAGAAGAGCCACTACATGGACGATTTGGTGGCCAGTTATGAGACCAGTGACGAAGCCTGGAAAGCGGTGGAAGAAACGAGGGCGGTGCACGCGCACGCCGCACAGTGGGTCGAAACTATGATTTTAGTGACTTAGGGCTCAACTTTGCTTTTTCACTTTTTTTTTTATGCGGATGGGTAGAGCTCATTAACCTCAATAATAATTGTTCTGATGTATTTTTTCCTAAACTTTATACTTTGGGTAGAAAAATGTGTTTTGTTATTTTTTTGTATGGAGCGGCTCAAATAAACTAAAATTCCTGCTAAGTAGCGTGTGATCCCGCGTTGAAACTTTATTTTTCATATACCTTGTCTGGTCTATTATCATTTGATGCTATAAACAAATGCATAAAGTTGCAACTCTGCCAAATAAATGGATCGAAAAAAATGAAAAAATACATAGAATAAAAAGCTTCATTTTTTACTTTCGTAAGTTATTTTAAGTTAAATTTGATATGGAATAGTAAGTAAAAGCACGTAATAATACACATAATTACTAAGCAACTAACAACAATACATTTAAAAGGTCCCTAATTAGCTTAAATTTACTAATACTACATATATTAGTAAATTTAAGCTAATTAGGGACCTTTATTTAAAAATGTGGATATGAAATCAATTAATTTCTATTTGTGTGTTTAATTACTGTAATTAGCTTAACCTTTTACCTTATAAAAAAACAATGTTTTTCACTTTTAGTCATTACTGTAATATTAATTAGGATAATTAGTTAATGAGGGTAGTAGAAAAATTAGTAAACATTGTTTGGCACTGGATTCTGGAAGTATAAAATGACCATAATTTATTATATACTAACTAGTGTTCGTTTATTCGTACTACTACTAACATCTCGTGATTCTGATCGTCCCTTTTTCGTTATAATGGATAATTTAGTTAACAATTTAGATTTATTTATGATTTTAAGAGAGCAGGTCAAGTCACTGTCGGATAGTCAAAAATTCTTTCAATTCCTACAACATAAAATAAACGTGACCGAAGAGAACAGTGTTGAGCTCCAAAAATTCTGTACGCGCTTTTGTTCAAATATAAGTGCAAGATGGGAACGAAGTAGTCGCACGTTAGCACAGTTTGTAAGAAAAAATGGTGATTGGTTGGAACGTGCAATAAACTGGCCCGAAGGAATGATACCTGAAGCTGTGAACACTGAACAGGAAAGGCTCGAGATTTGTAATACTGAAGATGTCGAAAATCTACCACCATCTACTACAGAAGCTTCGACATCTACATTTACACCTCGAAAACCTTTCGAGGAATTGGGCTCCAGGCAAAAACGAAGACGCGTTGATCAAATTAACCAATCGCTTTCGTTATCCCCGGATGAACTTAAAGCTACTACAATTGCTAGTTTAAGAAACACCGGAAATGAGGATGTAGGAAAAATTATGAACCATTTACTAAATCACCCCGAAGATCTAGAAAAAGTTAAAGAGTGTTTAAGTACAAGTAAACCGAAAAGTAGTACATATTCACCCGATAAGGCACTGTCTTTATTAGTTTCACTTAAATTAAGTAAGTGGCAGTATATAAGCCTAAGAGAAGCAGCAAGTGAAAATAGGTCTGATTTATACCCTTCTTATTATAAAATAAAACAAGCGAAGGCAAAATGTTATCCAGGGAAAGAAGACATAATTATAACTGAAGAAGGAGCTGCTATTAAACTGCAAGCTTTACTCAACTTGACGGTATCTAGGCTTTTAGAAGTGATTACTTTAGATTTGGATTCGCCAACTGAGTTACTGCTAATAAGCAAATGGGGTTTTGATGGAGCCTCAGGTCAAAGTAATTATAAACAAAAGACTGAAGCAGAGTTTGATGACTCAACTATCTTCATGGCCAGTCTAGTTCCTATAAGGCTTCAACAATGTGATGGAACAATTGTTTGGGAAAACGATCGACCCTCATCAACTTTCTATTGCCGTCCGATAATGTTCAAATTTACCAAAGAAACGCAGTCAACAGTGGTAACTATAAAAGCTAGCATAACCGAAGAAATAGAAAGACTTCAGCCAATCAAGTTCAATCAAGTTGAAGTTAAGCATCAATTGCACTTGACGATGATAGACGGCAAAATATCGTCATATTTGTCAGACACATCTTCAGCTGTCTGTGATATCTGCAAAGCAAAACCGTCAGAGATGAACAATTTAGAGTCACTTGCTCAAAAAGAGAACAACGAAGAAGTGTTCCAGTATGGAATGTCATCTTTACATGCCTGGATAAGAAGCATGGAGTGCTTACTTCATATCGGTAAATATAATTTTATTAGTTCATAATTTTTTTCACGTTATATAGTTACTTGTGAGATTTTTATTTAAGTGATATTTCTTTTTGTTTGCAGCTTATCGTTTGGACTTCAAAAAATGGAGTTGCAGGGGCGATGACAAAGAAAAAATGTCACTCAGAAAGAGCGCTATACAGCAAGCGTTTAAGAAAGAATGCGGTTTACTTATTGACGTAGTCAAGCAAGGAGTAGGCACAACCAATGATGGCAATACTGCCAGAAGATTTTTTAGGGATGCAGAAACAACAGCTCGCATAACAGGAATAGATAAAGATTTAATAGAAAGGTTTCATGTGATTCTTCAGACGGTTGCATCTGGAGAGAGCGTGGATCTTTCTAAGTTTTCCGAATTTTGTAGAGATACTGCACAATTGTACGTTCACTTATATCCCTGGTATTATATGCCTTCCAGTATACATAAATTGTTAGTACATGGGAGTGATATAATTAAGCACTTTGGTGCCATACCTATAGGTAAACTGTCGGAAGAGGCAGCGGAAGCTCGTAATAAAGATTTCCGGAAATATAGAGAGAGTCATTCTAGAAAGGTAAGTAGAACGGCGACAAATGAGGATATTATACACAATCTTCTTTTGTCTTCTGATCCAAAGATCACAAGTCTAAGACCTCGAATGGTGAAACAAAATATAATGGTTCTCTCTCCAAAAGTCAAAGAGCTTCTGCTGATTTTTCCCACAGAATCCGATATAGATTTTATTGATGTAGATAATTTACAAGATAGTCATAGCGATAGTGAATAAGATTTTTTGGTAGTTTGTAAGTTTCTTGTTTTTTTTATTAGTTTATAAATGTCAAACTCATAATTGAAAGGAAATAGTAATGTTTGATGTTGTTTATAGTTAGTTTTTAGTTTGCTTGTGTTAGTTGTAGTAATGTTAGTTTACCTTTACTAATTTGTATTATTATGTACCTATCTTTACTTACTATTCAGTATTAAATCTAACTTAAAATAACATTTCATAAACATGTTAAAGTCATTAAAACAAAGAAATTGAAATTCATAGATCCCTAATTAGCTTAAATTTACTACTACTACATATATTAGTAAATTTAAGCTAATTAGGGACCTTTTAAATGTATTATGATTAGTGTGATTAGCTTTAAATTTACTAATACTACATATATTAGTAAATTTAAGCTAATTAGGGACCTTTTAAATGTATTATGATTAGTGTGATTAGCTTTAAATTTACTAATACTACATATATTAGTAAATTTGAGCTAATTAGGGACCTTTTAAATGTATTATGATTAGTGTGATTAGCTTAAATTTAAAAATTTACTAATACTACATATATTAGTAAATTTAAGCAAATTAGGGACCTTTTAAATGTATTGTTGTTAGTTGTTAAGTAACTGTGTGTATTATTACGTGCTTTTACTTACTATTCCATATCAAATTTAACTTAAAAGAACTTACGAAAGTAAAAAATGTAGCTTTTTATTCGATATATTTTTTCATTTTTTTCGATCCATTTATTTGGCAGAGTTGCAACTTTATGCACACGTTAATAGCATCAAATGATAATAGACTAGACAAGGTATATGAAAAATAAAGTTTCAACGCGGGATCACACGCTACTTAGCAGGAATTTAAGGTTATTTGATCCGCTCCATACAAAAAAATAACAAAACACATTTTTCTACCCAAAGTATAAAGTTTAGGAAAAAATACATCAGAACAATTATTGTTGAGGTTAATGAGCTCTATCCATCCACATGAAGAAAAAAGTAAAAAAGCAAAGTTGAGCCCTAAGTCACTAAAATCATAGTTTCGACCCACTGTGCGCCGGGTTCACGCTGCGAGGATGGAGCTCCAGCGACTCAACGGTGCTACGTGATGTGCCTGCAGAACTACAAGCCACCTCTCCCACGCAACTGGGGGGAGAACAGCCTGAGAGTAAGATACTGGGGCTGTATTGGAGCGCGGAGAGAGACGAGCTGGGGTTCAACACGTCAATGAACCGAGTCCCGTCCGAAGTGCGTGCGAGGACCCGCGCGCCGACCAAACGTGAGGCTCTCAGTGCAGTGATGTCAATATACGACCCACTGGGGCTACTAAGTCACTACACTATACGTTCTAAGATAATTTTACAGAGTTTGTGGCGGCTGCAGATTTCATGGGATGAACAAGTGCCTGACGAAGAAAACGAGCTGTTTGCCTCCTGGCTCGCCCGCCTCAGCGAGCTCACTCAACTCCGACTGCCAAGATGTTACGTGAAGAGACAGTACGAGCGCATCGACCTGCACATCCTGTGTGACGCCAGCGAACAAGCCTACGCAACCGTGGCTTACTGGAGGATCAAGAACAAGGATGGAAGTGTCAACGTCGTGCTGGTAGCCGCCAAGGCCAAGGTGGCACCTCGCCGAGTCCAGACAATACCACGCCTGGAGCTGCAAGCGGCGGTCATCGGAGCGAGACTGGCGGACACTATAAGAAAGGAGCATCGCATCGACATCGGCCAAACGACCTACTGGACCGACTCAACGACGGTCGTGCACTGGATTCATCATGACATGCGGCGCTACACTCCGTTTGTCGCACACCGACTGGGAGAGATCGCCGAGCTGACCAAGAAAGAAGATTGGCGTTGGTTACCCACAGCCAGCAACGTAGCCGACGACGCCACCCGGCTTGTCGACACACCAATCAGCGAAAAGGATCGATGGTTCCAGGGGCCCGATTTCCTGTTCCTGCCAGAGGAACAGTGGCCTGCAGCGGCATCGAACGAGCCAGAGGACGAGGAGGTCCTCCACATCACAGAGAAGAAACAAGACAGCTGGCTGCCTGACCCAGCCCGCTTCTCCAAGTACGAGAGATTGGTGAGAACCGTCGCCCGAGTAATTGCCTTCACTGATATTTGCAGAAAGAAAGCGACATCGTTAGAACACCGCCACATCCAGCGAGCCGAAGCAGAGTTGATGAGACAAGCTCAAGAAGACAGCTTCGGGGACGACTTGAAGAGAATCCGGTCTGCTCGTCCACTGATGAAGACGAGTCGGCTGTATCGTCTGGATCCGGTGCTGGAAGATGGCGTCCTGAGGGTGCGAGGTCGGATCGAGGCCTCTGCCGCACCCACCGAGACAAAGCGGCCAATCATACTGAACGGCTGCCATCAGCTGACCAAGCTCCTCGTCCTGCGGGAGCACTGTGCAGCGGGTCACGCCAACAGAGAGCGCGTGACAAACGACCTGCGGCAGCGGTACTGGGTCATCCACCTGCGACCCACGGTACGCGCCGTAGAGAAGAACTGCGCCTACTGCCGAAGACGTCGAGCAACGCCGCAGCCACCAGCTACGGGGGACCTGCCGCACGCCCGCCTTGACCCGTTCCACCGCCCGTTTACTAACTGCGGGGTGGACTACTTCGGGCCAATGACGGTCAAGATAGGGCGCCGCCGAGAGAAGAGATGGGGCGCACTCTTTACGTGCCTCACTTCCCGCGCCGTGCACATCGAGCTCGTCGCATCACTCTCCACCGACTCAGCAATCATGGCGCTGAGACGAATGGCTGCGCGCAGAGGCTGGCCAAGACTGATGTACTCCGACAACGCGACCAACTTCCGCGGGGCTGATCAAGAGCTTCGCAACGCATATACCGAGTGGATGCCTGCCCTGCAAGACGAGGGGCTACTGCATCGTATGGAGTGGCGCTTCATACCTCCTGGCGCGCCCAATCAAGGCGGCGCGTGGGAGCGAATGGTACGCTCCGTGAAGACGGCACTCAGCGTAACGCTGCGAGAGAAGGCGCCACCAGAAGAAGTCCTGAGAACTCTACTCACTGAAGCCGAGTTCTCCATCAACGCAAGACCGCTGACCCATGTCAGCGTGAACCCCAGCGATCCCGAGGCCTTAACTCCCAACCACTTCCTGTTGGGCTCATCAGACGGGCTGCCATCGACGGGACCCTGCGACGAAGCGGACAGAAGAACCTGGCGAGCTAGTCAAGCGCTCGCTGATCACTTCTGGCGGCGCTGGCTGCGCGAGTACCTCCCTACATTGGTACCTCGCGGCGAGCCGCAGAACGACGCGCGTCCGCTACAAGCCGGCGACGTGGTCCTCGTGGTCGACAACACGCTGCCCCGGAACACCTGGCCGATGGGAGTCGTCGAGCGCACGCATCGCGGACCGGACGGCGGCATCAGGGTCGTCGAGGTACGCACCAGAACCGGCACCTTCCGACGCCCCGTGAGTAAACTCGTCGTCGTGATGAAGAATGAAGAGGCTACGCGGGCTGCGCCGGGGGGAGGAATGTAACGGACGCCGAGTGTTTTCGTTATATAATACATAAGACTGAGTCATGTGCCAGTGTAGCGTAAGAATAAGTTTAAAATGTGTAAAAATGATAGTTTAGAAAAGTAAGTCGAGACCCTATCTGTGCACCATAGCGCAAGTAGCGGCGGGATGTGGGTGAGCTTTTGCCACTTTTGTATAAGTTTTTTAGTATCTAGTTAGATTTTAAGTGTTTTATGATGTTCTAATTAGTTTCTTATTTGAATTTAGTTGTTAGTTTTCTTATTAGAATCTAGCAAGACAACGAAAAGGTGTGAATTGTGTAACTTTAATGTTTGAAGAAAAATGTTCAGTATAATTACGTAACTTGAAAATGAGGTTTTTTGTTTATAAAGATATTCGCGTAATTTTAGTCTCAAATGAGAGGATTAAGTGTAAAACCATTTGTCACGTTTGAATTATGTGAATCGGCCCACGGGTGCTTAAGATATTAGCAGTTTTGTATAATGAAAATGTACCAAAGTTAAATTTAGCCAGTTAATGTTCTAGGAAGTCTTTGTTACTAAGAGATATGTTAAATATTATTATTTAAATTAAGACAGGGTTATGTAAGCTCTATTATGTGCAAATTTCATAGCGATCCAACCATGGGATCAATAAAAAGTAGAGGCTTGAAGCCATAAATCATAGAGAAAATTGCACGTAAAATGGTCTTAAAATTCGCGGCTCTCGTTAAGGGAACTTAGCTTAAGCGAAATTGTATAAAAGACGCGCCTTGAGCCACGGTGATTCATTCGGATCCTGGCGCTCAAGAAAGAAACAACTCAAGACAATAAACGGGAAAAAAGTCTCAAGAAGCCTTTTATTTCAAGAATCAAAATACAGTCCACTACAGTTGGGGAATTCCACGTAAAACGTGATAAGTTTAAACCATACGTTATAAAATTTAGGCCACTTAAAAATGTATGCATGGATAACTTTAATATGGACTTGTTTCTTTTATGTCTTGAAAGTATTTCCTCGCTTGATAATGTAAATGATATGGTGCATGTGTTTAACTCCCAAATAATTTCACTATTCGATGTTCACGCACCAATCAAAACATGTACTGTCAAGGAAAAGTCGTATCCGTGGATTACTGATACGATTAAACTCATGATGCGTTTACGGGATGATGCATTAACCTGTTCCAAAAAAACTAAATCATCTTCAAAAAAAGAATACTACTAAGAGTTAAAGTCCCTTGTGTTGAGTTCTTTGTACAACGAAAAAGTTGCGTTTTTCAGGCAAAATATAAATAATAAACTAAAGAACCCTATACTGTTATGGAAAAATCTTAAATCCACATTATCACCCTTTAAACCTAGACAAGACCTTCCGTCGCATTTTACAGATCCAAATCTAATTATTAATACTTTTTTGATAGTTCCCGGTAACCCCGTTGCAAGCATGACACTTATGACTTATTTTGAGAACCATAGACACGGTGACGCAATTTTCACAATCAATCCTGTGGAACAAAATGATATCTGTCGCATTATCTCTAACCTTAAAAGTAACGCCGAAGGTTATGACAACATTACCCTTGACATGCTAAATATGACTCTGCCATTTGCACTAAGTACTGTAACTGACATTATAAACTGTTCAATAGTGACCTCAAATTTCCCTGACCAATGGAAAATTGCTTCCGTTAGGCCCTTACCAAAAAATGCCAATCCAATTGATGTAAAAGACTTGCGCCCTATTAGCATTTTACCGTGTCTGTCTAAAGTTTTAGAGAAGATCGTTAGCCACCAATTAACGCATTTTCTGGAACAAAATAACGTGTTACCGGACTTAGTCTGGTTTCAGAAAACAGCGCAGTACTGCCACTGCCTTATTAGATGTTACTGATAATCTATTAGCAGCCCAAGATAAAGGAATGTGTTCATTGCTAGTCTTGCTAGATTTTTCCCGGGCATTTGACGCAATCCCGTTATTACTGTCGAAGCTAATTTATTACGGATTTGATCCCAGCGCAACGCAATGGTTCCGCAGCTACCTTAGTGATAGGAAACAATTTGTGGATCTACGTTTGGGTGACGGAACTGCTCTTACATCGACTCTTACTTCCATTCAGAGAGGGGTTCCGCAGGGATCTATATTAGGCCCAATTATGTTTATTTTATACTGTGCAGATATCATTAAATGCCTCCAGAGGTGCAAGTACCACATATACGCCGATGACGTCCAACTTTACATATCCTTTAGACCAGATGAGTACGATAGTGCCATTAAAGATCTAAACGATGACCTACGTAGAATCGCCGTCTGGTCTGAAGAGAATTGCCTGTCGCTAAACCCAACCAAAACCAAATACACGGTATTTGGCACAAAACAGCAACTAGCAAAACTACCCGCAACGTTTCACCTTGAATTAATGGGCGAACAAATTGACAGAGTCAATGAGGCCCGGAATCTTGGTCTTATTTTGGATAAAGACCTTCGTTTCGAAAACCACGTAGCCCATTCAGTAAGGAACTGTTTTTACCGCCTGAAAGTTTTGTACAAGATTAGGCCTTATTTGTCTGTAACACTACGGGAACAGCTTGTGCAAACCTTGGTTCTATCTAGGTTGAACTACGCTGACACAGTGTACGGCTCGCGCCTATTAGCTCGTACAGACCGCCTCATCCAAAGGGTACAAAACGCTTGTGCGCGGTTTTGTTACAATATCCCTCGCAGAAGCCATGTAACACCTTTCTTATATAAGCATTTTTCTCTAAAAATGAAATCCAGGCGCAAACTGCACTTGGCTTGCCTTCTGTTTGGTGTTGTTAAATACCAGAAACCGGACTACCTGTACGACAAGTTGAGTTGGATAGCGAGTAGACGAGAATGTGGGAGAAGGCAATGCTCGCAGCAACTCTCGACTCAGTCCCACAGTACAGCAGCTTTTAGAGGTAGTTTCCGTTATGCGGCTTCTAAAGTGTGGAATAACCTGCCACCACCTCTTCGAGCGATAGATACGATCGACACATTTAAAAGACGCTTACGGCAGTATCTCATGGATGCGCAACGGAAGCTAGACATGATCAACCTTAATGTCTCACTGATTTAATTTGTATTATGATAAAGTTATCTATTATTTATTGACGGACAGTCCTTTTAGTCCTTTGTTTATTGTGTAACCATGCCATTTTAATTTCAAATTATTTTGTTAAATACCACTGTTTAAATCTTTAATTATCTTTTTAACTTAATTGTATCATTTCGATTTTATTATTATTTGCTACACATATTTATTTATTCTTTATTTAAATATTTACACACACTATAAAACTGATTTACATCCGTAAGACGTACTCGTAACATAAGGTTCAGTTGAAAACCAGTGTCAGGCACTAGTTGTCTGGCATTTATGCTGAACTGGGCCTATTTGTCGCAGCCGTGAGGCACACAATACTGTTTTAAACTTTCTTTGTTTTTTGTTTTTGAAAACTGTGTGCCGTAACCTGTGTCAAATAAATTTATTTTCTTTCTTTCTTTCTTTCCATATACACCGTGAAATTTAAATCACAGTTTTACTAGAACAAACGTTGTGCAGACCATGGTCTACTACCATTCTAAAGTATCAAATATGTTATTAAAACAAACTGACCTAGGCGTTCACAAATAAGTCTTACGTTACTCAAACGTGTTCAAACATTAACCGTAACATCAAATTACTCATCGCGGCAGTGATATGGCATTCAAAAGAGTTATGAAGAGTCCACGTGGACTACAAGGATGTCCAGCCAATGCGGGCCGAAATGCAAATAAATCATTAGCCAATGACATGCAATCGCTCGAAATATCGTCCCGCCCATTTCTTTTGTTCACTGCCGCCAACCGCCCCCGCCACCCGAGCGGTAGCCAGTCTACCGAAATCTCTCGAGCGCGTCACACGTATGCATCCGATGTACTTACGTCACGGGCACGTATCGCGCGTTTTTTTGTGAAAATGAGTTCTAAGTGTTCTAACTATTTTAATGTGGAGTGGTGTTGGATATGGCGTTTTGCAAGCAATTTTGTACCTACATTCTGAACTGTGATGTAAGAAAGTAACTAAGTAGGTAGGTACCTACTTTACTTACCAGAACTAATAATTAACATCAGCTGGCCCGATAAGAATGAAGAGAAATTGGAATCAAAGTTGTCTTGGTGCACAGCTAACTGTTATTATGTTGTGATCTCCGGTAGATTCATATTAGATTCTTATTAGGTTCGTGTTAAAATACTTACTTTGATCCATTAACAGCGTTAAAAGTAAATTTGGAAGGAAATTTTTGCAAATTAAAATTGTCATAATTACGAAACTTGAAAACTCACTTTTTTGTTTGTAAAGATATTTCTTTAGTTTTGGTCTTAAATGAAAGGTCTAAACTTAAAACCATTTGTCACGTTTAGTTCATGAAAATCGGCCCGCGGAACAAAAAGATACGGTAATTTTTATGTATGGAAATTTTGTTTAGTTAATAATTTGTAAATGTTTGTTCTAATAACGCCTCACTTTTAGTTAACTCATAATTATACTCATAGATTTTACTCATAAAATTTTCGTACCTACCGCGGGCTTAATATGAAAATACTTTGATATGCGAGCACCGCCGTAGTGTCTGAGTATGGAGTAATGATAATCTCGACATTTTAAACTTTATCTTTTTTGTGTTTTTTCAAAAACCAATTTTTTATTTTTTATTATTGGATGCTGTAGAATGCTAGTAGACCATGGTCTGAACAACGTTTGTTCTAGCAAAACTGTGATTCAAATTTCACAGTGTATATGAAAAAATAGAAGATAAATATGTTTTAAGTAATTTCTTTAAATTTTTAGATTATCATGTTCAGAACGCACCTGTTGACGATTCGTTTTGCTTATGAAATTATCTACTCAAAATTTTGAATAATTCACATTTTTCTGAATAGTTATTTAATGTAATTCAATTACATAAATACTTAGATATCAAATGCTGTTTTTATTATGTATTGGATTCTTGTCTTAGAAAAATAATGGTTCATAGTAAGATCAGCGTTTTATTCAATTGCGTACAATGGAGCGTGTTCATAAATGTCATCGACGCGCGCCATTGATTGACACGCGGCGATCATTCGAGTTCACAGACTACATAAAGATAGTTACGTATTTCGAGTTGTTGTTGTGAATTGCGCTTGTAACGATTCTTCTATGCTTTTGATTACCGGACACCGATTTTGCCTTTTGGATTTTTTTACATCATAATGCAGACGCTACAAGCAGCTCTTTTTTTTTTTATAAAACCCTCCTGTGTTCCTTCGGTTGCCCTGTTGCCGGGGGCTACGATTTCCCTTTCGGCCTTTATTCGCAGCCCCGGCAGGCATTGGCCCTAGCGGACCCCGTCAATTCAGCTGACATCTCTTTGAGGCGCGCGTGGAATACAACGCGCCGTCAACCCGGGCCTGGTCCTTATCGGACCTTAGCTACCCATTGCTTACCGTCCGCAAGCCCGCGCCTACGGTGACCGGAAATCGGCTCGCGATTCCCGCCCAAAGCGTCTCCTCCAGCGGCGGTTAGGGGGCGTAAGGGCGCGAAATTTGCCTCTTCCTCATGCGTTCCGCCTCCTCCTTTGCGAGCATTACCGCTTCGCAGAAGGAGGTGACGGCCTGCCATTTTCTTTCGCTCCGTACCATGGCCTGAACCAGGGCCGGACGCGAGAGATCACCGCCACCGATCGCCTCCGCGAAGACACAGCGATGCTCCGCCCAAGCCGGGCAGACCTCCACCGTATCCTCCGGGTGATCCACACAATGGTGACACCCGGGCGTTTCCTCCCGCATTATCCTGAACAGGAACCTCCTGAAGCAGTCGTGTCCGGTGAGGACCTGCGTCAGGCGGAAGGTGAGGACGCCGTGGCGCCTCTCAAGCCACTCCTCAAAGAGGGGTCTTATCGCCGCAATGCCACAAACAGCCCTGCGAATGCTTTGTGTTAAATGCAATATATGCATTGACACACTTCGCCGCCATCTCGTATTTGAGACAGATACGAGAGTAATTTCTATCATCTGCGAGTGGAATTCTTCAAGAATAGTACGTATTACATACCTTATCTAATCTTATTTTAGAATACTAACACAAACATCATAGTATTCACGGTTGTGTGGTTATATATACATCATAATACAACTCTAATTCTGATTTCAGATCACTGAAGAAGATTACATATGTAATGCTTGTAACCAATTGGCAATGCAGCATATAAACACCGGATTAGCTAATGAACCTGATGCCTCATCCTCCCGTGGCCATAGACATATTTGCTTACTTAGTGGAAGTTCTCTGCTGAACCGTAGACGGGACCGTACTGTGAGGGAGAATCCATCTGAGTTGCAACAAGCAATACATATTGAAATTGAAAATAGAATTGCCCCACGGCAGATAATTACGGTTTTGTTGTTAAAATTATTTTGATTTCCATTGTATAGTATGAAATTGTTGCCATCTTTACTATTCTAATTGAATGCATTGCTGCAACTTGATATAGTTTTGTAACAATGTTTTTATTTACTTGGGCTGAATAATAAATCCCAAAATCTTTATATTAATACAATGTTGTATGGTTGTTTCAGGCAAATTCATCAGACCATGTTTTTCATCCCTGTTGGTTGAGACTCAAGAGAACTGTAATACATAATATGCAGCAAAATATTGAGCAGCAGGTAGAGTCAGAGCCAGAGCCTGAGCCAGAGCCTCAGCCTCAAGAAACTCAAAGCTCTCCAAATACCGCCCAGCAAGCTGAGGAAGTACCCGGGACGATAATTAATTTATCCCAATATAGACGAGCGGCTAACATTGCAACACATTGTGTTTTTTATGGTTGCCAGAACAGAGATTTTCAAAGGGTTTCAAACTCTCTAAGAGCAACAACTCTATCCCAACACAAATATTACTTGCCCAAAAATACTCGTATTTGTGTAGAACATACATTTAGTATTGATTGGGTTGGGATATGTAGTTCAATTCTGAAAATAGTTTTAGTACATTTACGGCTGAACAAGTGGAACATGCATTTTCTTTTGTAAATGCTTTTAATGCATTTCTGGATTTCTCGAGCATGGAAAGTGTTGAGAGAATTGATGAACATTTATTTCATTATTGGCTAGGAATGCAAAAACAGCAATTTGAATTTTTATTATATGAAATGCCGCGTGTCATTGAAACATATAGAGGCATTTTGGGTTTAGGTGCTCTTCTAATGAAAATGAAAACTGGTGACTCAGATGATCGGTTATTAATGGTCCCAAGACACATTAGAAAGATTGATGCATAAGGTTAGGGAAATATTGGTGCAGGATTTTGTACCTTGAAATCTGGGAATTCAACACATCCCGTGAACAATTGTTGCAACACAATTTAACCCTTTTTACCTCGCAACGACAAGCCGGCTCAACGTTCACTTTAAAACAATGTTGATAAGAAATTAGTTACTTTTTATAAGATTTTATTTAATGTCTACAACGAATAACTAAACGCAATTGTACAAAAAAAAAGTTTGACTTTTCCGAACGCATTTTACGTCAGTGTTGTGCAAAATGGCGTCACGGTCGCAGCGATTCCGTCGATTGCAGGTAATTTTATTCTATAAAAAATATTTTTAAGATTTTTGCTAATAGTAGACACCGGCATTTTATTTTAAGAAAGCCATTTTAGTATTATGATTACAAAAAACTTCATTGTATTGACTAACTTACGAGCACCGAGTTTATAAAGTGATACGTTGAACATATTCAACGTTGCGACGTAATCAGTAAAGTACTTCGTAATATAATGTTGAGCATGTTCAACATTGCGGCTTTACCAACGATTAATTTAGCATGTATTTATATTAACATTTTATTTTCTAAATTGGTGTTTTGTCATGCTATGGGTGTGGTTTTGCATGTTTTTTTTTGCTTGCTTCAGACTAAGCCAATATGGCAAAGAACGCGCAAAATTATGGCACTAGTTCCTCCAGAGAATGCTCCATCAGATAGTAGCAGTACTAGTACTGACGATGAAGTTATAATTGAAGACAAGACTAAAGAACGTGAAAACTCTGATTGGAGCTCCGAACCCAGGTCATACCCTTCTTCACTGAATGACTTGGACCTTGATAGTTCTGGAAATATGTCTCCCACGCCTTTCTTATCCGATGAAGAAACTGTTCCATTGACACCCGTCATGAATAACATGTTCCCTAAAGACAAAACATCACATCAACTTCCAGTTCTCCAGTCAGTTTCGTCTATTTTATCACCTCAAGTTTCATTTGTCTTATCCCCACAAGTTTCGTCTATTTTATCACCTCAAGTTTCATCTGTCTTATCCCCACAAATTTCTTCAAATATATCCCCAGCGACGCGTTCCAAGAGGCGAGCTAATACAACACCTAAAATTGTTGCTAAGAAAATAAAAAAGTATGTGAGAAAACCGTTGTTATTCAAATGGAAAACTGGTAAATTTAGATACACAGCGCATATCGAACCAACTATATTTGATGTTCCTATTGATTCAAGTACGATGTCCCCTTTAGACTACTTTTATACATTTTTTTCAGAAGATGTTATTAAGTTGATTACAGATCATACAAACTTATATTCAGTACAAAATGATGCTGCCAAATGTGCAAATGTCTCTAATGATGATATACGGGACTTTTTAGCAATTACTCTTATGATGGGCGTGGTAAAAATGCCATCATACAAGGATTACTGGAGTCGCGAATTAAGGTATTCCCCCATCGCAGATATCATGCCAGTCAAAATGTACGAAAAAATCAGAAAATATCTTCATTTTGTGGACAACTTGGACATGAATGACGATCGCTACTTTAAAGTTCGACCACTTTTAGAAATGGTGAGACATAATTGCCTAAAACTTACGGAAGAAAGTAGATACAGTATTGACGAAATGATGGTACCCTATAAAGGTACTAGGGCAGGCAGTAGACGTCAATACTTGCCGAAAAAACCAAAAAAATGGGGGTTTAAAATATTTGTGAGAGCTGGCGTATCTGGGCTAGTATACGATTTTATTCCTTACGCTGGGGAGGACACCTTTCGGAATAACACTTTCACGGACTATGAAAATAGTTTAGGTCTTGGGGCGAAAGTTGTTTTGGCGCTCTGTAAAACAATAGAAGCGAAGCCGGCAACAGTATACTTTGACAACTTTTTTACCTCTTTAGAGTTAATTCACCATTTACGAGAAGAGTATGGTATTTTCAGCCTTGGAACGATAAAAACCAATCGCTTGCGAGGATGTCAAAATATAATGTTGACTGACAAGCAATTGTCCAAGAAAGGTAGAGGTGCAAGTAAACAGGTCGTCTGCAATAACAATAAAATAGCTGTTGTAAAATGGTTCGACAACAAGGTGGTCACACTAGCAAGTTCTTTTGTTGACTCTTATCCGTTGGGGAAAATTCAAAGATACTGCAAAGAAAATAAAGCTAAGATTGAAGTGAACTGTCCTCGAATAGTAAAGGAATATAACGCTCACATGGGCGGAGTAGACTTGGCGGATATGTTGATTGCATTGTATAGATCTGCTTTCAAAACCAAAAGATGGTACATGGCGATTTTCTCTCAAACGCTTGACATATGCGTAAACAATGCCTGGTTGTTACACAGACGAGAAAGCCCAGATGCAAAAAATGTCTTAGCTTGAAAAAGTTTAGAGTTCAAATTGTAAATGAACTATTACACAAAAACCGAATTAGACAAACTAATGAAACAGTGGACAACGCCAAGCAGCACATACAAACTCCTAGTGCTCCAAGACCTCCTGATTCGGTCAGGTATGACAACACGGGACACTGGCCTAAATTTGTATCTTATGGGCGTTGCAAATACTGTAAAACGGGTTATACAAATGTAAATTGTACAAAATGTAACTTACGGCTATGTTTTGTATCTAAAAGGAACTGTTTTTATAACTACCATGTTTTACAGTAGGTACCTTTTCAGTAATCGTTCATTTTTTGTAATATTCATGACTGATTGTCCTTTTTATGTCTTTTTCAAGTGTATTTTATTATAATAAATTCATGATAATTGTGAACAAGTGTTTAATTTATAAAGTCTCAAAAACCTACAATATATCGCGACGTTGAAAATACTCAACGTTCATTTTCCTACCTAATTTTCTCAATACATCGCAACGTTGAGTATTTTTAACGTATGTTTCTCCAAAAGTTACACAAACTAGATTTTTTTTTTTTTTTTTTTGTACATGTATACACTATTTACATACATATAAACTTAAAAAAAACACAAAAATATAAATTTTCTTTCCTTGCGAACTAAAGGGTTAATGATCCCAAATGCACTTTATAGTGAAAATAATGAAAATTCAATAATTATATGTGATGGGACTTATATTTATTTAAACAAAAGTACCAATTATATGTTCCAAAAGGACACATATTCCTAACACAAATATAGAAACTTGTTAAAACCATTTTTGCTAGTGACACCTGATGGCTACATTGTATGTAGATTACTTTGGCCCATACAAGGCTACCACATCTGATGAAGATATAATGCTTTTCCTTTTCAGAGATGAAAACTCTCCTCTCAGACAATACTTTCAAAATAATTATATTTTCATTTTAGACAGGGATTTTGAGATTCAATTAGTCTTCTAGAGGCTTGCAGCTATAAGACATATATGCCGGAATCCCTGCTTGAGGGTGAACATCAGCTCATCACCGAGCAAGCTAACAGGAGTCGTTGTGTGACTACATGCCGTTGAGTCGTAGAAGTTGTCAACGGATATTTTAAACGAGACTTTAAAATATTCCGGCAAGATTATTTTAATACAAATGTGCCTCAAGGCTTGCACCTATTGAGAACAGATCAAATTCGGTGTTAGATTAAAAAATAGGGATGATGCTGTACAAATTATAAATGTGATAAGGGAAAGATTTCCATTAAATAATAATTTGTCTGATTTTATAAACTCTGGGAATATATATAATAAGTTTTAATATTACATTCCCCCGTCTAGAATACAGTGAGGTAATATTATTAGGAACGTACCAGATCCGACAGGCAAGGTCATATTATGGCAAACATGTCAGGTTTCACGGATGTTATACAATTGAAATATGCAGAGAAAACATTAATGTAACAGAGTATAGTTTGAGAGGGAGTGGAGATAATACATTAATAAGAGGCAAAATTAAATCCAGACACATTTCGAGAAAAATGTATTATATTTATATATTAATTGAAAATTATGTGTCTGGAAGGAAAGCTGTACCAGTAGTAGAATACTGCTGTAATTGGTTAGTTGGTAGAAGAACGATTGGGTGCTGTGCACATGTAATGACACTTGTGTGGTACCTTGGGTGGGTTAGGTATCAGCCAACAATATCAGCGCTAGCAGCATTCCTTGATGCTGTAGTTATAAGAGAGGATGATGAATAAAAAGTATTGATGTTAAAACCCTTTTTTCTTTCCTTTACCCAGTAGCAACGCAGATTAACAGACAGTATCTAGCGACTAATGCGGGTACCTACACTACACTGAATCAATGTCCCGAAACCCTTAATAAGAGAGGTGTAATAAGAGTAAGGCAGTAAAGGTCCCTAATTAGAGTGTCAGAGTGGACCCGGTCCGCCTTACTCCCTTAGTGCTCCCTTAATTCAGGGCCCTGATTCAGTATGGTGTACCTGTTTTCTGTTCACTCTGAAATGGAGTCGTGATAGCCTAGCTAGAAAAAGCTCCTCTTGTTTTTTCCGTGTTAACAGTGCGCTTTTTGACTGATCAGTCCTTATTTTTATTTTTATCTGAGAGAAATCGAAATAAATAAGTATGCTTATTATCTTTGCTTTTCGCCTTAGTCGGGTAATATGTCTTCTGCCTAGCATTAAATCAACTTATTTATTGATCTAACCTTAAAGTGTTTTTTGCATTATTCAAATATCTTGGCTATTTAGATATTATTTTCGAACGGGATGATGTTAACTACATAAAAACAATCCCATCTCACTAAAATTTGTTTCTGTACACTAAAAATAAATGTCAGGTCCAGCGTCTATAGAAATTTGGCCGATGTTCTTTCAACTTAATCGGTCGATTCGGAGCAAATTTGCTTGTGACAGACGGACAGACAGACACACGAGTGATCCTATAAGGGTTCTGTTTTTTTCCTTTTGAGGTACGGAACCCTAGAAAGTATATTTGTTTAGTTTAAATTCAATCCTTTGTATTGCATATCACATATGTGAGCACTGTAACCATGTACATTCCATAAAGCTACCATTTACTGGGTACGTCTTTCATTGACTTGAATGTGCCTTGGCGGCAAGATAGCGTAAGCCGAAGTCTCAAGAATAATTCAAGAAAAATTGTGTTTTATTTCGCTGCCTCGTAGTCAAGTCATTGTGTGTCGTAGCACTCAGGTACGTATTCAGGGGTACGTGGGGTGTGTGCTAGCCAGCGGAGCCACCTAGGCTCAGGGAGTAGGGAGTACACACTAAACAACAGTGGGAGATCGTCCCAGGGCGACCAGAGGATCAAAAAGGCACCTCTGCCGTCCGCAGCACCCTGTGTTTTTTTAGCGACTGTTGCTCCGGTCATACCAGAAACTGGAATGTTTTGCACTTTATGAGTTATCTGGTTAATAAATCTCCACATCTAGAAACGATCACCATGTACTTTCTCGTCAGTGGCCATACTTACCTGCCTAACGACACTGACTTCTGTTTCATTAGTCGAAAACAAAAGAAAATTATTAACATCTATACACCAGAAGATTGGATGAAGCTTGTCCGTTGACTGCAGAAAGCAAAAACCTTTTACAGTGCGAGATATGAAAAAAGACTATCAGATAGTGTTAAGAGAAGGCGCAAAAATTTCTATGATGCGAAAGATAAAGTTTTGTAAAGATTCAAGTTTAATCAGTTACAACGATGATTACACGGAAAAATATGAAACTGTTGATTTAAAACCAAATCATATGGATTCTGAAACATTTTATATAAACCTAAAGAGTTATTGTTCTCACATGTATAATTTCAACATGAATTATGTAACCAATATTTTATAAAAAAAAATTATTTAAAAGAGTGTCCGTGGAGTTTCTTGCCCATTCTTCTCTATAGGTACAGTACCGACCAAAAGTCCATAAGCAATCTCACAAAGCAATAGACTGACGCTTCGGTTTGACTTACGACCTTCTTCTATAAGTTGTTACAATACTGTAGACACGCACATTACACACACACACTCACTTTGTCTGCAACCAATGACTAGTTCGATAATCATCATTCGTTTTTTGTTTCATTCGTCTTGTTCACATAAATATTAAAGTTTAGCAGGTAGACCACAGAAAACTAAGTAAATTATTTCGATTTCTGTGGGGTAGATGCAGTTCATTACGAGTATTCAATTAATAGAACTTTGTTGGTTCGTGGATAATATTGGTGACGAGTATTTAGCGCAGTGTTGTGGTTATTATTTTCAAAAAGCAGGCATAAAATATATTGAAGAGATCAGATCAGATCAGAGAATCTTATTGCACTGCGTAAAAGTGAAGTGAATATCTAATGAAACCGGACTAAGTGTGAGTGTTATCATTTATATATTTCATATTTTACTAAACATAAATCTTAATCAAGGGTATTGTTGATAGAACAGAGGTATTGTTGAGACAGAGGATGCCTTTAAAGTTTTAAATTCATTATGAGGTTTAATTCGATTAGTAAATAATAAATAATTAGGTATTATGTGTAATAAAAACAATGTTTTTCTTTGTTCTAGAGAAATACTGTGACGGTTAAGAGATATGAGGAAGGGGCTTATTATCGAGTAGCAGCGACGTGAAATTGTGAATGAATATGAAATAAATGGTTTCATACCAACGAGATATTTTGCTGAATTATTAAAAACACGTCATTATGAACCGTTCGCCGTGCACTCTGAAGGCTTGCATCACTGAAGACCAGCTAGAAAACCGTTTTTGACCTTAAAATATTGACCGTACCAACTTAATAAACAACAGATTCGTTATTGCATGAATTTATCGTAACGAATTTTTTAAGCACGTTTCAATAGGGTGTTTGTCGTATTTCTTGCAGATATACCGAAATTGTTTAATATTTTAGTGACACTATTATTTTAGGATTAAAATTTGAGGTTTAGTTTCAATCTTCTTTTCGTAAAGAAAATGAATACTTAAGCTATAACCTCAATACCAACCAATATTTACTAAAGCTAAATTAAATTTAAAATAATTATAATATGAACAATCTGCCTATACTTAACCTTAAAATCAACAATTTTGTCAGTAGATTTTTTTACATTTTAAGTAGTATTTTTAGTATTTATTGCTTAATTACTTCGACCATGATCAAAGCTTTATATTTATGGTGAAAAAAATCCATTTAAAATTTAAAACATTTCAAAATTTAAATATGTCAAAAGAATACTATACTACACTTACTATACTATACTTAAGTAAAATAAATATAACGAATAAATATTATTTATTTTTTATTATAACATATCACGCATTTTTTATTCTAAACCCTTTATTGCAATAACAACATTAATAAATAGGCAGGAATATTTAAAAATATTATTATTGCAAACAAAAATAATAATATTTGCAAAAACAGAACTGTGATTTACGAGATTAGAACCATAGCCATCTTGAATCTAAGACCAACGCTTAACGCCTTCTGCTATCTGCACATTTGAATTACTTACGAATTTTAGCAATGCGATACACTGGCCAAGGTCACGCGTATGATGCGTGCCTTCTTTCTTATATGTATGGATGCGTGCTATCAAAAGTGATGGAAATAAAAGTGCGGCGCCCGCGAACCGTGACAGTGTGTAGTACGTTCTCTGTGGTGTGTGTACGGCACTCACACAAGAGACGTCCGACTGTTTACACATGCAAATGTGTGGACTACACCGCGTGTTCACAGCAATACGACTCTTAGCGTGCTTATGCACTTTTGAGCGCTTACTGTACCTACTACGCTTTGGAATGCGCAACTAGCTTCATCTTTCTGACTGACCGGCCCATTGACAATTCAAAAGTACCTGTAATTGGTTTATTTGAAATAAATGCTTTGAGTTTGATTTAATGTTGGTGATTTTTTAATAAAGTCGGTAAAAATCTTTTTTTTTTTTCTCCAGTCATTGACATTGGTGCAGAGTACGTCGTGGCCGCAGTTTCATCGCCATGCAATTTGGAATCTGAAATTGGTAAGTATGATTGGTATCGTGTTCCGTCGTTCAAACAGTAGTATCAGTAAAACTTCGGTGTCATATTGTTTGATCCAGATATTGGTCTTGTATGACAGCGACGACGAAAATGAATAAAAAAAATTAACTACAGTAAAAATAGTAGATTGTTATAAGAGGGGCTAAAATAATCCATTGTAACGAGGTAGTTTTACTCCCGAGCTTTAGCAAGGGAGTAAATAGAAACCGAGTTATAATGGGTTTTAGCGCCGTGTGTTACACTCTACTTTTCACTACGATTGCGAGAAAATAAAATAATCCAATACAATATTAAATAGTTGATCAACTTAATTTCAATTGACGCAACTTAATTTCAATCCTCTGTGAAGATGTTCTCACTGGATGATGACATTTTCACTGTTGTAAATTATATTACGATCACCAATTCAATTCGTAATTAGAGAAAAATTCTAAAGATTTCGCCCCAATGCCTTTTTTATTTCTTCTGTAGCCGCAACGCAATTGCACGCATTCTACCGGAGAGATAGCGGCATTTAGTTCCATTTTCAAAAATAAAATGTTCTTTTTTGTGAGTCGAGTCCAAAAAAATAAAAAGACAAGAATAAAGACTTTTTCGTTTTTCAAGGCTCGATGGAACAGACAAAAATTTAAAAAAAAAATACTTTTCCCCTAGAGCAAGAAATGCTATTTTTCCCCGATCTAGTACTCTACAATGACGGCCTTTTTGAGCAAGAGGAGTGAAAAATCTATTGTGTCTCGTTAATAACAGTTTAAGGGCTTGTACACAAAACTGCGAATTCGCATCGCATCGCAGAAATCTGCGAGCTTGCAGTGCGCACGGCCTAGGCCGAGCTCGCAGATTTTTGCGATGCGACGTCGCATCGCAGTTTTGTGTACAAGCCCTAAGGTTTATTCAAATAGTTAACCGATATTTGTGTGAAGCAGGGACTTATACCAAAACAATCCTATTAATATTATAAAGGCGAAAGTTTATGAGTGTGTGTATGTTTGTCTCCTCTTCGCGCTCAAACGGCTGAAAGGATTTGGATTAAATTTGGCACACATATAATAATAATATTTATTCAAAAATTACAAGGCATATAGTTTCCTAATAATAATATTATAAAGGCGAAAGTTTGTGTGTGTGTATGTTTGTCTCCTCTTCACGTTCAAACGGCTTAACGGATTTGGGTGAAATTTGGCACACATGTAGTTTATAATCTGGTATTACACATAGGTTACCTACTTTTTATCTCGATATTCCCACGGGATCGAGACTTATGCGGGTGAATCCGCGGGGCGCAGCTAGTATCATATAGTAGTATTTTTTAAGAATCCTGTCACATGGCATTATGCCAGTAATGGAACGCGTCCGAGGCGACACCACTTGTAAGCACGAAATATGCAGCAGGGTTAAAGGACATTGAGTAATTTTGGTCCAATCCCTCAACAACGTTGGATGTGATACCAAATGAACGGTTTTGGTGTACACTTTATTTTATCACATTTCCCCCTATCTCATACCCCTCGCCCGCACGCAATTTGTGCGGTCCGGACAAAGCAATGTGAAGTCAGTCCTTGCTCGCACCTTGTTTACGCTCCTTGTTTTTGTGTTACTATCGGCTTGTTTTGCGACTTTCTGACCCCGGCCCGTTTTATTTGACTTCGATATTGCTTACGTACATGTGACTATCAGACTTCTAATTGAACACGATTTTAGCAAACGCTCTTGGTGAATAGTGTAATGGCAGATATCCGCTGTGTATTATGTCTGCGCTCGCGCGTAGTACGAACAAGAAGGCATATTTTGGTAGCAAATATTCCACAACGTCGACCTCAGTTTGCAGAATATGTGCGACAAAACGCCTTGATCGAGGTATGGGCTTATTTATATATTTTTAGATATTATATTAAAAATCTGTGTATTTTTATAATTCATTGCTGTCATAAAACATAGAAACACACTCTTATTCAGTCAGGAGCAAATTGACTACTATGCCATATAGCAAATTGTCTTTATAACGAAAGAAAACACTATCCACTATGTTATGTTATAATTAGAATACTACGCTCTAACTACTATCCGTTTAAGCAAGCCTATTAAACAAAAACCACAGTGGGATAAATGTCATATTTCAGCAGCCTTTAACTATTCTCATATTGGCATATTTATTTTCAGGTTGTGTATAATAATACACAAAATGTATGCCATCGTTGCTGGCAAAGGATTAATGCTGCTTTTGCAGCAATGCAGAATGCAGAAGAAAACTATGAAGAGCCTGCGGTAGAGGACGTGGAACCTGCGGTGGCTGACGTGGAACCTGCGGCGGAGAACATTTCTGTTGAACAAATGTTTTATTCCCCCGAATATATTAGAGCACCAAACACAGCAAATCATTGCATTTTCAACTATTGTCACAACATTGAACGAAAAAGAATACCCACCACAATTAAATTATATGTTCTACGTACACAGCGTTTGTACATTCCGATTAGTGCAAGAGTCTGTCAAGAGCATTTGGAAGGTAACGTGTAGGATTCATTACTTGAGCACTGTAACGTGTCGCACGATTTTTCGGTTGACTTTTTCACAGATATGTCTAATATGTTAATATCAGCTCTTAATCAAGGAGCTAGGATTGAATTTGAATTGTAGGGATCGTTAAGTGTCAATGACATGGTCTTTTGGACTGGATTCACTACTGAGCAATTCGATGTGCTTTTACAAGAAACTCCTTCATTGACACCAGTGACTAATCATCCTCGTACTATAATTGGCGTATATTTATCGAAATTGCGTACAGGTGAGTCTAATGAAAGACTATCAAGCCTGTTTAATGTGTCACGCAGAACCCTGGAAAGGAAACTAGCACTAGCCAGACAACATTTAACGGCCGATTTTGTAAGTACTCACTTAGGCATGAACAATATTTCGAGACAGAATATGTTGGATAGGAATTTGTTTTTACCGAGGAGTATTTTTGGTAATAACAACAACACAACAGTCATAGTCATTTGTGATGGAACATGTCTACATTGAAAAAAGTAGCAACTTTCTTTTTCAAAAGTTAACATACAGTCACCACAAGTTTCAAAACTTGTTGAAACCCTTTTTAATTGTTTGCAGTGACGGTTACATAATAGATGTCCTTGGTCCATACGCCGCAACAACCAGTGATGCAACGATTATAACCAACTTGTGTGTAGACGAGACTCATGCATTTCATATGTACTTTGAACCAAATGATGTATTCATTTTGGATCGAGGCTTCAGAGACTGTATAATGGACCTGGAATAGCTAGGATATGAAACACATTTTCCTCCAACAAAGGATAGGAATGAAAGCCAATTGACGACAGAGCAGGCCAATAAATCTAGATTAGTGACTATCATTCGTTGGGTGGTGGAAGTGGTTAATGGTAAGTTAAACCGATTCAAAATGTTACGGCAAGATTATTTTAATAGAGCGTTGCCTCACATGTTTGTTGATTTTAAAATTGCAGCTGCGCTTATTAATGCGTTTTATAAAGTAGCTACTGATAATAGACTTGCTCGTGACATTTTGAGCATAATAAACATAAAGATAAACTCTCCAAACCTTTTATATGAGTACGTAACATTTAAAAATCTTAATAGACAGCGAGTCGCGTTTGAAACAATGGAAGCAAATCTTCCCCAGTTGCAAGACTTTTCCGTATTAACCATAGATGATTTGATTCTCATTGCTCTTGGCACTTATCAGCTTAAGCTTGCACGATCGTACGCTAGCGAACACTTTCCCCTCCGCTGTCCGCGGGCCTCATTGAGGCCGCCGAAATTTTTGTCCGTTCTGTCAACTTGCATATAGAAACTATTCCGTTACTGCCCTGACTTGCACAGAGTATAAAAAAATAATAAAGAAAGGCATACAACAAGTCATGTTAAACATGTAGCAACTTTTTTCACTGGAACGTTTTATTCAAATATAGTCTATGTGGACGCCTTCATTCGTTTTTTCCACTGACATTGTTGGCTACATAAGAAGTTAAATAGTGAAAATATAATAAAAGTGATTCGCAAGACCATGGAAGGGTAAGTAATAAACAGTTTTTAATTGCTGCATTGTGTATTGGATATAGATTTTGTACAGATATTGTTATTTCACCAAAAGTTGATTGTGATTTCGCGCGTCATGCCGGTACATTTCCGCTTGATGTGAGTATAAAATACACTAGTGACGGCAAAATAACGTTAGAACCATGATTTATTTATGTTACTACATACGTATTAGGCATTTTATTAGTGAAATTCGATAAAATTTTGCGTGATTATTCAAATGAAAAATACATTCGAAATGCGGTCTCATTCAAGCCGCCATGTTTTTCGTGCTTCGTACACAGTACGGACATTGGCAGTAAAATTTTTACCGACTTCAAGGAAAAGCGAAGTTACATATTTTTTTTGTTTTATTTTTGTTTTTTTTTCTGCTTCTTTTGCACAGTTGTTTTTTTATAGTTGTGCATGTGTTATGGTACGTTTACACGCTTGCCAAGCCTTGGCAAGGATCGACAATCGCAAGCATGTAAAAAGGGCGTTTGGCTTGGCTTGCGTGGGCTTGTGCCTGCTTGCTTCCAATCCAGTCGAGTGTCGGTTTTTTTACGCAGATCAAAGGGCGTTTGCGGCAAGCGCTTGCGATGCATTTACATGTTGGTCCGCGTTTAGTAGCCATTGTGATCTCGCGGCCGAGTACACGCTTGCTTGATTTTACAAAAAATAAATAAAAAAAATGAGTTGCTGGTCGAATGAGGAGTCTTTCGTTTCTGGAACATTACCAAATGGAACCATGCATCTGGAATCCGAAAGATGCAAATCATAAAGATAAGAAGAAACAAGCAGATGCATGGATTCGTCTTGCTGAAATTACTGGAAGGCCAGTAAAGGAAATAAAAAATAAAAAAGAGATATTGATGACTACTTTTCGCAAGCACTTGAAAAAAAAACGTGAATCTATGCGTTCTGGCGCAGGTGTGTTCCTACGATACATTTATAATTATTTTGATAGTCTGCTTAGCAAGGTGTAACTTATGTTTAAAAGCGTTGGTTAGTTTCTCGATTATTCCGCAACTATCTCGCTCTAATTTTCGATGTTTTTATTTTATTTTAGGTGCCGAAGAAATATACAATCCAACTTGGTATGCTTACGAAACCATGGAGTCATTTTTATTACCAGTATATACTTGCAATGAAGGGATAAACACCGAAACAGTAAGTAAATAAATTTATTTATTCTAAATAAAAAAAAAACACCGTTGGTTATTATACCTACATTTATTTATACATTTTTATCAACTTATCCAATCCTATTAAAATATGAAGTAAATTCTTCCCCGACTTCTCTGGCGTTCACCGGAGATCTTCGTGGTATTTGTGGTAAATTTTGCAATGCATTATATTCGTCGTTATCTCTACGCCATGAACCAGGGGTAACCATATTTCCACTACTGTCATATACGTCAAACGAACTCTGAGGAGTATATCGATTTGAAGAACTTTTACGTGTTCTCAAAAAGTTATGTAGTAATACACAAGTCATCGTAAATTCCGTTACAGTTTGTGGTTCTAAATTGATAGGGCGTCTGAATATTCTGAAAACTGAGGTTAAAATTCCAAACGTATTTTCAACTACAACTCGGGATCTAGATACATTTTGGTTAAATAACCTTTTTGGTGAGCCTACTTCATGGTTTCCAGGGTAGGGTTTCATTACGTGTTGACTCAATGCAAAAGCACCGTCAGCTGAAAACACGTATGGAATATTAATATTCGATCCTGGAAGTGGACATGGTGGTGGAAAATCTATCTCGTTTCTAATTATTCTTTTCCATAGTAAACAATTATTAAAGACGCCGCCGTCACTTATTCTTCCTTGACTCCCGATGTCTGCGAATACAAATTTGTATTTGCTATCCACTAAAGCCAAAAGGACAATGCTAAAAGTTTTCTTATAATTGAAATATTCTGTTCCACTATGCGTTGGGCTTTCAATGACTACATGCTTGCCATCCAGTGCACCTATGCAATGTGGAAATTTAGTCCTGAATCCTTCTTCTATATTAAGCCATCCTTCTGCTGTGGTGGGCATCTGTAAAAAGAAAGTAAATGAAGTGTAAGTTTAAGTATATTATTTTTTTGCTGCAATCACAACAAATAGGAGAAGATACAGATCAGACAGAGGATGACCCTCTGATAAGAGACCGTACAAGTACGGTTACCACACCATCCAGACCACCATCTAGATCACCATCCAGACCACCATCCATACAAGCTGTTACTAATAAACGTCGTCGCCCTGCTTCTGAAACGGCTGAAAATCAAATGGCCGTGGCTTTTGGACAATTAACAAATGTTTTGGGTCAAAGGCAGAATGAAAATATACCTGCTCACAAAGACGATGATTGCGATCTATACGCAAAATTATTGGCTATAAAGCTACGTGAACTGTCAACTGATGAACGAAAAATTATGATGTACCAAATAGATGGGTTGTTTATAAACAGAATCAGTCAAAAATCAAAAGAGCGTCATACACCATACCCTCAATATTATTCTCGACCGTCGTCAATGGCTGGTGCATATTCAACACCATCTCCTCAAGTCATTCCGAGTCGGCCAACATCAGTTAATAGTGTTTATTCTGAACCTATTCATAACAACCAAAGTTTTTTTCCCTCTCCAAACACACAAACTTCTTATTCAGCGCCAGACATGGCAAAACATATACCAACTCCAATAGCTCCAGCTCCGTCTACATCAACAGCACCCTCGTCATCTATTCGTATCATATCGGACCAAATCATCAACCCTGCCCCACGTAAAACCAACATTATAAACATGGCTATGTTGAATGCTTTCGAAGATTTTGATTCGTCGACATAATTCTTATTTAAATTAATGGTGTGTGGTAATTAATTATTGGTGGTACCTACTACAGGTACACCTCTGCCCAACCCTTCGGGGAAACAAGGCGTGATGTTATGTTATGTGTAAATTAATAAATAATTAAACAATAAAGCAGTCGGCTAGCATACATTCATAGAACAGATTTCCTATGATTCTATAAATAAATGTATAACATAATGTTTTGTTTTATTCCTACCTTAACTAGATCCTTTAGAATTTCATTAAGAGCTCGGCAAACTTCACGAATGATTATTGATATCATAGAGACAGATACTTTAAACAAGTAGTGAAGGCTTTTGTAAGAATCACCAGATGCCAAAAATCGTAGCGTAAATGGCAAGACGAAATTTGGCTGGTATAGCTTCTCTGAAGTCTGTATCATGCTTGGATATCATTGGTGAAATTTTTTGCAGTAAAAACTCAAAATCAGAATAGCTCATTCGGCAGAAGTTATCAAACTCTCCAGATGGTTCATATAAAAGTTCATTAAATTTCTCTTCTATAAATTGTCTGTAACAAATAAAATATATCATAGGTATTGTGGCATAACTCAACTGCAACAGATAATGGTTAAATCAAAATAGTAGTTACCTGGTACGATTATGATGAATCTTTTTCATCCACCATCTTCGCTGTCGTCGAGCTCTCCTTTTTTTTATTTCACTTTGCTTACATTTCAAATAAAAGTACGTTAAACCAAATGCAATAGCCGTCACAAATTCGGTGTCCGCCATGCTTGGATGTATATTGCAGACTGACGCATTCACAAGCGTATAAACGCCTTTCAAACGCCAAACGAGATTTGTGGAGGCTTGGGACTGTTTGCAGTTTGCCAAGGCTTGGCAAGCGTGTAAACGTACCATTATACTTTTCCTTTTTTTTTAATTAGTACAATGAACGAATTCTCCGCCCCGCGACGTGGGCGAGGGCGAGCCCGCGTGCGAGGTGGTTCTACCGCACCTTCACCATCCATTCCAGCGCCGGAAGTTTCTGTGGTGGGTCCGCCAAGCGGCAGCACGCGATCACGTGGTCGCGTGCGTGTGCGCGGCGGCTCAAGCAGAGCTTCTGAGCCGGGTGAAGGTGCGGTGCTGGTACCGCAACGCGGTGCGGGACGCGGCGCGGGACGCGGCGCGGGACGCGGTCGGGGTGTAGGAGGAGGAGCCGGCAGAGGGTCTGCCAGGCCTGGGCCTCGCACAATTGAAGAGTAAGCAGCTTTTTTGAGGTTTTTTGTTTATTAAATCATATTGATTATAATTTTTGAGTATTATAATTGAACTTTGCATTTCAGACTAACAATTTGTGAAATAGAAGACCTGCCGGAGGGTCAGGGCCTGGAGACTTCTCTGCACCCAAGCCGAAAGCGCCAGTGGCGACCGTAAGTAGTTCTACATTGTATCTGGTTGTATTATAAAGAATTTGCATTAGCAAGAATCATTTTTATTTTAATATGTCCATCTAGATCTGATCCTGCACCGCAGCGACCACCACCACCACCACCATCATCACCACCATGTGGTATCATGGTTGAGGTCGAAGTAGAAGACTTCCCACCGAGTCCACCACCACCGGTGAGGGAGTCTTCACCTTCGCCAACCACCGTAGTACCACCTTCGCCATCATACTCGGTGCCCTCGCCAGCGTTGTAAGTATCTTACAGACTTTTCTATTTATCCGATAGATAGAGATGGGTAGGGTACAACAAAACTTTTCTTTTTTTCAGGTATGTGGAGTGTGTGTCAGCATCATCATCGGTGGTGCGTCCTCGTCTTCGTCAGAGTCTGCGAGATACCGAAATTGAAAATCAGCTTTTTTACGGTAAGTAACTGCTGGTTTTATCTCGGGATGGATCTAAGAGCAAACTTCTAGGTCCCATCAGATGTTTTACCTTTCTATCTTTACACAGGAAGCGAACCAGACTCTGACGACAGCGGCGAGGACGACGATTCCATGCCTTTTAACGGCATCCCAAGGGCGCTAGTAAGCGCCTTGGAAACACCCGTGGACGACGAGGATGATGATGCCGACACACCTGCCCCCGCCGCTGCTCCCGCCGATGCGCCCGCCGCTGTGCCCGCTACTTCACCCGACTTCATTGTTGTTCCTCCGACGGCGACGGACCAGCCTTGGAGTTTTTATGATTTCGTCTGGAATGACTTTCCGTATGTTTCGATTCCACCTGAATCGAGACGGGAAAGTTTTTCAAACATTAATGTAGGTCCGACAGCTCCATGTGTCGATCCATATGAAATTTTCGTTAGCATATGGGATCGACAATTTATGGAGCACATTGCCGCGGAGACGAATAGATATGCTCAGCAGGTGGCAGACCGGCTCTTCGAGACCAACAACCTCCATCCGCATAGCCGCATCAGCCGTTGGCATGATACCACGGCTGATGAAATGTATCTTTATTTTGCCGTCATTCTTGCGATGGGGGTTGTGGTCAAGTCGCGGATTGAGGAGTACTGGTCTGCCACCCCTGACATATTCTATTCTCCCGGCTTTAGTGCACACATGTCTTTTAATAGATTCCAAATTCTTTCTAAATGTATTCACTTCTCGAACAATGAAGACATGTGTGCACTAGAGCTGGATCGCTCCGCGGCAAAACTTTTCAAGATACAGCCATTGTTGTCACACCTGAACATCAAATTCCAATCGTTGTATCGTCTGGGGCAAAATATTGCCCTGGACGAAAGTCTTCTGCAGTGGAAAGGTTGGTTGGACATTAGCCAATTGATTCCCAATAAAGCTGCTTCGATAGGGATCAAGACCTACGAGATTTGTGAATCTCAAACCGGCTACTTATGGCGGTTTGAGATTCACGCTCTCGGAAAGTCTCAAAGATCCCCACCGCAGCAATTGGAAGACCCAATGAAAGCATCGACGCCGGCAATTGTCCTAAAGCTTATAGATGGTCTTGAGGGCAAGTATCTGGTTGTATTATTAAGAATTTGCATTAGCAAGAATAATTTTTATTTTAAAATGTCCATCTAGATCTGATCCTGCACCGCAGCGACCACCACCACCACCACCATCATCACCACCATGTGGTATCATGGTTGAGGTCGAAGTAGAAGACTTCCCACCGAGTCCACCACCACCGGTGAGGGAGTCTTCACCTTCGCCAACCACCGTAGTACCACCTTCGCCATCATACTCGGTGCCCTCGCCAGCGTTGTAAGTATCTTACAGACTTTTCTATTTATCCGATAGATAGAGATGGGTAGGGTACAACAAAACTTTTCTTTTTTTCAGGTATGTGGAGTGTGTGTCAGCATCATCATCGGTGGTGCGTCCTCGTCTTCGTCAGAGTCTGCGAGATACCGAAATTGAAAATCAGCTTTTTTACGGTAAGTAACTGCTGGTTTTATCTCGGGATGGATCTAAGGGCAAACTTCTAGGTCCCATCAGATGTTTTACCTTTCTATCTTTACACAGGAAGCGAACCAGACTGACGACAGCGGCGAGGACGACGATTCCATGCCTTTTAACGGCATCCCAAGGGCGCTAGTAAGCGCCTTGGAAACACCCGTGGACGACGAGGATGATGATGCCGACAAACCTCCTGCCCCCGCCGCTGCTCCCGCCGATGCGCCCGCCGCTGTGCCCGCTACTTCACCCGACTTCATTGCAGTTCCTCCGACGGCGACGGACCAGCCTTGGAGTTTTTATGATTTCGTCTGGAATGACTTTCCGTATGTTTCGATTCCACCTGAATCGAGACGGGAAAGTTTTTCAAACATTAATGTAGGTCCGACAGCTCCATGTGTCGATCCATATGAAATTTTCGTTAGCATATGGGATCGACAATTTATGGAGCACATTGCCGCGGAGACGAATAGATATGCTCAGCAGGTGGGAGACCGGCTCTTCGAGACCAACAACCTCCATCCGCATAGCCGCATCAGCCGTTGGCATGATACCACGGCTGATGAAATGTATCTTTATTTTGCCGTCATTCTTGCGATGGGGGTTGTGGTCAAGTCGCGGATTGAGGAGTACTGGTCTGCCACCCCTGACATATTCTATTCTCCCGGCTTTAGTGCACACATGCCTTTTAATAGATTCCAAATTCTTTCTAAATGTATTCACTTCTCGAACAATGAAGACATGTGTGCACTAGAGCTGGATCGCTCCGCGGCAAAACTTTTCAAGATACAGCCATTGTTGTCACACCTGAACATCAAATTCCAATCGTTGTATCGTCTGGGGCAAAATATTGCCCTGGACGAAAGTCTTCTGCAGTGGAAAGGTTGGTTGGACATTAGCCAATTGATTCCCAATAAAGCTGCTTCGATAGGGATCAAGACCTACGAGATTTGTGAATCTCAAACCGGCTACTTATGGCGGTTTGAGATTCACGCTCTCGGAAAGTCTCAAAGATCCCCACCGCAGCAGTTGGAAGACCCAATGAAAGCATCGACGCCGGCAATTGTCCTAAAGCTTATAGATGGTCTTGAGGGCAATTATCTGGTTGTATTATTAAGAATTTGCATTAGCAAGAATAATTTTTATTTTAAAATGTCCATCTAGATCTGATCCTGCACCGCAGCGACCACCACCACCACCACCACCACCACCATCATCACCACCATGTGGTATCATGGTTGAGGTCGAAGTAGAAGACTTCCCACCGAGTCCACCACCACCGGTGAGGGAGTCTTCACGAAGCAATTGAAGAGTAAGCAGCTTTTTTGATGTTTTTTGTTTATTAAATCATATTGATTATAATTTTTGAGTATTATTTTGAGTATTACAATTGAACTTTGCATTTCAGACTAACAATTTGTGAAATAGAAGACCTGCCGGAGAGTCAGGGCCTGGAGACTTCTCTGCACCCAAGCCGAAAGCGCCAGTGGCGACCGTAAGTAGTTCTACATTGTATCTGGTTGTATTATTAAGAATTTGCATTAGCAAGAATAATTTTTATTTTAAAATGTCCATCTAGATCTGATCCTGCACCGCAGCGACCATCACCACCACCACCATGTGGTATCATGGTTGAGGTCGAAGTAGAAGACTTCCCACCGAGTCCACCACCACCGGTGAGGGAGTCTTCACGAAGCCCACCACCTTCGCCAACCATCATAGTACCACCTTCGCCAACCATCATAGTACCACCTTCGCCATCATACTCGGTGCCCTCGCCAGCGTTGTAAGTATCTTACAGACTTTTCTATTTATCCGATAGATAGAGATGGGTAGGGTACAACAAAACTTTTCTTTTTTTCAGGTATGTGGAGTGTGTGTAAGCATCATCATCGGTGGTGCGTCCTCGTCTTCGTCAGAGTCTGCGAGATACCGAAATTGAAAATCAGCTTTTTTACGGTAAGTAACTGCTGGTTTTATCTCGGGATGGATCTAAGGGCAAACTTCTAGGTCCCATCAGATGTTTTACCTTTCTATCTTTACACAGGAAGCGAACCAGACTCTGACGACAGCGGCGAGGACGACGATTCCATGCCTTTTAACGGCATCCTAAGGGCACTAGTAAGCGCCTTGGAAACACCCGTGGACGACGAGGATGATGATGCCGACAAACCTCCTGCCCCCGCCGCTGCTCCCGCCGATGCGCCCGCCGCTGTGCCCGCTACTTCACCCGACTTCATTGTTGTTCCTCCGACGGCGACGGACCAGCCTTGGAGTTTTTATGATTTCGTCTGGAATGACTTTCCGTATGTTTCGATTCCACCTGAATCGAGACGGGAAAGTTTTTCAAACATTAATGTAGGTCCGACAGCTCCATGTGTCGATCCATATGAAATTTTCGTTAGCATATGGGATCGACAATTTATGGAGCACATTGCCGCGGAGACGAATAGATATGCTCAGCAGGTGGCAGACCGGCTCTTCGAGACCAACAACCTCCATCCGCATAGCCGCATCAGCCGTTGGCATGATACCACGGCTGATGAAATGTATCTTTATTTTTCCGTCATTCTTGCGATGGGGGTTGTGGTCAAGTCGCGGATCGAGGAGTACTGGTCTGCCACCCCTGACATATTCTATTCTCCCGGCTTTAGTGCACACATGTCTTTTAATAGATTCCAAATTCTTTCTAAATGTATTCACTTCTCGAACAATGAAGACATGTGTGCACTAGAGCTGGATCGCTCCGCGGCAAAACTTTTCAAGATACAGCCATTGTTGTCACACCTGAACAACAAATTCCAATCGTTGTATCGTCTGGGGCAAAATATTGCCCAGGACGAAAGTCTTCTGCAGTGGAAAGGTTGGTTGGACATCAGCCAATTGATTCCCAATAAAGCTGCTTCGATAGGGATCAAGACCTACGAGATTTGTGAATCTCAAACCGGCTACTTGTGGCGGTTTGAGATTCACGCTCTCGGAAAGTCTCAAAGATCCCCACCGCAGCAGTTGGAAGACCTAATGAAAGCATCGACGCCGGCAATTGTCCTAAAGCTTATAGATGGTCTTGAGGGCAATTATCTGGTTGTATTATTAAGAATTTGCATTAGCAAGAATAATTTTTATTTTAAAATGTCCATCTAGATCTGATCCTGCACCGCAGCGACCACCACCACCACCACCACCACCACCATCATCACCACCATGTGGTATCATGGTTGAGGTCGAAGTAGAAGACTTCCCACCGAGTCCACCACCACCGGTGAGGGAGTCTTCACGAAGCAATTGAAGAGTAAGCAGCTTTTTTGATGTTTTTTGTTTATTAAATCATATTGATTATAATTTTTGAGTATTATTTTGAGTATTACAATTGAACTTTGCATTTCAGACTAACAATTTGTGAAATAGAAGACCTGCCGGAGAGTCAGGGCCTGGAGACTTCTCTGCACCCAAGCCGAAAGCGCCAGTGGCGACCGTAAGTAGTTCTACATTGTATCTGGTTGTATTATTAAGAATTTGCATTAGCAAGAATAATTTTTATTTTAAAATGTCCATCTAGATCTGATCCTGCACCGCAGCGACCACCACCACCACCACCATCATCACCACCATGTGGTATCATGGTTGAGGTCGAAGTAGAAGACTTCCCACCGAGTCCACCACCACCGGTGAGGGAGTCTTCACGAAGCCCACCACCTTCGCCAACCATCATAGTACCACCTTCGCCATCATACTCGGTGCCCTCGCCAGCGTTGTAAGTATCTTACAGACTTTTCTATTTATCCGATAGATAGAGATGGGTAGGGTACAACAAAACTTTTCTTTTTTTCAGGTATGTGGAGTGTGTGTCAGCATCATCATCGGTGGTGCGTCCTCGTCTTCGTCAGAGTCTGCGAGATACTGAAATTGACAATCAGCTTTTTTAGACGGTTATTTTTCGGAGACCTTGAAGAAAAAAAATCAAATAGTTCAACAAAGATTTCTGTAAGTAGAATATATTTTGTATTTCATATAAATAGATTATTCCAGCAGTGTTTCGTATAGTTTTCATATGGATTCTAGCGGTCTTTACCCGTAAAAAGTTCAAATTACAAAGTGGGAAATTATTTCCCTTTGCACGATTTCGCCTAAACTTAGACACGGAACTATTTATTAAAAAAAAACATTTGTCAGTCCCAACTCCTAACCAAATTTTCTATTTATGGCTGTTTTTGTGAATGACATGTTCATAATTTGTATATTTACCTACAGGTTTTATAGACCATGAATAGGAAAAATAAGAGAGTTCAAAGCAAGGCGGAGTTGGAAGCCATCGTGGACAGCCTGTCTGATTTATCTGACATTGACTCTGACGATGATGCTTATTATCAGACAGCCGCTGTTACCAGCCCAGCGATAACCTAAATGTGATTGAAGATTCCATTATCGAAAGTCGTCTTGAGGAAATTTTAGGTGCTTCTCATATTTTAAAAGAAAATATTGAATGTACAGGATTATATTCGGAAAGTTCTCCGAGAGATGTTTTGGAAGGAAACAGCACGATTAGTAGAGTAAGTGAGAGATCAGAACAACTAAATGGGGGTTCACCAATGCAGATGATAGAACATACAACACAAGAAGAATGGAGAGAAATAGTGAATCTCAATGATAGAGAAATCGAGATAGAGCAATGTTTAGATGAGATATTCCATGAAACCAGTTACGATTATCTCATTCACACAGAATCTGATGACACAAATGTGGGACCTTCTAACCACAATGTAACTGAAACAGTAAATCAAGTATCGGAACATAGTTCAAGGCAAAGAAGAGCTTGCAATGTATCCAGGCCAAGACAACCAGGAGAGTGGAAAATAGAAAAAGAAATACATAATATTCCAGAATTCGTGAATCCAATTAAACCACAATCTGCATATAATCTGAAAATGATGTTTTTAATAGATTTTTTCCAGAATATTTGGTTCAAGTCCTAGTTGAACAAACCAATAGATATGCAAATCAGCAAAACAGTAACCACTATACACCAGTATCAGCAGAAGAAATGAAGGCGTACCTTGGGATATTGATTATGATGGGCCTAAACCCATTGCCCGATATGGAACTCTACTGGTCAAATGATCCTTTTTATAATAATCCAGAAATTTTAAAAATTATGGCAGTTAAAAGATTAAAAAAAAATCACTGAAAATTTGCACATCAATGACAATGAGAATGAACCGAGGAGGGACTAACCAGAATATGAGAAATTGTACAAATTAAGACCAATGATTACGGAACTAAATAAAGTTTTCCAGCAAGAGACCGCTAATTCTAGTACACAGTCAATAGATGAGTGTATGGTAAAATTTAAAGGGCGATCATCCTTAAGACAATACATGCCCAAAAACCCAATAAACGTGGGTTTAAGGTCTGGGCACGTTGTGACTCAAAAACAGGCTACCTCTATCAATTTGAGGTTTATACGGGGAAAGGGGACAATATGGAAGACGAAGGATTAGGATACAATGTTGTTTCAAAACTTTCTATTGATCTTCCTGAGACACTTCTTGCATTTGATAATTTCTTTACAAGCTGCAATTTGCTGGATGATTTGTATGAAAGAAAAATCTTTTCTGTAGGTACGGTAAGAACAAATAGAAAAGATTTGCCAGATATACTGAAGAAATCACAGCCTAAACATCAAAAACTAGAAAATAATAAATTTGCAGCTGTAACTGCAAAACCCATTACAGCCATAAAGTGGCTTGATACCCGAGATGTTACTGTTCTCACGACAGCTCACCATCCAACTGACGCAATATTTGTTAAACGAACTCAAAATGATGGGACAAGGAAAGAAGTCCTCTGCCCGAAAGCTATTGCAAGCTACACGCTCGTCATGGGAGGCGTAGATCACTTTCGATCGTCATATCGAATCGTAAGTGTCGAAAATTTTGGATGAGACTTTTCTTTTTTATGTTTGATGCGTCAATAATTAACAGTTACATTACCTACAACACTGTCCACGTTGTAAATACGCATACGCACAGACAATTTAGATTACGATTGGCTCGTGAGATGATTTCACACTATTCAAGCAAAAAAATAGGCAAGTTGTTTTCAAAAACAAAAAAGGCTCAAATTTCGGCGTGCCTGATGAGATCCGCCTCCTCAACGTTGGAATTCATCTCCCTGAGGAAGGCAATAGCTATAAAAGGTGTCGTTTCTGCAGCACCAAGAAGGAGGAAAAGAGAACTAAAATAATGTGTTCAACTTGGCAAGTAGCATTATGTGCAAAAAACTGTTTTAAATCCTTACATGAGGCTTCACCTCAGGATTAATTAAAATTTAATGTTACTAATAAAGATATGATTCCATATTCATCGTTTTTCATTTATCAAAATATAAAAAATAAATTCTATAAAATAAATTATAACAACCGAAGCCAGGAAGAAACACTTGTATAAGAATAATAACGAAAGTACGGTAAATGTATCTAACCTTACCGGGCAAGGGGTATTATTTTCCCACTTCGACCCAAAGTGTACAGACAGAATCGGGCAAGGGGAATTAATTTCCCACCGAAAAAAGCGGGTTTCCATGTCCGTCCGTCCCCCCCCTTTTAAAACAGTTGTATCAATATACTCTAAATTCACCTTCTTTTTCACACAGGCTTGCGCCTTATTAAGGGTACTATATGATACTAAGGGCAAACCGTTCTGCCGCGGGAAAACAACCATTAAAAGAAGAATGCTAAGGGCAAACCGTTCTGCCGCGGGAAAATAATCATTAAAAGTAGAATGCTCATGGATGTATGGAATCCCGTACCATGTTGCATCAAAATCAAACTTTGTTTTTTATAGACTACACTGGTCATATTAACTCCAACAAAAGTTATTTTTGAAAAAAAAACCCCGGGTTTTGGAGTTATTTAAAAAATCAAAAATAACCTAAAAACTAGGTTATTTTTTTCGACGCTTCCGACGACCTATTTTAAATAGACACGTTAAACACGAACGAACATTATTGCTCTAAAAATAGCGAATCAACTAATATAAATGAACGAGTTATTGCAACATAATAGCCGCGCCACAGGATGCGTGACTGAAACTATGAGATTTGTCCGACCTTTATATTGCCAATACTGTGAGCGGGTAACGTATCTAAGGGTAATATATCATTGGACGCCACCGCGATCACACTACCACACCAATACCTATAAAACATTAAGTAGGTACCTATCATAAGGGACACAAAAAATACGCTCGGCGAGTCTAGTGTCTGTGTCTTGGAACACCACTTATTAATCTTAACCTTTAACTACCGACCTATACGTCTCACAGACGTAATAACTTTTAATTTTGAAATATTTCTAAAATCACGTCACCTTCAGCGTCGCCTTTCCCGCTACCTTCCTCCCTCCGCGTCGCAAGCCATCAGTCGACGCTGCGCCCGCGGCGAGTGCACACGTCTCCGTATTGAAGCGATCGACGTCTCACAGACGTAAGTACGGTGTTTATGTGCTAAATTTCGTACGTCTCTTGGTCGTCACCTCGGTATTCACGTGTGGTAGCTTCTAGTGTCTGATTGACGTCACATCGGCTTTAAAATTATACTTTTAATTGCAGAATGCCTAAAAGGAGAAACATCACGTCTAGTGAGCGGAAAAAACCTGCAAATGATGACGGTTCAGTTCCCGAGAAGCCTCTGAAACTGCGAAAACAGAATAGGCGTTTAGAATATAAAGAGATATGTGAAAATCTCATAAACGAGAGTGACGACAACTGTAGTGATTTTGACGACTATGTAGGCGATCCTGATTTTATTTTAGAGAGCGATCACAACACGGAATCTGAACAATCCGATGAGGATGATGTTGAGGTCGCGTATCCCCATGTTGAGGAAGTTTACCACGGAGAAATCAACCATAATCACGACAATGAAGAACAAGAAAGAGAAGTACGAGCTCATGGAAGCCAGGACATTACAGAACAGATCGAAGAAGAGACAATGGTCAGAGAGGAACAGCGTGGCGCAGCAGAGACTAGAATTGAAGAGATCTGAGAGGAGCAGTATAGCGAAGTAGAGACGCGAAATGACCAGGATGGTCTAAGTGATGCAGAGAAACGCTTTTCAATTCCCACACAATCTATTCTACATCTTTGTAAAGGGATCGAGGGCTGTAACCGAAATATAACAGCAGATAACTGGTTTACCTCGATAGAACTACTGCAAGCACTGAAAGATCGTGGATTTACTTACTTGGGCACTATGAAGAAAAACAAGAGGGAGATCCCACCAGAATTTCAGCCTCACAAAGATAGAGTGGTTGGTTCTTCGTTATACGGATTCACCAAAGACAATACCATTCTGTCTTACGTGCCTAAGCCTAAAAAAGCTGTTTTACTGGTGTCGTCTATGCACCATATCAAAGAGACAGATTCTGCAACTAATAAGCCTATTATGATAATTGACTATAACAAGACAAAAGGAGGGGTGGATGAGGTGGACAAGAAATGCTCGAATTACTCGTGCTCTCGAAGAACGCGACGTTGGCCTATGACTTTGTTTTACAGGTTGATAGATATGAGCGGTGTTAATACTTATGTATTGCACAACAAGTGCACAAACAAGGGCGACATAAGTCGTGGCCGATTTTTACTCCTGCTGCCACGTGAATTAGTCCTCCCGGAAATGAAATTACGCGTATACAATGATAGGATCCCACGAGAATTGCGGCTAAGTATCGAGCGAGTTATTGGACCCGCCGATATGCCCGAGCCTCCACCACCAAAAACTTATCAGAATCCAGATTCAGGTATTAGAAAGACATGTGCAATCTGTCCCAGTCGGTTGAAAAGGCGAACGAAGTACTGTTGCTGCAAATGCAAGAAACCAATGTGCCTTACTTGCTGCCTACAAACATGCATTGACTGCAAACGTACGGTGAATGTACTAAATATTCGAGGGCTGTCATTATTTTTATTTTTAACTAAGAAGTAAGATTTATGTTTTATTTTGATAATAGTTTATAGAAGATAACATATTTTAAGTTCATTTGTTGTTAATTACTTAATTTTAGAGAAAAACGAGACTGAAGTAAGTCCTTAAAATTTAGTGCCAAATAATTGTGATCTTTCGAATAAATGTTGGTTTGACCTGAAAAATAGCGTGTATTTTTTTTTTATTCTGTTGTTTGTTACCTCAAACACCAATCTTTTTAATGTTTAAAATAGAAAAATGTAGCATGCAAATACACAATTCAGTTTGACTCTCTAGAGTCTCTCAGTCGTCACTTCGGCGTAAGTGCTACGTTTAGACCAGGTCGGCAGCTAAAGGTTAAGATGCTCATGCTCATGATCCAGGTAGTGACGACAGATTCGTGCTGCCGGTGGCACATAGAATTTATAATGAAGTAATAACAGATCCTTTATAGATGAGGGTACTAATAAACGTTCTGTTTCAAAACAATTAACAAATATACAGTGATTGGATGTTCTAGCAGCACGCTTATACACAGAAGACATAATTGTTGGATTTGATCTAACTTGAGCAGTGTATTGTAGGTTTTGTTGTGGAAGAGGGGGCGGCTCAGGAATATTGAAATCCCCACTTGATCCAGCACCTGGTAAAATAGCGTCTGACAGACCAGGGCGATTGGAGTCGTGCTGATCACGACGTTGCACTTCTCTTGTAGCTGACCTCCAGCAAGCAGCACATATTCTATCCAATCTTGAGATCTAAAAAATAACATGATTAAGCATGTAATACAAAACATTTTATAATGTGTTATAGACTTGGTAAAAGTATGTACTGTAATGTGATGTAACTGTTAAGAATACATGATAATGATTGGGCAGTAATATTGTGTCAAAATAGATAATATTATCTATTACTTACAACATTACTTATTTGTGAAACCTTCAGATAACAGGACTCAATATTATAAACACATCTAATAATAGTATAATCACTATCGACTATAGATAAAAGACTGGAGAAAAGAATGTTAACACGAAGTTGAATTAGGTTTTTTTTATATTGCAACATAAATAAAAATATTTACCAGATGCAGCGGAACATTTCTAACTAAAATGTTTCTCTCTTGTCGATCTTGTCTTATAGGATATGTTCTAGTTGCACGTAGAATAGAATTACCACAAGAAAAACAATCTTCTATGACCAAAAGCAGGCAAAGATAAACTTCCTTCACTGATTGTGTTTGCTCGATCTTGAAGCAGTGTCAAACACTCTTAGTCCAGTCAAAATAGACATTTGACTTAGCCAAAATTTGCATAGAGCTGAAAATTGGCAAACGTTAAATACATCATTATAAATGAAATGTCAAAAATCCCCTTCGATCCTACTTCTGCAAAAATCATGGTTAAACGTACAAAATTAAGGTTTTTTTCCATTTATCTTGAAAACGGTAAGTTTTATCGTGAAAATAGATTTGACAAAAGTTGTAGATCATACAATTTTCTACCAAAATGGTCTAGTCACTTTTTCTCTTACGACTCACCATTCGTGAGATATCGCGGTTTTAACAATTAGAAAATTCATATTTTACATAATATGCACACATTTCCGCACCACCTATGAGGTAATATACTTGGCGCATTTTTTTAACGTGGTTTCCCCAGTAGGTATAACTCCACGATCTATTGTAATAAAGAAAGTTTGATCAGATCGTATCCTGCTGGTTGAAAGAATAGTAATATTGCTAATGATCAAAGTGGAATAGGTTGTTTTCTTCTAAATGTTATTATTATACTTCGACAATTATTTCATCGTCTTCATTTTCTTCTTCTTGCAGAATTACTGTTTGCTGTTCTAAGAAAAGGGATGCATCAATTGTCTCTTCATGAATATCGTAAATATTTTCATCTGTTGTATTTGTTTCAATATTGGAGCAAGTCTGACCCTGACAATTGATGCATACTGGCGAACAAAATAATCCCACTTTTTGACAGCCACAATTTTTACTACAATCCGTCTTGCAGTTACAAAAAATAGTATTAAGCAGTTTTTCTGGAGCAGGCGGGAGTAGAGTTTGAATTGGCTCCAAATAATTATCTGTTAATTTCCAACCCCATTCTTCTGGGTTCAGCTCATTAACTAGCCACACTTGAACTTGATAATACACACGAAACAAGTGTTAAAAGGCAGAAGCCGATGTTGGAGGCAGACAAGACAACTGTACTGTTTTATTGTTCCATGCAGATTTTACAAACCTCAAATATCTATATTTGTCTACACACACGGAAGGCGGCCATTTTCCTTAATAGCATGGGATACGAAGTACAGGAGCTTTGCTTTACTTCAATGTGCTTAAGACAGAGGAATCGACTAAATAAAAACAAATCATAAAACTGTTAGATAATTACTTTGAGCCGAAACAGAACGAACTTATAAGTACTTACAGCTTTCATAAACGAAATCAGGAAGTAGGTGAGAGCTTCGATTTGCTCTACACTGAAATAAGAAAACTGGTAAAAAATTGCAATTTCAAGAAACAACAACAATTTCTATGATCAGAGACCTTATTGTATTAGGTGTTCAAGATCAGAAACAAAATTTCCGCAAGGTCACGCCTGAATCAATTAACTATGTATCTACTCTACCTAGGTAATCGTTGGTAAAAAAACGACTATTATACCAAACTATGCATTCATATTTTGCATGCACATTTTCCAGGTATTATTGGTGCTGTTGATGGTACCCGCATACCAACATAGAATCCTGGTGGATCCTACGCAGAAGTGTTCATAAATAGAAAATAATATTTCTATTAAAAGCGTTTATTCTGAAAGTTGGCAACGTCGCAAACAGATGTCAAATATTTCGCTGTTTTGATTAATTTGGCAATATTATGGAAATAATAAATGTGGCTAACTAGTTTCCTAGAATATTCATAATGAATAGCAATTATAACACTGAATTTGATGTTGTAACAATTTTAGGTGTAAAAAATAATTTGGAAAGTTTCCAAATACTTTATTTTACATCTATTACTAAATATTCGGTATTACGATATTAATTATTACATTTCATAATCAATATATTAGTTCCCTAGTTAGCCACATTTTTAATTCCATATACAGTAATATTGCTAAATTAATCAAAACAGGTAAATATTTGACAGCTGTTTACGACGTTGCCAACTTTTAGGATAAACCCTCTTATTACACAAATTGTATGTGGCACTGATCTACAGATTTTATGACATTGTTGCTGCTTCTTGATTCTGACACCAGAATTTTTGAATTATGTGCCCTAAAGTGGAAATTGGATCAAGGAAGGGGCCTTTTAGGAGATAGTGGGTATGGCTGTCAAAAGTATTTGTGGTCACCAGTTGGACATCCAGTAACACCTGATGAAAATTACAATAACGCATATAAAATCTAGAAATATAGAGGAAAAAACCATAGGTGTCTGGAAAAAAATTTTCCTTGTTTTTCTAAAAATATGGCAACTAACTTGACCACAACATGCCATGTTATTGTGGCTACTGCGGTGTATAATATTTGCAGGAGTCATCGTGTCACGTGTTCCCTGGCTGACTCTAACAGTATTGAAGCTGAAAGCTGCACTCAATAAAAATTTGATAACGTTAAAGATCTTGAAATGTTGTCAGACCCTGCAGAAAAACGGGAATTGGCGGCTCCATACATACACCTTCCCAAGACCGCAGAGCGCCTGGGAGACTCCGATGGACGCTGTTGATGTCAACCAGCCTACAGACGACCCAGAAGACGCAGCACCTGCTCCTGCTCCCGCCGCTTTACCCGCGAACGCTAGCACCAGCAGCATACTAAATGTTCTTCCAACAGTGACGGACCAGCCTTGGAGTCTATATGATTTTGTTTGGAAATCGTTTCCGGATGCTCCGATTCCACCTGAATCGAGGCTGGAAATGTTTTCGCACATCGATGTAGGTCCGACAGCTCCATGTGTCGACCAGTATGACTTTTTCGTTGGCATATGGGATCGGCAATTTTGGAACACATTGCCTCGGAGACAAATAGATACGCTCAGCAGGTGGCACCCAGGATGCTCGAGACCCGCAACCTCCATGCCAATAGCCGCATCAGCAGGTGGCGGGACACTACTGCTGATGAGTTGGAACTGCAATACAAGCAAAGCAAGCAGAAAATAACTGATCAATTCAAAATAATATATCAATGTCATGTCAAAGAAATAATAAATACTTACCTTCATTTTAAGAAGTGGTAAAGCCTCTCCCCACAGGCGCGTTTTAGTCGCGCGATAATACGCAAGCGTTATTGTGATATCTGTTTACAGTACCTTTTTTGTAGGACGGCCACGAAGTTACACACTGCTGCGATAATAACGGTATGGTCCCGGTATGGCACCCTCTTAAAATACCTATCAAAAAGTCCCGCTATGGTACCCTTCAGTTTTTGGTACTGTTGTAAAGAAAAGTTATACAATGCGTTAAGAAAAAAAAAACCGGCCAAGTGCGTGTCGGACTACGCACAATGAAGGGTTCCGTAGTTGAGAATGTTGAGATGAATTTATTTATCCCAAGAACAAACTTAACATTGTAGTTGAAAAACATGTTCTCCCATACATTCCAAATGCAAATTGTCGCTCGGCATCCAATACCGCGAATGTGACACTTTGACATTATTTTTTAATTGCAGGATCATTTATTTGAACGTGTAGAATGAAATAAAACAAAAATCTGATTTTCGTAAATAAAATCACATTCGCGGTATTAATATAATAATAATCTAAATCTAATACTTTTAAACGAGCAATTCTTGTATTTATGTATATTTAATCTGAATCTCGGAAACGGCTCCAAGAATTTTTATTAAATTTAGTATGCAGGGGGTTTCGGGAGCGATAAATCGATCTAGCTAGGTTTCATATTTAGAAAACGTTGTTAAAAAAAAAATGGTCATCCAGATATTTTTCTTTATTCAAGTAACAAGGACTCATTGTGTTAGTAAACTTATGAACTATGTTAACTTATTTTACCAGGTCACTTAGAAAGTTTTGCGACTAACAGTTTTTGTCTATACGATACTGGCTGGTTTTGATGTCAATTAAAACTATGACTATTTATTACAAAAAAACGTAACATTCCAAATTCGAAATTCCCTCCACATTTTTTTACGAGCAAAATCAAAATACTCTGTCTTACTGAAAACTGGATTTACAACGAGAACATTTTCACGCGATGATTTTGTACGATTTCAAATGTTGACTAAAACCAGAAGAATCGTTTGAAAGACTTCGAATGGTGTTCATAGAAAAAAGCCCTTCTAAAGCGACTGTTTTCCGCTGGTTCAACGAATTTACGAGTAATTTTGGCGGACAAAGAAAGAAGTGGCCGCCCTATGACGGTTGTTACATAACAAAACGTGCTGGCTGTGAAAAATTTAATTCAAGAGAATAGGCGAATTACATATGAAGAGGTTCAGCATATACTGCCGATTGGATCGGGAAGTGTGCATGAAATTCTACACAGGCATCTTCAGTTATGGAAAATAGTTTCACGCTAGTACCGTAAAATCTAACACAGGTTCAGAAGGAGGTTCGGGTAGAATGGTGCCGAGACATGATAGCAAAATTTGTAGCAGGCTCGTCTCGGCGCGTTTAAGATATCATTGCGGGTGATGAATCTTGGATTTATCAATATGATCCAGAAATGAAGCATCAGTCGACCGTGTGGCTGTTTCAAAATGAACCAACGCCTACCAAAGTGAAGCGAGCCAGAAGTGCCGGCAAAATTTTGATCGCAAGTTTTTTTTTTTTTGCCCGGTTATCTGGTGTCAGTACCCTGACGACATCAAAGGAGTATCAATCCTGAATGTTATGTTACCAAATGTTTGCCAGAAGTTTTTACTACTGCAAGCAGCAAGCGACCGAACACTGGCCTCCGTGGGCTACTGCTTCACCACGACAACGCGCTGGCTCACTCGGCGCTCAGAACAAGGGACTTTCTGGACAGCACACCGGTCAAATTTATAGGTCATCCTCCTTACAGTCCCGATTTGTCTCCGTGCGACTTTTTCTTGTTCCTCAAAATAAAAATAAAACTCAAAGGAAAACAGTTTTCATCACCTGAAGATGCACTGGCTGCATTTGAGAAGGAGATTGGAGAGGTGTCTGATGCGGACTGGAAAATGTGTTATGAAAATTGGTTTAGACGTATAAAACTGTGTATAGACGCCAATGGAGAGTTCTTTGAAAAGATATAATAAAAATAATTATAACCTGTAGTATATTTTTTTCTAGTATCACAAAACTTTCTGAGTGCCCCACGTAATCTAGTTTAAATTTATCTCACCCGCATTCCAACCTGTATGGCCTGGAAAAAGCTCCAGCCCATCGTACACTATTGATCTGGATACCATACCACTACTTAAATATGTTTATAAGCTCCGTTGGCAACCTATCCTTCTCCATCTTTCTCCACAATACGTCATAAGCAACCAGATCAGAAGCCTTGAATAAATCATGAACATTTACAGTTTTATTTATTTGTGTATTATGCAGACGGTCAAACACTTTTGATATTATAGTAGCTAGAGAGATGGGCCTATTGGATGCCGAGCGACGAAATGTAAGTTTATACGCACAATATTGAGAGATTTACCATGTTATTTTAACCGATCAGGCGCCGTGGGTGGTCCGCGCCGTGACAGTTTTACGACCGCGCTTAAATAAACAAACACTCGGATTTCTTTACAATGTCTCAAGTAGTATTGTTAATGTTTTTTGCTACTCGAATAGATTACGAATACGTTTCAAATGGTTGCAGTCTTTGTAAACAACGTTCACTTATCTTTATTACCCGCTTTTGTTATTATTTCTTTTGTTCTTTGTGATAACGATTTCTGATAAAACTACCGTACCAATTCACACGAAATTTTGCAGGGTACATTATGGATAGATAAGTTATCTAACAAAAGCGTTTTTAGAGACAAACATTGAAAACAAAAAATTCAAAAAATCTAGATTTTTTATGATCTAGAATTTCTATTGCTTACGTAACTTTCACCGTACCAAAAAAATATTTTTTTGTTTTATTTTGTTCTAAATGTTGTCTAAAACGATGATACATGTAATATAGAAAAGAAATAAAACACTTACGGATCAGATCCATACAGAAAAACCACAAAATATAACAACTTTCACTGTGACGGGAACTTTCTCTTTTTTGTTTGTTTACACTTTTTTGGTTGGGTCAAAATAGGTGTTATTTAGTGCGAATATTATCTAAAACGATGTAATATTTACTTCAAAATGAAAATATCACCACTTTCCGACGATTTACACACAAAAACCATTAAAAAACGAATTATTACAGCGGACGGGAGTGACATTTGACTGACATTTTACCGCGCGGGAACGTGATTTTCAACATTTTTTTAAAATGTTGCCTATTAATATTTTTGCTTTTAGTCGATTTATTTGACGAGAATATCTATCCGACCATAGACACAAAAATTCACAGACAATAATAGCCATTACAGCGAATACAAATAGAGTTGTAAGCCGCGTGTGTCACTTGTTGCCAATTGGCAACAACGGTCCTTTACCGGTTAAGACCATAGACTTCTTATAGGTTTTCCTGTAATCTATGAGTAAAGAGCCATACTTTGTATTTTTTTCAAAATTTTTGGTGTAGTAGTTTCGGAGATAAGGGGGGGGGAATGGTCAATTTTCATTGAATTTATTAAATATCTTTAAAAGTATTTATTTTAAAATTATATAAAAAATATATTTAAAATCCTCGCAACAAGTCCTTTCATTTGATATGTCACACGGTACAGTCTGCAAAACTTTTTTTTTTAATTTTCTTGTTTGCGCCCCAAAAGTGACCCCAATATCCAAAATTAATTTATTTACGTTACTTATTCGTGTTTGGGTCACAGAAATACATATGTATACCAAATTTCAACTTAATCGGTCCATTAGATTCGGAGTAAATTGGCTGTGACAGACGGACGGACAGACAGACAGACAGACAGACAGACAGACCGACAGACAGACAGACAGACACACGAGTGATCCTATAAGGGTTCCGTTTTTTCCTCTTGAGGTACGGAACCCTAAAAATAGTATTAATAAAAAATATCTTTTCTTAACTATTATAGTTAAGCAAGATAATATTTATTAATACTATTTTTTAAACAAATCACGCTCGGTAATTGTCGTTTCACTTCAGGTAGTTACCTGACCAACCGGTTTTTTCGTAAAACAATAGAGACGAGCCCTTCCTCGAATTCGTATCTAGCTCTTCCCTTTTGTTTTTATGAAAATAGAGAGAGACAGTATTATTCCGGGTTTAGTTTGCTATTTGCAGCTGTACTTTTGCGATATGAGTAATTAGGATAGCTTGTTAGTTTATCTATTGCAATGTCTGGGTCAAGTAGTTCACGTGGTGTAAATTTAATAATTATTGACAGTCGACGCGGTGGAAAAACTTTATTACGTGCCGGACATAAATATATTAAACGCAGAGAAAATAAAAATTCAAGTACTTGGCATTGTGTAAATAGGAGAAATAGTATTAAATGTAGTGGATATATAACTATTGAGAATACCAATAATACAATAATTAAAGATTATAAACACAGTGATCAGTGCGTGCCACATTTTGAAGACAATGAAGTTCAAATGGCTATAAGTGAGTGCAAAAAAGAAGTAAATTCAAATTACGGATCAGTACAGAAAATTTTCGAAAAACACATGGGTAACTTAAAAGACAAAGGGTTACACCTTACAGGAAATGTTCCTGACTATAAAAAATTAAAAACAGTATTATACAGACACCGAAATAAGTCGTTGAACGTACCAAAAACACAATTTAAGAATGTGGAAGAAATTATAATACCAGAAGAATTTAATAAGTATGTATTGGCTGATTATTGTAATGAAGACTGTAATCGAATAATTATATTTTCCTCGACAGAAGTAAAGGAACATATAAAATGTGTAACGCATTACTTTGGTGATGGCACTTTCGACGGCTGCCCAAACCCATTCGAACAAGTTTATGTCATTCATGGAGACATGGGAAGCACTGAGTTATCCACGAATGTAGCACCATTATTTTATATTCTGTTAAAAAACAAAGAAGGGAAAACTTATGAAAAAGTTTTCGAATTGATTAAACAAACTTTGCCTGAATGGCGTCCATCGAAATTTACCTTCGATTATGAAATAGGAGTAATAAATGCAGCAGCGAAGATTTTTCCTGATATCAAAATAAATGGATGTAACGTACATTTTCAAAAGAACGTTATCAAAAAAGCGAAATCTTTAAATCTCATGGAACACGAAGAGTCCTCGAACCATGTTAAGCAATGCATAGTGGTATGGCAAACTACCAATTTAGGTTGATGAATTAAGTGGACTGTATTTAAAGGTTGGCGGTGATAGGTGATGAACGGGCGATCAATTGTTAGGAATCCAAGGAGAGCACGCCTTACCTTATCTTCCCTCGCGACACGCGTTCAGCTTGAAGATGGCGGCGACGGGATCCTGCTTTGTTAGCTCGGCACTGTCTTGTCATTGGAGTCCCACATGCACCAAAATCACTCAACGGCACCCGCGGGCGGTTATTGTAAATAGTTCAATCACAGATTTATTGAAAGCGGTTGGAGCGGATTAAGCGAGCAGAGCGGCGTGCGCGCAGCGTTGTCACACAGCTACGCGGCTTGACCGTCGGAAGCGGAATCTGTCACGCCTCGGTAAAAGCGTGCTTTATTAGGAGGGAGAAAGGGATATATGATCGCCTGTTGTAATTAATTACTAATCCCACAAGAGATGGCGTTACCATTTCCCCCCGGCTTTAAAGGGTTGCCTTTAGAAGGAACCAAAATAAAATAAGCCATGTTAGGTATACTACCGCATAACCTATCCATAAGCTAAGACAGCGTTATGATATTAAATAATCTAAATTAACTTTAGCGGAACACTTATAACGAAAGCTATTAACTAAATACCTAAACTAAGAGAGAGATCCAACTTCAGGCTAGATCTCACTGAGTCGGTAGCGGACAGAGACGCACAACAGGGCGCATATAGCTACCCTTTGCGGTTTTAACAGTAACAACGCGGGTTGTACCGTCTTTAGATGTGTGCAATTTCTCTATGAGGGCTAAAGGCCATGAAAGCGGCGGAGAATTATCATTCATGACAATGACTAACGTACCCTCCTGTATAGGGGATGCAGGACTATTCCACTTGGATCTAGTCTGAAGCTGGTGAAGGTATTCAGAACGCCAGCGCCGCCAGAACGACTGCACGAGCTTATCAAGCAGAGTATGTCTCTGAAGCAAACTAGAAGAGTCTGCTTCAGGAGCGGGAAGTGACGACAATGGCGCTGTGTTCAAGAAATGCGCAGGGGTTAACGCAGATGATTCTGCAGGGTCACTACTCAGTGCTGTGAGCGGACGCGAGTTAACCAGTGCCTCGACTTGAGCGAGCACAGTTAAAAGCTCTTCGTAGGAGAGAATCTGTTGACCTATGACCTTGAAGAGATGCGTTTTTATTACCTTGACCATGCTTTCCCAACATCCACCAAAATGTGGAGAAGCGGGCGGAATAAACTTCCAATCTATATGATCCATGGAAAGTTCTTCCTGAAGACGGGTACGATATTCTCTGTTGAGAAACTTATAGAGATCGCGTAAATAAGAATTTGCACCTACGAAACAAGTGCCGTTGTCCGTGTACAAACATTGTATAAGGCCGCGTCGCGAAAGAAATCGTTTTAGGGCTGCCAGAAATGACACTGTGCTTAGATCCGTCGCAACTTCAATATGTGTAGCGCGCGTCGTCAAGCATGTAAAAATGCATAGCCAAGCTTTACGGCTTTTAACGCCTCGACCACGCACTGGCGTGTACTGCAGCGGTCCTGCGTAATCACAACCGGTATGTGTGAACGCTTTATCTACCTGCTTGACGCGATGGCTAGGAAGGTCAGCCATGAGAGGAAAGACCGGGCGAGGACGGAATTTAAAACAGACGTTACATTTATATATTCTGTGGCGAATTATTCGCCGTGCAGCTAAAATCCAATATTTATGCCTGAGTAAGGACATAAGCAACTCTGGACCGGCATGGAGATGCTTCCTGTGATAGAAATCAACAAGAAGGTCAATGACATGGTCGTGACGCGGTAAGATGCAAGGATGCTTATAGTTGTAAGGTTCGTCCGAATTAGACAGACGACCGCCAACGCGTATGATGCCATGCTCATCGAGAAACGGCTTGAGCTTAAGAAGCGCGGGAGAACAAGGTACATTATTTATTAAATTTTTAATGTCGTTACCAAAATAAATAGCCTGGACAACTCGCAACAATCTATACTCTGCAAATTCAAGGTCAGAGCTTGAAACAGAAGCCCCAATAGAAAGTTGCCTAAGAAACCTACAGACATAAACGATGGCGCGTAGTAACTTAGACCACGACGACATGCGAAGCGCGAGTGCATAGATCGGAGATTCCACGACCTCGACGACCACGGGATGAGAAACAGACTTTCGTTCGGGTATATCCTCGGCTTCTGCACTGTGGTCACAAGATTGTATGGTCCACTCTGACGGATCATGGGAAATCCAAGAAGGCCCACGATACCACAAAGGATGTTGCAGAAGTTTAAATGGAGTAACCCCACGTGAAAGGCAGTCAGCAGGATTCTCAATACCCGCGACGTGATGGAAACAAGTAGCGGGAACCAGCTCTATTATTTTAGTAACGCGATTGGCGACAAAAGTCTGCCAGCGGTGCGGTGAGGAATAAATCCATGCGAGCGCTACTTTGGAGTCAGAAAATGCGTATATTTTATTGATGGGGTAGTGGGGCAAAACTGTGTCTTTAACCTTGCAGAGCAACTGAGACACCAGAAGGGCCGCGCACAACTCCAGTCTCGCAACCGAAATGGTTTTGACAGGCGAGACCTTGGACTTGGCACAAACTAACTGCACCGAGTAGTTAGAACCAATGCGGACTTGCAAATATACGACTCCGCCGTAAGCGCGTTCACTGGCATCAGCAAATCCTATTAGATTGACAACACATCCGTCGACCAACCCAAGATGACGTGGTATAACAATTTGATTGAGCGCGGAAAGCTCAATACAAAATTGTTTCCAAGCGGCGACAATATGGTCGGGAGGTGCGTCATCCCACTCACACTTTGATAGCCAAAGCTCTTTGATCAAGAGCTTGGCGTACAAAATTGTGGGAGCCACAAAACCCAGTATGTCCCATAGTCGAGCCACTGCGGAAAGCATGGTGCGCTTGGTGCACTTATCATCAGGAGGTGCGACGTCAAATCGAAAACTATCACAGGATTTATCCCAGCGTAAACCGAGAACCTTATGCGGTACAGACCTCTCAAACTCAATGTCTGGAGAAGCCTTATGAGAATCAGGTATGTGTGCGAGAACCTCTTTACAGTTGCTTGTCCATTTGACAAGATCAAACTGGCCTCGCTTGAAGAGCTGAATAAGCTCTTCACAAAGCGAAATTGCTTGCGGAGCGGATGTGACACTACATGCGATATCATCCATATATAAAGCGGAGGTGGCGACAGCTGCTGCAGCGGGAAAGTTGTCGCCTTCATCAGCGATCAACTTGCGGACTACACGTAACGCGTGATATGGACTGGACTTGAGTCCAAAACAAACACGATTAAATTGATATACGGATAAAGGTTCACTGTTGTCAAAACGATAGAAAATCCTTTGAAATCTACGGTCAGATTCGCAAATGCCGATATTTAGAAACATTTGGCGGCAATCAGCTGACAGGGCGACTTGGAAAAGACGAAACTTTATTAGGATGTTAAATAAGTCACCCTGTAGATTAGGGCCGGCATGCAAAATGTCGTTAATCGACTGACCCGATGTAGTCTTGCAACTAGCATCTAAAACCACACGAAGTTTAGTGGAGGTCTTATCTTCGCGAATTACGCCGTGATGCGGAATATAATACGAGGGAAGGGAATTATCCTCATTGTTGACAACCGGACTTAAAAAACCCTTATTCATATAGTCACGCATGACGTCATTATAGGCGCCGCGTAACTTGAGCGATGTATTAAGTTTGCGTTCTAAACAATAGAAGCGTCTAAGTGCGGCAGCGTATGAGTCACCTAGCGAATACGGGTCACCATAAAAAGGTAACGCTACAACATATCTGCCACTGTCATCGCGAACAGTGGTAGCGCGGAAGTGTTCTTCACACTCGAGTTCCTTACGGCTCTGCGAGGGCGGTGCGGAAATCTCTTCAAGCTCCCAAAATCGCTTAAGAAGAGAATCAATATTATTTTCTTGAAGAACAGCACAACAAGACATAGTATAATTAGAAGTATGTGACGTAGGCACGGTACCCATAATCACATATCCCAATATCGTCTCAATAGCGGGAGGTATATTATGTTGTTTACTGCGTACCACATTATTTAAAAATATATGTGGTAATATGGAGGCCCCTAACAGGGCGTCGATGTCTCCCGGCTGCGCAAAGTCAGAATCTGCCAGCGGTAATATCTCGAGATGTTTGAGTTGGGAAACGTCCACTTGCGCGTTTGGCAACGTGTCCGTAATACGTTCTACGATAAGAGAAAAAATGTCAAAACTAATGTCCATATTAAAACGGGAATATATTTTAATATCTACGGAACCCTTGCAAGATTTTTCCGACCCACCGATCCCTTTAATTATTAATTTCGTATTCTTAAAGTTATTCCACAGTCCGAGGCGTTTGAAGCAATCAGAAGTAATAAAATTACTTTGTGACGCACTATCGAGTAAACAACGTATTGTATGTGGTCTGTTATTGACATCGTAAACAATAACTTGTGCTGTTGCCAACAAAACCGTTGTTGACGCCACACATTGCTGCTTAATATCGCGCTGAACAAGGCAAGTGCCTGAGCGCCGACGACCGTGCGCATACGCAATGGACGTCGTACACAGCGATACCTCTGACTGGGAGGCGAGCGGAGCAGCTGTATTCGGAACCGCTCGCGGTGACGTAACAGACTGGTCAGGTTTACGTGACTCATCCGATACCGGCGATTTTTTTTCAAAATGCAGCAATGTATGGTGGTTCTGTTTACATGATCGACATTTAGAATTACTAGAACAATTACTTGTTTTATGTTTTAAGCTTAAACAATTTACGCAAGCTTTGTTCTCTTTTACACATTTAAAACGCGCAGTCGGGTCTAAATTATTAAAAGCGGGACATTTAAAATAGTGGTCGTGCTCAATATTATTGCACAGACACTTATTAGAATTATTATTGTTAGACTCCGAACATGCTACGTAAGATTGCGGGTTAGGGACGGGATTACTCTTGTTATTTCGCGATTTATTCGACCTCTGTTTAACATTGTTATCATTTGACGAGTTAAATGCACTAGGCTGCGTATTATGATATATTCGGCACTGATCTTTGATGAAGGAAATAAAGCTATCTAGTGTAGGTATTTTATTATTACGTTCCGTCATCTCGAAGGCACGAACCGTTTCTGGGTCGAACTTTTTTAAAGCAAGTTGTAATAGTATAAAGTCGGAAAGATCCTTTAATTTTAAGTTTTTAAGGGCGCTAACGGCGGTAATAAAGTTATCTATGAACAGCTGGAAATTCGAAACAGAGGCGGGGCCAGACAATTTAAGATTCAAAGCCTGATCAAAGTAGGTAGACGCTAGGACACGAGTATCTTGATACCTATCAAGGAGTGACTGGAATATGACTTGATAATTCTCAGCACTGGGAGTTACACCTGCAAATACAGATTGCGCTTTCGGTGACAGTTTACCTATTAAATAGTACAACCTGTCTGCATCTGTCAGAGAGCCATTATCGTGCACTGTTGACTTAAAGCTAGCATAGAACAATGGCCAGTTCCGTATATCGCCATCAAACGACATAAGTTCAATTGGGGGTAGACGGGGCAATCGGCCTGACGGCGGAGCTTGCGCGGTTGTGTTACATCTACCCTCTAGCCGCGATTGTATGCGTTTAATGATGCAATAAAGATCCTCGAAAGAAGTGTACGCCTGGTAATTCGGCTTCGTCTCGGGATCAAAAGAGAGTAACTTTGCGTTATAAGTGTCTAACAAATGATGAAAGTCTGTTCGAATATTATCTACTGTCATACAATAACTAAGAAACGATTCTGTTTTAGTTTCGGAAGTATGGGCAGTTTTTGAGCGCTCATAAATGTCTTGAATACGCTCAAATAAAACATTGCGTTTAGCTTCCAAAATTGACAGTTCTCTTTCTTTCGACATGTTTATGTTGGTATAAGTATATACAACCTATCCAAACTATGATTATCTAAAGTTCCTATTAAGTATATATTTCTTAGATGAAATAAGATAACTAAATGTAAGGTAGGTGTAGTTATGCGGCGGTATTACCTAGCTTGGCGAGAACTTTAATAAAATTGGCGGTATTACTAAAAGATGCTTGAAATATGGAATTTACAAGACAACTATGATAGTTTTTATTATAATAATTACATATGTAGTAGGTAGCTACTTTGAGTATATTACCTACTAGGTGCGGGAATGACCACGTAATGGGTATTGCTAGGTTTTTAACCACTTACGTAGGCACTTCTAGAAGATACCTACGAGTTATATGGCAGAATATGGATTATAAATCCTTCTCTTGCGGGGTAAGCGATGAATCCGGCTCGCTAGGACCAAATATGGTATGGCAAACTACCAATTTAGGTTGATGAATTAAGTGGACTGTATTTAAAGGTTGGCGGTGATAGGTGATGAACGGGCGATCAATTGTTAGGAATCCAAGGAGAGCACGCCTTACCTTATCTTCCCTCGCGACACGCGTTCAGCTTGAAGATGGCGGCGACGGGATCCTGCTTTGTTAGCTCGGCACTGTCTTGTCATTGGAGTCCCACATGCACCAAAATCACTCAACGGCACCCGCGGGCGGTTATTGTAAATAGTTCAATCACAGATTTATTGAAAGCGGTTGGAGCGGATTAAGCGAGCAGAGCGGCGTGCGCGCAGCGTTGTCACACAGCTACGCGGCTTGACCGTCGGAAGCGGAATCTGTCACGCCTCGGTAAAAGCGTGCTTTATTAGGAGGGAGAAAGGGATATATGATCGCCTGTTGTAATTAATTACTAATCCCACAAGAGATGGCGTTACCACATAGGCTTGGCGTTTTTGCCAAAACAAGATATTGAAGACGGCTGGCTGCATATAATGGAAAATAGGTATAATATCTTGGTTACTTTCCAAAATGATGTTTGAGTACTTAACTCTAATTATATGGCAAAAAAGTAAAGAACAACAATATCAGTAAGGACCTGTTAATTTCATTGCTTTACAAGTACGAACGTTTAATAAGTATTTTTTTCAGTTTCGACGATGAAGCTATGACCAAATTCAATGACTATTTTGTCACTCAGTGGCTTGAATATCCAGACCTCATTTGGTGTTGCCATAATGAACGCCATAGAACAACTAACTTGGCGGAATCATGGAATGGCAGATTCAACAAAATTATTGGAAAAAATCCCAGTTTATTATTGTTTCTGCAAACAATTGGCAACGACACATGTCACTTTGATATAAAACAAGCCAAGTAAGTTGTATTTTTTAGACAATATTTTTAAGCAGATATAATATTTTTAAAAGCAGATATATATTTTTTTACATAATACGAGTACATAGAAGAATTTGAAAATGGATTTGATTTTATTTATTTTGATATACAGTATGTTAACTAACGAAAGGCGTTCCCGTTAACCCGCAATAGTATAGCATCCATACATGCTAAAAAAAATATTACCATTCAAAAACAAAATGCTTTTTTTATTTTTTATAATAAAATATTCACAAAAAATATTAAATTGATACTTAAAAGAAACACTCTGTACACGCGTACATGTTCAAAAGTGTAAGAACGGCAATGTCGCAAATTACTACTTATGAATGAAGGGCCACGTGCGCTGTGCGGCGATCTATTTGATGCACCTAGCCCCGCCCCCTGCCCCCCGAATGTCCATCTAATTTTATTCGGAACTAATCTCGCGCGCTGGCCGGATGTGCATTTATCTTCGCAATGCAACATGAGTGTTCTTTCGTCATTCGTGTGTGAAAAACGGTGCTCAAGAGTATGTTTTCATAGTGCTCATTTATGCTGAGTGTAATTATGACGGTGCATGTGCTCTGAGGAGGTATGCTGAGAGGTACCCCAATGCAAATCAACCGCGGAATTCCCTGAGTGTCCTGGTGCGTCTCCGTAACAATGAACCAGTAGTGCCGCGTGGTTCTGGTGGCCCCCGACCCGTGATCTCTGTGCGGCAGGAAGAAAACGTGCTAAGGCATTTTGAGGAGGAGCTCGGTTCAAGCACTAGAAGGGCCGGCCGCCTGTTGAACACTAGTCACGTCAGAAAAACAAACAGCATCCGTACTCACTCCAAAAAGTGCAAGCGCTGCTTGGTCCAGCTGATTTCGCGCGCCGGTTAACATAGGTATTGCCAGCGGGCACTGCAGTGAAGCGCGGAGGACACCCACTTCATCGAAAACGTCATTTGGTCAGAAGAAAAGCCTATTTACGCGCATGTGGAATCGGCGTGTATGCCATCATCACATACGCGAGGACCCACTTTTGTTGCGACGAGTACACCAAAATAACCGTCCGCGATTGCAACAATGTGTAGAGAGAGGAGGTCAGCATATTGCAGTTCAAAATCTAGGTAAGTTTTTAAACATCATAATACCTAAAAGACACTACCTAAACGACTGTGTCACAAAATAAATAAGTTCAGAAGGCCCACTCTTTGTTTAAATTGCTTTTACACTCGCTCAGGGAGTACCCCGTTCAACGAGCGTGTTACTACTGTGTTGTTACTATTGCAATGAATAAACGCAAGTACTTCTTATTACGAATGCAACTGCATAAAGTTATTTTTTTAATTTCTATGACATTGCAGTAAACATTCACTTACTAACGTGCAATACCATCATTATGATTTAAAAGCTAGCCTAAACTGTGATTTAAATAATTAAATGAAACTTTCTCTAAACTTAACCGCCCACTATTTATTAGCATAGGTACGTTATTTTTTAGATACAATTTATTTTATCTTATTAACACTGTAAGTCTGTACCACCGTGTCTTGTGTACTAGTTCCGTGAGTGGACCTTCTGTACTCGTATCTGTTTATTTTGTGGCCGCAAGCTCGCGACGACGCCCGCCGATGACGACGTAGCGGCCGTGCAGTGCAATTTTGATATTATTGAAACGTGGCTTAGATAGGTACATGAATTTATGTTTTTACTATGTTTGCGAATAGGTCCTTTCAAGCCCAAGGGGCGCGTTCAGTGACGCGTTCCTTTGTCAGCCGGCCATTTGAGACGGGTAGTTAAAATGTGATTGCTAAATCTAAACATACTTAAATGTTTAATTCTACTGATAACAACCCGACGACGTGCATTTCACTGTCTTTTAAATTAACTTTGCCGCCTTTATCAAAGTCGCCGCTCGCCATTCAGAACCGCCGCGCCGCCGCCGCCCGCCGCCGCGCCGCCGCCGCTCCGCCCCGCGCGCTCCCCCGGCCGGCTCGGTAGGTAAGGTAACACGCTCGGCATACGCGCCGCGCGCGACACAAAAATTGCGATGTTGCCGGTTTGTGCAACGCCACTACGCTAGGTACTATTCCGCGCTACTATTTTGATTTTAAACAGGACGTTTCGAATTTATTGTCAATTATTCAATTTTTTTAATTCGGATTTTTTTATACTTATTTTTCTATGCTGATATTTTTATTTAAATCTATTAATGATATAGATTAACGAGTTTAAGGGAACGCCCTCTGTTATTTAACATACTGTATATTATTGGTTGTCGCCTTCTATTACAGACGGTTACTGAAAAAAATATAGCTTAACTTAAATAACTGATGATTTTTGTTATAGCTTTCGACTAAAAAGATCACCTATAAATTCAAGAAAAAGAACAAGTATAGAAATCGACCGCCAGATTCAAAAGCTAACAAAAAGTTACGAAAATAAAGCTATCTCCATTGGTGATTTTCTGATTAACATATCAAAGTCAATATTTCGATCAGAACATTTAAAAAAATAGTTTATTTTAATTTTGTTTTTAGCCTATTAAAATGTTTAATACTTTTTCTCGATGTTGATTATTTTTTGTAGTTTATGTTTACAATTTGCGCCTTTTTCTCCATGTTGATTATTTGTAATTAATATATTTGTCTAGTTGGTTGTTGATTATTTTTGTAGTTTATATAAATTTACAATTACTGCCTTTTCTCAATGTTGATTATTTGTAACTAATATTTATGTCTGGATGTTGTTTTTATTTGTAGTTTATAATATTTACAGTAATACTTTTCTGAGATGTGGATTTTTTATATTTTTTTTATTGTTGATTATTGGTAATTAATATTGTTGATTATTTTAAAAATTACATTGCAATTAATATTTCGTTTTACTGTTTGATATTTTTTTATAAATATTTTGAATTAATAAAAGACTGATTTAATATCGCAAACAGACGTTTTATTGATACACTCCTAAAAGTATTTATTTATAGATACACTTTTCTTTTCAGTTGTACCTTCTATTGTCTAACGTAGATCTAAAAGATGGGTACCATAGCGGGACTTTTTGATAGGTATTTTAAGAGGGTGCCATACCGGGACCATACCATAGCGGGACTAACCCATAATAACGACGCAATAGAAGTAGAGAATGCTTGTATTCCTCCGTCCTGCGATATTCCGATATGTGTTCTTAGAACATTTTGTATTAGGACGCATGCGATCTCATATACACCTGCGTAAAAACGCTAGTTTTATGCTAAAGATAACATACAAAAAGTGTGATGCAACAGTGCAACAATCACTTACAGACATAAGTCATATTTTATTAATCGTCTAGTCTTTACGCACGGCTGGTTATTAGAGATGAAATCATCGATATTTTAAAATCATTTCATCATGCAATGACAAAGTCAAAATCATCAATGCTTAAAAATCATTACAAGAATGACAATGAACGCGAACTTCGGTGATTCGGATCGGACGGTATCGGGCCGTCTCGGGCGCAGCGGGCGGTGTGACTGTGAATTGCGACGTTGCGAGACTGCGCGATCGGCGATACTGGACTGGAACTCACATGTTTCGATAAAATGACCGGGACTGGGCGCACGGAACGGCAACAATGCATTCACTTGCATTGTTTATGTTTGCGTGCGAAATGCGCGGCAAATCACGAATGCAATTTATCTAGCATTTAGTATTTCGTGAATCATTGTTTTGGATAGACGAGGAAGAACAACCACCCTAATTTAATTTTACGCGTACGAAATACGTAGTATAATGTGTTGACTCGCTATAATTAAATTGGGTTTACATACGTTATAGTGAATTTAGTTCAGTTAAATTGCCATGATATACTAAATAGTCATATCTTGCAGCAAATATCACTAATGGAAACATATTGATGATTTTAAATAACGATAAATCAATACCTAAATAACCTGCAATGAATGTCACAAACTAAGAAAATTTAAATTACGCGGCCAACTGACAAACTCGACTCATGCCTACACAAATAACTAATGATAATTTCACTAAGCCGTTCCGCGATCATTCAGTATCTACTCACAAATGAAGTGACGAGATCTAATACTCAAATAAAAATCATTGATGATTTTGTCATTGTTCTCGTCACCGATATTTTTTTGTCATTGTCATGCAGTCACCGATACAGAAAAATCATCACTCAGCCCATCTCTACTGGTTATCTCGGAACCATAGAGGAAAGTAATCTCGGAACAAAAAATCGTGGCATTAATAGTCGTATTTGTCTATGGGTGAAACGTCTCAAAGTGACAACCGCCCCTCGCCCTTTCCACTTTGTCGCCCGTGCAATCGACGCCATATTTGTTTGTTGTACGTCTTTCATAATGATCGTAAGTTCTGTGGTCACTCAAATGGAAAAGCAAAAACTTATAATAGAGGAAGAACAAAAACAAAACAGTTTGAAACATTTTATGTTAATGGATTATGTAAGGACATTGATGAACATACACACCACTATTGCCACATCATTGTCTGTTTAAGGTATGGTACTACTAAATATCAATACTTATTGTCGGCGACCAGGCTCACTAGGGCACAAGTAGCGTGCGGCCCTACGTCATACAAGGCGCGATAGTTTGTAAGTTTCTTGTAAAAGTATTAATGTTTTAAATTTGTTTCTAGTTAGAATTTGATTTTCAAAATATGACCCTATCTGTGCACAATAGCACAAGTAGCGGGTAGGCCGCGATGTTAGATTCATGTAATATCGAAAGGTTTAAAGAATTTTATGTTTAACTTAAATTCCAGTAATAAAATTACTGTTATGTGAGAAATTTCTAGTAGATTTATATTAGATTTACATCAAAATAGTAATAGAATGCTTGTTTGAATATGTTGAATGTGTTTAAAGTAAATTTTAAGGAAAACTTACGAGTTTAAAAAATTGTCATAATTACGTAACTTGAAAACTCACTTTTTTTTTGTTTTTAGAGATATCTCTTTGATTTTAGTGTTAATCGAAAGGTCTAGACTCAAAACCTTTTTCCACGTTTGTATGATTAAAATCGGTTCACAGAATTAGAAGATATGGCCATTTTTATGTATAAAATTTTACATTGGTAATAATTCTTAAATGGTTATTTTAAAGGATATGATTACCAAGTAATTAACTTAAATGAGTGTTTTTCTATGTACATTAGCATATAAAAAAAGAATTTATAAGGTTGTGTAAAGTGTCTAATAAGAAATAAAGTAACACTCATTTCCGAGAATTCGGCATGCACTAACGAAAAAAGTATAAAAGGAGGGCCATTTTTCGGGTAAATTCCAGCCCGTCCCATCTTTTGATGTCCTCCCTCCGGATAACGCCCTAAGCCGAGGCTCGAACCCCGCAGGGGGTGCCCTTAGTGCGCGTTCATCCTAAGCTTTTTAGCTTAGTTTTATATATGTGCCCTGGCTGGAGGCTTTGAGTGTAGTAGCTTGAGGCAGCCACAGGATTGACCGGTTAAACAGCCATGGTTTTTCTAAACCAACTGTGAGATGCCATACCGAAAAAAAAAAAAAAAAAAAAAAAAAAAAAAAAAAAAAAAAAAAAAAAAAAAAAAAAAAAAAATCGGGTAAATTCAGGGATTCGCCGCGCGCCTACGCTTAGTGTCTCCTACGCCACCGCCGTACAGTTCTTATTTTAATTCGTTCGGACCCGTTCCGCATACCACAGAGCGCGCGCCGCTGCTTGGTAACAGGCATAGACGCGTGTACGGTGGGAACCGGCCGTCAGCCTCCGGTGTGCCTACACACCGGGGTCACGATAGTCGCGCTCCCAGTGAAATGCCCCACCCGGGGCCATCACCAAAAGGCCCTTCTCAGGGCCACCAACAACATCGCCGAGACGAAGAAGAAGGAAGTGCCCGGCAGCGACGGCCAATTCAACACCTGACCTCGCCCTCATCGCCGGCACCACCGTCACCACCAGACATCCATCAGTCACCACAGCACCCCAGAGCCCAGCTCCCACCAGCCCGGGTAAGCAGACCGGCACAATTCAGGCCCGTGCCCATGGAAGAGCCCGGACCGGCGCGCGGCGCCCGCGCGCCGCACCCCTGCCGTGCGCCCCGCGCCCGCGTCCCAAAGCGCGCCGTCGGCCCGAGCCCAAGAAACATCGAGTCCCGGCATTATTAATATAGGTCAAAAACAAGTCCCAAACAGTGCAAAAGACAGTAAAAAAACAAAGTACCTACCAATAGTTCATTCGCCGCCAAACGTAGCTCATGACTCAAGCGCGAACAAAGGAACCGACGTTCCGCAAAGTCATGGTACGATAACACGCACACCACCGTCGTCGTACACGATGGACCCACGCGCATATCACGCACCCGCCAGTGCGCCGCGCGCAAGCGAGACAGTGCGCGCCCGCGCGCCGGGCGCGAGTAGGACAGCGGGTTTACCGTTACCGCGCCCGAGCGAGACCGCACCGCTGAGTGGAAACGAGACGCAAAATCTACGCGCTTGCACGCCGCCAGCGCATGAATATCACGCACTCCCAACCGATGCTTCGAGTGCTCCGTTATTACGCGCGCCGCCGACTACACACATGTCGCCACTAGCTCCCAGGGGATTGGCTCCAGCATCGCCATCGTCACGGTCCATGTTTTTGCCGTACGGGGGCTCGGACGCCTCAGTCGCGTCGGCAAGGGCGGAAATGAGTGCATCAAGTGCCGACAGCGACCAACACCGGGACAACAGCAGTCTCCAGAGGACGCGGCCCAATCAGGAGCGACGATGGGGATCAAGCTCATCCCTGCCGAACCTGTCCACACCCCCGGAAAACCAAAAAAAAAATGTGAGTACAGCACCACACAATAATACTAGTACCAACTGTGATATGGGCATAGAAAAGTTGCCCACAAAACCTCCCCCGTCCGTCCGACCCGCTCAACGCAGGCAACGTAGCCCAGATGAGGGGGAACAGGAAGAGGCCAAACGACCCTGTGTGGACTCCCATTACCACAGCTGGACCCATGCACCTCCTTCGCGGAGATGGCAGGCAAGCCGCGAACGCTATATAAGCCCGCAAACGAAACAGCCCCCCCGCCCGCTGCCCCTCCTGGCATCGCGGCAAAAACTCAGAAAAAAGTTAGATACCCTCCTTTAATAGTGGAGAAGCTGCCCGAATGGGCGCGACATTTCCGCGCCCTAAAAGACAAACTACGTCGGGCACCAAGTGCGCGGCCCTTCGGTGAGGGGGTGAAATTCACCCCACAAACTGATTCGGAATTCAGACTGGTCCAGAGTTACCTCACAGCTCTGGAAAAGGAGGCCAATGTACCCTGGTTTTCCTACTCGCTACCAGCAGAGAGAAGCCACAAAGTGGCTACCCAACCAACAAAAAGAGTTTTTAAACTATCTCCAGGAGATCATTTCCCTAGGACTATATGAGACTTATATCCGCATATAAGTCCGGAAAAGGGCCCACTTTATAAGTAAACTTTTACTTATATCGTGTTTATAATAGACCGCTTCAATGCCGTTTTACGCCTATATTGCTCCTGTAATAGAATTAATATAAGTAAATTATAGGAAAATTTGAGAGAGAGAGAGAGAATACGCGCCTCGCAATGCTTCTTTAAGCTCACATTTATTGAACAGTCGAATTGTATTGTGTCGGTCCAGGAATTGTTTAAACTTTTTGAATAAGGGTAAGTATAGTATTTATGTAAATATTACTTAAGTTTAATTTAATAATAATAAATGTCAACCATAGTAGAAAATCAAAAGCTTATTGTTGTTAGTCTGGTGTATATTCGTAGGGGAATGTGAATTTTCTGAAAATTCTATCATGGTTTTAATTAAAAATTTAAAGCGCTTCTTGTAATTTACTTATTTACATTTTAATATTATTTATTTTATTATGAAAATATCATGAACAGTTACCATTTTTTTCGGTGAGCATTGCCAAGTGTGACTTAGCGCAAATATAAGTAACATTGGTTCTATATTGGCGAGTGTTAAAACCGAAGAAGATTCGCCATATTATTATATATTGTTACCAATTAGGGTTCCACATTACTCAGATAAAAACAAACTCTATTGATATTCATAGATTAGCATGTTATAGGAATATTGTAAGGGTTTGTTGTGCGTGCTAGGTTAAACATTAGTTTAAACATTGTTTTTATTTAATTTAATGGTTATGTTATAATTAATATCTAATTATTATATTCAGGTTGCCAACGATCGAAATAAAAGTATGGTGATATTCCTGGATATCGATCGATTTTTAACAAAAAATTATTTCCGATCTCTAAAGAACTTAAAATGGCCTTGGAGTGTTACACATTTCTTGCTATCGGAGACATGACCCGGTTGTCAAGTCATGGTTTCTACTAACACTAGAGATTTTCATTTTACCAAGAATCGAGACGACATCAAATCATTGCTGAATCAAGATTGGTTTTGGTGTGATAATTGTTCTACCTACGCAGTTTATGATCACTATCCGAGAGACGAGTGTGAAATTTGTAACTAGTACCTAACTAAATATGTACTACGTAACACAATATTTATAATTACCTAGTTTTATGTGAGTAAAAATGAACTATGAACTTATATTTTTACCTAGTTATTTATTAGAAACTAGCATAATTTTCAGTATAAGTTGAAAAGACTTCAAGTATCTGATATATGAGCAATAATAAAAAAAATCTTAAGGATCTATCTACGACACAATACGGGGAATTACCGCGCGCACGCTTTTAATTTGGTGTTATGTTAAGGTCGATTTACATCAAACGAGCGAATGCTCATTCTATCCCCACTACAGCTAATTCTTCTAGTGTAAACAGGCGTAGAGCATTCCTTCGTTGTTCTTAGTGCGTTCGCAAAGATTCTATGGAATATTCTAAGAATGCTCGCTCGCTTGATGTAAACGGCGCAAGAGCGCGCGAACAGTTGCTTAGAGCGTTCTAGCGTGTTCGGACGTGCTCGCGCCACTGAGCGGTCTCATCAAAGCGTTCTTGTGTTCTAGCGATTGTTTACGTATCTTATCGATTAAGTTATGGATTGGTCTCAAGAAAAATGGTTATTAATGATAGAAGCCTACCGCAATTTCAGATGTCTGTGGGATCCGACGTATGAAAACTATAAAAATACAACTTACAAACAAGATGCTTGGCGGGAAATCGCAAAACAACTGGAACATAATGTTAAAGAGTTAAAAAAAAAGATGGACTCGCTTCTTGCATCTTACCGCCGGGAAAGGCAAAAAACAATGAGTACGAAGTCAGGCAGCGGTGCCGATTGTATTTATAATTCTAAATGGTTTGCATTTAAAAGCATGCACTTTTTGATGGACAAATATAAACCGAGGAAAACAATTGATTTCGACACTAACCAAAATAAAAACATGGTAAGTAGGTAGTTATGTTTATTTATTGGGTATTCTACCATAATTTTAGGTTGGGTTATTTACGCTTTTTATAAAGTAACATATCGCTTTCATTATGCAATATTGTTTTGCCATGGCAAAATATCAGTCAAATTAAAATAGTCTGAAAATTCTTTCCGGATATTTTCACATTGCAAAGTGTGTCTTCGTCCAGTGTTGGGTAACGGGAGAAATGATGATAAACGGTCCATATTTCTCCACTGGCCTGGAATGACGACGTCATCTTCAATTCTGTCCATCATGCCCGGTGAATTATACAGCTTCCTAGAAGCTTTCCTTTTCATCAAATAATTATGTAGGTACACGCAGGTTATTTACGATGAGAGATGCTTTATCAGGTTGTAGCAACATAGGTTTTCGCAATACACGAAAAACTGCTGAAAGAATGCCAAATGCATTTTCTACTATTCGTCTTGCTCTAGACAAACGGTAGTTGTAAATTCGTTTTTCGGATCCCCTGGCATGAGTACCAGGATACGGCTTCATGATGTGTCTTTGTAATGGGAATGCATCATCTGCTACAAATACGAATGGCATATTCTGTTGTCTTCCTGGAAGGCTTTGGTCATTGGGCAAATTTAATTCATTATTTTGTAGTTTCTGATAGAAAGAAGTGTTTCTGAAAACTCCGCCATCTGATATTCTGCCCTGACAACCAATATCGGCGAATATAAAATTGTAGTTAGCGTCTACTATGGCCATTAACACCACACTGAATGTGGATTTATAATTAAAAAAGTCGCTTCCGCTGTTAATAGGTGCTTGTATGACGCAGTGTTTCCCGTCTACAGCGCCAATACAGTTTGGAAAATTCCACTTCTCATTGAATTCCTGAGCGATTGATAGCCATTCTTCTTCTGTTGACGGTGTCTGAAATGAATAAAAAATTATTTTAGGGTGTATATTAATTAAACCATTTTTTTACAGGCTGATGAGCAGGAGAATGAGCGAATTGAACAAGAAACTCCGGTAGTGGACCCTAATGCAGATACACAGTCAGATTCAACAACACATTCACAACCTGCAGCTTCAGTAGGGTCAAGAAACACCACAGCACAATGGCAACCATCAACATCACTGCAATCTGGCCACACAATACCACCAAAAAAATCAAAACATGAAGACCCTCGAGTAGCCGAAGCCTACCGTATTTTAAAAGATACACATGATTCAAAGATAAGGGACAAGAGTCAAGCTTTTGGAAATCATGTTGCTTCAAAACATCGCGAATACTCAAAAAGGACGAAAGCGTATGTTGAACATTACATAAATAATATACTGTTCGACGCTGATTTGGGGAAATTTGATTATGAGTCAAATTTAGCATCAACTTCATATTCAGACAGTTCACAAAATACTTGCATTGTGTATTCTGTAGCCTCAGATCAATCCCCTCCACCCAACCAAATGGAAGCCAGTTCAGAAAGTAATGCCAATTTAGGCCAACAATTACACATTCCGGATGATACCGCAACTGAAGAAACCAGCGAGTCTTTGCTGCATTTTATTAAAAAAATTAAGTAACATGTATATCTTTTCTAGTTACTTTTTGTTTATTTAAGTTCTCTGATTGTGTTTTTTTAAATAAATATCTTAAAATAAATTGTCTTAGTTTATTTACTTACTTTCACTAATAATTACGGTCGTGATAATAGGTGTGTAGGTATGTATAAAAGTAATAAATTTACTTACCTTAGCATAGTCTTGCAATGCTTCATTTATTGCAGCACATACTTCAGATATAGCATTACATATTGTCGATTTAGACATTTTAGTAAAATACATGAGGCTTTCATAGGAATCTCCAGTTGCCAAAAATCGCAAAGTCACTGCTAGTTTGTCATATCGATGGTCATACGTTGACAACTCGTAACCCACATTTTTTCTCAAAATGAGTTATGTACATCAAAATTTTTTAATTTAAGCGCCGAATCTTCCCATTGACAACTCGTAATGCACAAAAAATGTCACTCGAACAATTTATGCCACAGTTGACAACTCACAATTAACAGGTATCAACTTGACTTCACTAGTGCGCGAGTTACGAGCTGTCAACGCAAATACAGTTCGCAATATTCACTGACACAGTAACATTACGGCGCGAGTTTAAATTGTTTAATAATACTTTTATATGTAATTACAACTTTTAATACGTCTATTTATTTCCGAAACGTATTCCTGAAGGTGTATTGGTAAGTTTTTTTTTTATTTGACGTAAATCGCTCAATAAAAGCTCACTATTTAAATTTTAAGCCATCCTATCATCCATACCTTAATGTAATACTAATTAATGAGAACTATTATTCAATAATATTTAAGGTAATAATGATAATAAAACCTTAAGCTATTTGTACTCATTAATACTCACTGATTTAACTAAGTAGTATTCATTGGTATAGGATTTGTTTTGGTCGACGCTTATTTTTAGATACTTTGACTATTATTCTTTATCAACTATGATCCATGGGGCAGGCATTAGGGTAATTAGGTACTTAAATAGTTATTTTGTTTTTAGTGTTATCATGGAGAAAAACAGTGAAGAAGAGCTTTTTAATGAGGTTGTAACTGGCTTGAAGGACCAAGGACTTGCGATTAACGTTTCTTGTAATAAGAGGTGTGAGTTTGTATATGAAAGTCAATCACAAGAATCATTTCGAAAGTCACCGAGCTCTTGCGAGTTACAGTTGTACACCTACGAGGTAAATAGAAACGGAGAAATGTTACTTTTGACAAAAACTAATTCATCAGATCAACTTGAGAATGTTCCCCTGGAAGTACTTAACGATGAAGATAATGGCGGGACAAATACTTTGACAGGTTCACTTACTGTCTTAAACGAATGTACTACTTCATCATTTTTAAGCCAGCCTCAGCCTTCTTCCAGCCCACATCATAACTCAGAAATTATTATCGAGAGTATTGTAGAAGTCATACCTGGTGCAGAATCTCCTACAATTTTGAATCAATACGATTTTGATTTTGGTACTTCTCATATTGTCGAAGAGGAGACACGAAGTAATACAGACTCTCCTACTATTTTCAATTCATATAATTTTGAATTTGAAACTTCTCATGTTGTTGAGGAGACACGACGTGATACAGACTCTCCTACTATTTTGAACTCATATGATTTTAACTTAGATCCTAGGTTATCAATTTCTCATGTAGTACCCACGCGTGATGATCGTAACTATGATCCGGATCAGACGTCCTGTTCTTCTGAAGATGATGATAGTTGTATAAATGAAGGAAATAGTACTGGAAGGAAGACAAAGAAAAGAAAACGTTTAGCTGAATCAGAAATTTGGAAAGCCCGTATGAATAAAAAGTTACGAGAACAAGGGAAAGACTACATAGGGTGGAGAAGAAATGAAAGTTCATGTAATACGCATAACACACCACGAGCAGCACGAACATTGAAAGAGACTTGCAGTTCAGCATTTTGTCGCTCCTCCAAAGAACGCCACTGCCACGAATTTACATCAGAATGTAGACAGCGATTGTTTGATTTATTTTGGAGTTTAAGTTGGGATCAAAAGAAAATGTTTGTGATTAACACTACTGACAAAATAAAAACTTTAAGACCCAATGGAAGTACCAGAAGAGGAGCGTCACTTCAATATTACTTGAAACAAGGGGATAAAAAAATGAGTTTGTAAGAAAATGTACTTAAATACTTTATGTATTGGAGAGTGGTCGGTCAGGAGCTGGGTTAATAAATCCGATAATGGTATGTTTGCAAGAGAAAGTGCTGAGCAAATAGAGAAAAAAAAGACAGACGTCACGTGAATTTTTAGTCGAGTTTATAGAAAACTTACCAAAGCTCCCATCACACTACTGCCGCAAAGACACCAGTAAGGCATACTTAGAACCCATTCCCGGAGGCATGAAGGAAGTGTATAGGACCTACACTGAAGCGAGCACAATAAAAAATCTGGTACCGTTATGTCGAACTATGTTTGATAAGATTATAAAAGAAAAAAATATTGGCTTCCAGCAGCCGAAAAAAGATTTGTGTGATACGTGTCTAAGCTACTACACTAAACAAATATTGGAACAGCAATATAAAGATCATCAGCTAAGAAAACAAAATGCAAGAGAAGAAAAAGAAAAGGATTTAAAGGAGGCAGGTGAAGGAAAATGTATTGTCTTAGAACAGGATGTTCAAGCTGTGAAAGTATGTCCATACATAAGAGCCAGCAGCGCATATTACCGAAGAAAGTTAATCAACCACAATTTTACAGTTTACGAATATCCATCCAAAAAAGTAAGATGTTATTGGTTTTCAGAAGTGAACGCTGATACTCAGGCATCAGTTTTTGTTAGTTGTATATTAGACTTACATAATATGATTTTAAACTTTGAAGGTGAATTTGTAGCAAAGCCTATAATTATTTGGAATGACGGTTGCACCTATCAAACACTCGACGCTCGGCACTGGTCACGGACGGTTGTGTGCTTGCGCTCTCCCGTTCATGACTCAGTGTTCTTGAGTCATATTCCGTTGCGTTTACGTAACGATTCTCGTAGTCGCCCGACTACATCCGATCTCCGATCGTCAATCGATTGGACTAAGATCGAAAAAAACGGCCTTTTTCAAGGCTATCTTATTTCTATAACAGAAAATACGTGTGTGTAGCTTCACTAGGCCCCTTCTGGGTAAAACCACAGTTTCGTGGTCACTCGGTGGATACCATACGGTGCCAACGAAGCCGAGTGGGGTGTTGACCCAGCACACCCGCTGATCCCCTTCAGGGTGAGGCAGTGAATTGGCCGGGTCCCAGTGTTTGGCCTTGGGGGATCTCCTAGCCAACACGTGGTGACAGTATTCCCTTCACAGCTACACACCCTGTGTCGGTCGGGTGTGTCTACACCCGGCGCACTAGACTGGTCAGGACCCCGTTGCACATTAAGATAGGCAACGGGCCAAAGCAAGCTTAGGGCTCACAATTAGGCACCCATCCTCCCTGTCTACACCCGACAGGGAGGGATTACTCATCCCCGGCATACTCACCGGGGAAATAGGTATAGGGAAAATAGGAAAATAGGACGTTTAGTATTCAGTCAAAATGGAGGCTTTTCAGGGTGACCCAGAAATGACCTCACATCGCTCAGGAGCGATAACGCCAGACTCCTAGACTTACTAGGCAGAGTCCTCCTCAAGGATCCCTCTTTAATTAATGAATTCGGTCTCGAGTTTAAAGTCCTCACTGCTTCACAGAATGCGGACAGAGACCATTCCGACCCTCAACCCAGTCCCAGTCAAAGTCCAAGTCCATGTCCCTCAGACATGGACACGAAAGTCGCGTCCGCTAATACGGCGCGCACTCAGACCCCCCATCCCTATTTCGTCCCAGACGCTAAGGCACATGTCTCTGCTTCCTCCTCTTCCTCCCACTCGGATGACGAAGGCTTCACCCAAGTCACGGGTAAGGCTAACAAGAGGAAGAAGAAAAGACAGGGCTCTTCCCAGGCCGCCAAAGTCGCCGCTATCGACGACTCAATCTCCCCCACCCCTCCGATAGTTAGCCTCACTGACACCGCTACACGCGCTACAGTAGCTTCCCCTCCCACCTCCCCCCGCCCGATTGCGTCATCCTCTCAGGCTGACGTAACTATTATTAGCTCCGGCCCTAAAAAGGTCGCGCCTCCACCTCCCGTGTTCATTCAGGACAAGGAGAAGTGGACGGCAGTCTCAAAGTGGTGTGTAGAGCTAAATATAGCCTACACAAACGCTAGATCAACCCAACAGGGTATTAAAGTTCAGGTCCCGTCGTCGATAGACTACAGGGAATTAACTAGGGTCCTGAGAGACAGAGGTGTGTCATTCCACACCTACTCTCTCCCAGAAGACAGACAGATTAGGGTGGTGATCAAAAAGATCCCCAAAGAAATCCCCCTCTCCGAAATCTTAGCCGACCTTCAGTCGCAAAAAATCCCCGTCGATGAGGTGCACCATATGCACCGCTCGCGCGGTGGGGAAGCTTACGACATGGTTCTCGTCGTATGCTCCCCTACCGAGGGGTATCACCCCATTTTTAACGTCAGGACCATCTGTCATCTAGCGGGCTTCACTATCGAGAAGCCCTGGAAAAATAGCGCGATCGGTCAGTGTCACCGTTGCCAATTGTACGGCCATTCCCAAAGGAATTGCCACGCAAAACCCAGGTGCGTAAAGTGCCTGGGCGACCACGGTACCACTGACTGCCCGCGCCCAAAAGACGGTAACGAGTGTCAAACCCCGCCTAGTTGCGTGCTGTGCGGCCTCGAGCGTCACACAGCCAACTACCGCGGCTGTTCAAAAGCCCCTAAGGCTAATTCAGGTAAGCTGACTAAGCGATTAGACGCTAGACAGCTAAAGCAAAGGGATTTCCAACCCTTCCCCTCCTCTCAGATTCCCGAGCGGCTAAGCCCTCAGAGGCCTAGCCCTTGGTCTCAAATCAATCACCAGAAGGCTTTTCCAGCCCCAGGTACCCCGCGCCCCCCTCTCCCTCATACCCCTCTATACACTCTCATGGACCCGCGTGTCCGAATCCCCCCTCCCCCCGGATTCTTAACTCCCCCCGCACCCCCTGCGCCTTCAGCGCCCCCCGCGAAACCCGCTAACACTACCGCTCCTAAAGCCCCGCGCCCCGCCCCACTCCCGTGGCCATCACCGAGCTAGACCCCGTAAATAATGCATTTGGCATTATATCTTCGACCTTTATGACCTTCTGCACCCCCAGGGCTACGCAAATGGCTCATGACACCGCCCACTCATCATCAATCTTGTCTCCCGCATAGGTCCCTCTGACCCCAACCATCCCCCCTTCACTAGAAAGGTGACGGACTGGAAGAAAGTAAGCGTTCAGCTGAAATCCAACACGTCCCCCTTATTAGACGCAATTCCCGATCAATTTGACTCAATCGCTGACACGACGGCCGTGATCGACTCACTCACGGAGCACGTACAAACCGTCCTGAGCGACTGCTCAAGGGAGGTTCCAGCAACAGAACCCTGTTACTTGAAACTCCCGGACGATGTGCGTGCTCTGATGACTGAGAAGAGCGCGGCCACTCGTGCCTACAGTGTCTTTCCTTGCGCCGCCAACAAAGCCCACATGCGCTATTTACAGAGAACTGTAAAGACACGTATTGAGGAGCTGCGTGACGCGGGCTGGGACAAGATGCTGGGTGATCTCGAGCCAACCCATCTAGCCTTCTGGGAACTCCAGAGGAAACTCAGGTCCACTCAATCAGCCTCTATGCCCCCTCTAGTCCGCCCCGATAAAACCATCGCCTTCGATGACATCGACAAGGCCGAGTGCCTAGCCGACAGCCTAGAAGCTCAATGCTCTCCCAGCTCCATACCAGTAGACAAAGCTCACCTCGACGAGGTCGACGCCGAAGTCGAACGTAGATCCTCCCTCCCTCCCGTTGAAGACCCTGATTTTCCCCTGCCCCCCATCGAACCAGATGAGGTACACGAGATTATCAAGGGTCTCCATATTCGTAAAGCCCCCGGTTCAGACGGACTCACCAATAGGGTGGTCCAGCTCTTCCCAGCCCATTTAATCATGCTACTGACCACCATCTTCAATGGTGCATTAGGCAATAACATCTTCCCCCAGACGTGGAAAGAGGCCACAGTCATAGGAATCCCAAAGCCCGGCAAGCCTAAAAGCGAGCCCACTAGTTACCGCCACATCAGTTTGCTCAAAGTCCTCGGCAAAATCTATGACAGGCTTATTTATAAGCGTCTCAGAGACTACGCAGAGACCAAGGGCCTCATCCCCAACGAGCAGTTCGGCTTTCGAACTCAGCACTCTAGCGTGCATCAGGTCCACCGTATTGTCGAGCTGGTCAGCGGTGCTCTCACCCAAGGCCGACACAGACAGGTGCGGTCTTCTTCGATATTGCGAAAGCGTTTGACAAAGTCTGGCACAACGGCTTAATATATAAGCTTTACAAACTCGGTGTGCCAGATCGTCTCGTGCTCATCATTCGAGACTACTTGTCGAACCGCACCTTCCGCTTCCGTATCGAAGGAGCCCTATCCTCTCCCCGCCCCATAAGGGCAGGAGTCCCTCAGGGCTTCGTGATAGCTCCCCTCGCATTCACCCTATTCACTAGCGATATTCCCAAACACAGATGGACGCACTTGGCTCTGCTCGTAGACGATACTGCGATCATCTGTAAAGGCAATACCAAAACGATGCTCCTAAACCTGCAAAGGGCTGTCAATAACCTTGGCGCCTGGTTCAGGAAATGGAGAATCGAGGTCAATCCCGACAAAAGTCAAGCGGTTTTATTCACAAAACCGAGATCCAGAGCCCTCCCCCTCCCCCGACCTATCACCTTGTTCAGCAAGCCGATCCCTTGGGAGAAGCGAGCCAAGTACCTCGGTGTTATACTCGACCATCACCTCTCCTTTTCAGAGCACATAAAGTCGGTTCGCTCGCGAGCCGCTTTCGCTCTCGGTAGACTTCATTTCATTCTCAATGCACGCAGCAAATTGTCACTAAAGTGCAAATTGCGAACCTACACAGCGTGCATTCGCCCCATCATGGCCTATGCGGGATCAGTCTTTGCTCACGCCAAACCCCATTCCAGCCATAGGATGCAGACCCTACAGAACCGTTTCCTTCGTAAGGCCACGGGAGCCCCCTTTTATGTCAGAAACGAGATCCTCCATCTCGACAGTAAGATCCCAACGATCCGCCACTTCCTAAAACGCATGTCCAAGAGTTACTTTGACTCCGCTCCCAAACATCGCAATCCTCTGATTGTCGAGTCTGCCGACTACATCCCTTCCCGTATCAGTCAGATTCGCCGACCGAAGCATTCTCTTTCCGACCCAGATGACCCCATTACACTCCTCCAGGAGCAGAATAGGGCCACCAGTACAGTATACAAGAACAGACGCCTCCCGTCATTCCGACCTCGCCGCCGAGGTCCTTTGCGATCGCGACCGCGTCCCCGAGTCAATGATACTCCTCCCCGACCCTTGCTCGAAAACGAGGTGCCAGCAGTTATTGCAGCTGAGCACGTAGCTTTAAATACCCCGCATAATAATCATGATGAAAATATAAAATTTGATCCAGCCTGTCCCTTCTTGCTGTCCTCCCCTCAACGATGCCCTAAGCCGAGGTTGGTACCCCAAAGGGGGTGCCCTTAGCGAGCATTCGCTTAGTTTTAATTTAGAATAGTTAAAAGCTCCTGGCTGGAGGCTCTAAGTGTAGAAGCTTAAGGCCACCACAGGAAAATTTCGGTTAAGCAGCCAAGACCTTAGTGGTCAAAACTGCGAGAGGCCATTAAAAAAAAAAAAAAAGCACCTATCAAAATAGGAATGCAGTATTAGCAAATGCTCTATCCAACTTTGCTGCTGTGAATAATGTGGTTATTTACCACAAATATCTAGAACCTGGACATACGCAGATGGAAGTGGATAGCGTTCATGCTGCCATCGAACGTGGCATCCAAAAATATGAGTTTTATTGTATAAACCAGATGGCAAAATTTACTTTAAAATTAATATTTGCGACGGAAACTATTCTTTGTTGCCAAGTAGGCCAAGAAATATAAATTTTCCCATAACAACCTACGAGCAACTTTTTAAGGACTCGCCTAAACTTACTTCATGCAAATTTAATGACTTGCGAGCTCTTAAAACTGTAATACCTTCAGATTATCACTCTTTTTATGATAATTTGCCGCACATGTAATTGTTTCAATCTAATAAAATTGTGTTTTTTTTTAAATTGACAACTCGTAAGTAATCATTGACTGCTCGTAACACGTTAGTAGTGAGGTTTTTTGAATATTGTTTACTCGTAACTGTTTGTGTATTGATTATTTATTGAAAAACCTATGTGGGAATTTTATTGTTTTAAATTATATCAATAAATAATTCGATTACCTACCAACTACTTTTTTTTTTTTTTAATTTATTTTCGAAATTATACAATTTTTTCCCTCTCCTGTAAAATTTGACACATTGCAGTTACGTGTTGTCAACCTTTGACCATCGATATGCAGGAATCGAGTCTCTAAAATTCGTACTTGATTTTCGAATTTTTTCGCTGGTCAGAGATAGTAAATGATCAAAATCCTCTAGCGCCATTCTACAAAAGTTTTGGAATTGTCCACTTTCTTCTTGTTTTTGCATATCCGTCATTGTTTCACCTACATTATCCAGTTTCCTTCGATGCATTAAATTTGTAACCCACCAACGTCTCTTCATTCTTTTATTTTTGAGTTTTTGCGACAAAATAATAAATGCAGCACTTGCAATAATGATATCGCTGTCAGAGTCAGACATAACGAAGCACTACCAATACTAACCACAGAATTGACACGAATGAGCAAAGAACATTCGATCTAGCTTTTGTTTACACTAAAAGATTACGAAAGAATGCTCTTGTTCTAGCTCTAGCTCTATGTTCGTTTGATGTAAATCGACCTTTAGGTTAGAGCGAGCGAGCAGTATGAATGAAACTGTTGAACAGTGAGGACGTAGTCTCGTGCTTAGTTGAAATTTTTGTGAATATTTTTTTATTATAAGTAGGTAAAGATGTTCTATGTCACGAAGTCCGTTTGGCTATGAATGTTGTCAAGCGTGCACATGCACATTGTTTTTGTGTGCGTAACCTCGAGAGCGCTCAGTGTCGATCGGGACACGGTCCGGATCAGTAGTGGTTTTTAGTTCGCGCCAAATTGTTTCACGGAGTAAGGTCAGCATGGCAACAAAACGAAGAAGAGTTGTCCATAGTGAGGTAATATTTATTTATACGTTTTCAATTAAAATGTTATACAAAGATACTTAATATAGCAATAGAAGTATTTATAAAATGAATGTTTTTTTGTGTTATAAAATGTTTATATTACTTAATTATTTTGATTACATTTTGTTTTAGGGTCGAAACATGATAGCTAGTGTTTATTATTTTCTGCGAGAAGAATATGAATTTACAAAATCATTAATGGAACTCAACTGTGATTTGTCTCATTTACGAGACATTACACGCCGTACAGCTGAAGCTACGGGTGTGAGCCAAAAAACAGTTCAAAGAATATTAAAAGAAGAGAAGGAATTGCCATCCACTTCATCAAAATTCACTTCACCTATGAAGAAAAGGAGAAAGCGAGATAATAAAGTGGATATAGATAATTTTACAGCCGATGTGGTTCGCAGTACTGTACAAGATTTCCATATTGTCCATAAAGAAATTCCAACATTAGCTAAGTTAAGAACAGCATTGAATGAAAAAATCGGATTCGAAGGTTGTTTAGAAACTGTTCGCAAGTTACTGTTGAAATTAGGTTACAAGTGGCGCAAAACAGAGAACAACCGTAGTCTTGACGGAGCGTCATGATATACAAATGTGGCGTTTAAAATATTTAAAAAAAATAACAGAGTACCGCTCTCAAAGTCGGCCCATTGTCTACACCGATGAGAGCTACGTCTTTTTGACACACGTGCGAAACAACACGTGGGCAAATAAAAAGGAAAGAACTCCGTTTTTAAAAAAAATTAGCACAGGCACTCGCTTTATTTTAGTGCACGCGGGAACCAAGGATGGTTTTATTGAAAATGCTTCCTTGGTTTATAAGGCCAACTCAACAGCTGGTGATTATCATTCAAATATGAGCTATGATAACTATGTAAAATGGCTAAATGAAAAGTTGCTACCCAATTTACTTCCGCGCTCTGTCATTGTCTTAGACAATGCATCTTATCACAACACACGGGCTGAACGACTACCGACGCAATCTACAAAGAAAGCCGATATGCAGCAATGGCTCAGGGATAAGGGTATAGCATTTGATGAATCTCTTCTTAAATTGGAATTGTACGATACAATAAAGAAGTACAAAGCCCAACACGTAATCTACAAGATTGACGATTTTATAAAAAGCAAGGGTTTTGATGTCTTACGCCTTCCCCCTTATCACCCAGAATTAAATGCAATTGAAAATATTTGGGGGATCGTTAAAAATTATGTCGCATCTAAAAATATCGAGCAAAACATGACGAATACGGAAAGACTGATCAATGAAAGTTTGGGCCAAGTTAGCAGTGAAACGTGGCAAAAAACTTGTGCTCATGTTGAAAAAATTGAAAAAGACTACTTGAAATATTTTGATCTCGATTTTGAATTTATAATCAATGTACAAGATGATTCTGACGACAGCAAAACGGAATCGGAAATCGAAAATTTATCTGATAGTGATTGAAAATACTGAATAGTCCTACTTGTTTCGTTTCCATTCTGTAACACCAATGCTTAATTAAATGCCTACATATTCTTAATATTTTTGTATTTATTGCAACCTAATCTAATTTATTTACAAAATGTATATACTTTTAAAACCAAAATTTAATTTAGATTATTAAATCTCGACTTGAATATATATCAGATTTTTTTGCTAACGTTACCTACTTTTACACACACAAGCGCGCTTGTCGGGATACGTCACTACTACAATCAAAGCCGAACGGACTTCGTGAAATAGAATATCAATACCAGTATTAAGTTTTATTTATTTCAGTAGTTTCAATTCAAGTTTTGTTATTAGTGTTCAGTACCAAAAAGGAAAAACGGAATAATGTGATCACCTCGGTGTCTGTCCGTCCCGTCTGTCACAGCCGTTTTTCTCAGAGGATAGGTATTTGGCGTTGACAAATGAAATTTGGAATAGTTGTAGTAAATGGTAACCCAAAATCGGAATCGAACTTTAAAAATATTTTTTTTTTCTTTGGGAGCTCGTTAGGCCTCTGCCTCGAATCTTGCGGGCAGCGGGGCGGCGGCGGCGGCGGCGCGGGAGCGGCAGGATCTAATGCGTAAAATCAAATGGAACGGCCCTCGAAAACAGCGGCGACGCAGCCACGCGGGGGCGGGCAACGAGCGGTGCACTCAAGTCAAGCGGTGACCGCCCGCGCGTCTGCATTGCAGTGTTGTGTAATTTATGTAATATGTATAATGAATAAATTTGATTCAAAAAGATGTTGTCGCCGCTGTTCAGATATTTCGTTCGCGAATAAAAAGAAATATCTCGACGACACAACCACGAACACAACACTACGCCGCTATAGTGCCGCGTGATGTGCCCGCTGGTTTCAAGAACGGGTCTGCGTTGGCCGCCCCGCTCCCGCGCCGCCACCGCCACCGCCCCGCTGCCGGCAAGATTCGAGGCAGAAGCCTTACAGGAAGTCAAGTCGAGAAGCTAATAATAAAATAAAAGCGAGGGCCATTGAATGAATCACGACCGGCGAGTGATTCAAGTGTTAGAATCCTTCACTTGCTCGTGATTCATCTATGGACCTCGCTTTAAATCCGTCCTTTATTCACTAATAGCATAATATACTATTTTTAGGTCATAGTGTGGGGTGTCAAATGCAAGCGCGTTAATCTAATACCATGTTCACTTTCAGATTTTTACGATCAAAATGCCGTTTAAAGTAGTGCAGACAATGGAAAGAGGTAGACTGAGATTGACGTCTGTACCCGATCAATGGGAAAAGAATGGTAATTTGTTCTGGCCCAAAAATAAACAAGAAAAACTGAGAAGGCAAGAAAACTGTAATCCAGACCCAACTTGGACAGCTATCAATTGTATAGTAAAACGGAGAAATTTAAGAACTTGAAATAGACGCCATGTGTGATAGGTCCGACACCGAGACGGATAATGAGCGTTTTCGAACAAAACAGCTATCTCCAACTATCGAGTCTTTTAATCAGATGGCGCAGGAGTCGGTAGAGGTAAGTTTTACAGTAGTACTTTATTTACAGTTTATTCAGGAAAGTACTAGCTTTCCGCCCCGCGGCTTTGCCGGCACTAAACCTCGATGACCTCCGTTGAATTTGAGTTATTGCACCTTTGTCGTTAATGCAGAATTTACATAATTATTTTTCAGAATAATGACCAAGAAGCCAGTGCTGCTACTATGCCTCAACAAGAAACCGTAACCCTAGACGAAAGTTATGTTGCAGCCCTAAATATAGTTCAAAATCAGGAACCAAACTCTTTCCCAGAAGAAATCAACCTAGGCACTGAAAACAGATAATCAAAGCATTTTGATCTTGAATCAAGATATACAAATACAGCAAATACAAGCGGATGTGCAGACTATTAAATAGGATGTTAAAAAAATTCTTAATAATCAAAGTGCTCTGTTTGAACTTCAAAACAAATTAATATTAAAACATTCTGAGTTTCAGACGCAATTTGAAGAGTTCATAAGACTGTCTTCAAAATCGCCGATTCAAAGACAGGATGACGACGCAATAAAAATAATAAAAAGTTTAAAAGATTTCGATACTTTTGAAAAATACCTTTCAGATGCAATATTAAAAGAGGAATATCGAAAAAAAATGCGTGGGTTATGTAACAGAGGATCTGGAAAGGGCACTTCGAATGCATACTACCTGATTGATCATTTATTTGACAGAGAGTTTTTGAAAGGTTCATGGACAGGATCGTCAAAGGACAGTGACACCGTGAAAATTTGTTTCAAAGCTTTCCAAAAAACTATTAATTTTTTCTTTATGTTGTTAAGGAATCAGACGAGAGATTTACAAAAGCAGATTGCGAATTTTTTTTAAAAATTGTTTTAAAAAATGCTCGCCAACGCTGTGAGAGCAATAAGAGGACATCTGCTTCAAGACAAAGGATTAAGGGCAAAAAAATAAAGAAAGATACCATTGCAACATCTTCTGTACCCACCATAACTGCAGAACAACCAGGTCCAGCAAATTATGTACTTCCAGCACCTGAATCCTCATCGGAACAACATCAGAGAGGGGTTGCGAATGCGGAGGTGATTAATTAACCAATCACATGATTCTGTTGCTGTGCAGCCGAATAATTAATTACCTTTCTGTCATTTGTTTTTTTATTAGTTTTTGATCTCACCCATAACCCTCCTTTGGGATTGGGTCCTTGTTTATGGTTTATTTGACCATGGGCTTTAAAGTGCTAAAATACTTTTGAAATGATAACTAGTTTTAAGCAATTATTATGTTATTGTCACGTCGTCGTTAATTTGATTACCATTTATGTTACTTATATGCTATTATCTATTTTTTTAAATGTTTACCGGTTTTTAGAGCGCGTTTCCACAAAAGCGGAGTAACGCACCGTTTCCATACGTTTGATAGATGTAACTGTGCGTTTGCACTGGCGAAACATTCACAACAAAACATGTTGGAATCTATATTTTCTGTCAATTTTCCATACAATGTTTGACAGGAAGTAGCGATTTCAACATGTTTTGTCGTGATGTTTCGCCAGTGCAAACGCACAGTTACGTGACTCGAGCTGTGCGAGCACCGAACAGGCTGTCAAATGTTGGTATGAAAATGCCGGTCCACTCCGGTTATGTGAAAACGCACCCTAATATATTTTTGAAATCTTAGGTTTAGGTATTATGGTTACCACTAATGACAGTAGTATACTTAAAAAATGACAATCTTAAAGACCAAATATATAGACGGAGTTAAAGAGTTAATTTCTATAATAAAATTATAGTTGTATTACAGAGTTGTTACGTCAGTTATAGTGTAAGCTAATAGATACCTAGGTAGATTAACCGAGACTGATAAAAATATTCATGTAAGCTAAAGTACAAATTACTTCCGCCTACTTTTAAAATGTTATTGTACCGAACTCTGTTATTGATTGAATGATTAATAAAAATAAATGTAAAATTTCAATCTTAGTCTTTTTTATTTATACTAAAGTTGCCATTATTATAAACTATAAAGTATGTAATAATGGCACCAAATATAAATGTGTATTTAATAATACACTGACAAGTTTACACTTGATGTCTGCAGCTTTATACACATTTTTGAACTTATTAAGTTCCTGGCAATCACATTTACAAATGTTTAAAAATGATGACCTTATTGGTTCTTCAAAGGCATTTTGGGTGTTTCTGATATGATAGCCATGTATTTCTATTTCTTGCTCTTGTTTGTCATAATTTGCCGATATAAACTCCACCAAGTGATTTGATTTAGTTAGAAACAATTTATCTTGTTTCTTTGCTGACAATACAAACGTCCCCAAATCTAAAACCAAACCAGATTTGCCGCATTTTCCTTTCTTTATTATCGGACATTTCTTGCTTTCTTTAAGTCTCTCTATATTCACTGAAGACATTTCATTTATTCTTCTAGCTACTTGTTGAAGTGCTTTGTTTCCTTGCCTAACCATTTTTTTGATGGAGCAGAGTTTATTCTCAAAGCAATATGCATTAAAATTTTGGAGAATTCCAAATTTTTTTACCTCTTCAACCAAATGTAAGAGGTTATGTATATTACTAGTAATATAGTCTTTTCCATAAATGGACTTAAATTTTTCAACAAAATATGTTAACATTTCTTCAGCGACACGAAGTAACTGGAAATAACTCTCATTGGAGCAAATTGTGATAGCACAATATAAGTGCATGAAATGATTATAAGGTTCAGTCCTTTGGACTTCTTTAAGTATTATAAAACTGAGATAGTAAAAAAAACAACGATACTCAGATCCTTTCCAATGAGCTAGAACATCGACCGATCTTAACGATCTGTGTATCTCTTTAGGCATTTTACAATTTCTCAAAAAATTGTTAACCTTCTCTATATTCTGAGCTTTCCATTTCGTAATATATGTTCCAAAATTTCCGTCTCTCCAACCAATTAGAAGCCTCTTCATTAAGCCAAGATCTATTAAATGCAATGAGTCCGATACAGGAAAATCTTCAATCATATCGATGTTTAACTTTAATAACGGTGAATCTTTTTTGAGATGTTGTCCATACTTCTTTGAACGAAACTCGTAAACTCGAAATGTGTAGGTTTTCTTTATTTGTATCTAGTAGTGTTCGTGCATCTTTAGGCAAAACATCGTTTATTCTCACATGTATAACTTCAAGTAAAGAGTTTAATGCAGCATGAGAAATATTGAAGTTTAAAGCCCAGTTTTTAATAGAATAACGCAGTTCTAAATTTTTGTTGTATTCTGAAAGTTCTGTCTCATTATCGCTTTCAGAATCGCTCAATGATTTTTCATTATAACTTTCGTAGTCCGAACCTCTTCCATCTAAAGTAGTACTACAGTTATCTTGTCCGGAACCCTCACCAGAATTCGCGATGCGCTCTTCACCAGTTAAATTTAATACATCAGTGCTCACTGCGGTTAACATATCTTGGTAGTTTTTTTTAACTTTTCTTTTATAAGAACCACTTTTTTTTAACCGCTTCCACTTATTTAAATCCATTATCAATATCGTAGACAAAAACAGTTGCAATCTTAATGGCTGATGTCAAATCCTATAATAGAATTTGCGAAACTATATAAAGCGTGTTTTAGCCTATATTGGTCGTTTCAAGCAAAAGTGACCTTATAAGAGTTTTAACCAGGCTTGTTTGAGATTACTTAGATTATAAAACTACTATGGAATGCCTATATAAGTGTATCTAAGGTTATAATGGCATACGATAAAACTATATAGGGAACATTTTATCCTACTGCGTGCTGTTATAATCTTAGTGATTTTATTATCTTTGAAACGCGGATATAAAATACACTTCTAAGGTTATGTAAAACCAGACCAGAAATATAAATGCTTTTCAGTAGTTTAACTTGAATTTACTTATATTGGCCATAAAATATTAGCTTATATGAGGTTATAAGTATAAATAACAAGAGTGATTGCGCCTCAGTGTATACATTCCTGGTAGATGCTCCTCGAGGACTGCTCCTAAGATGTATGTTATCTATAGGCGCATATAAGTCTGAGTTACCGGATTAATTACTCCTGAGTGCAATTAGTTTTGTTCCTAGCTGTTATAGGACTCTTAATCCAGTAGGAGCCACGAAATATGATCCTATATACCGATATAAGTTCAAATTATAGGATTAATCGTACTGAAGTAAAAACGGCATTCATTAATGCTGTTAAAAGCGCAGTAGCATGTACCAAAACCATCATCGGAGCTATATAAGTCCACATAGCATTATAAAATCGCATTCCAGGACTACTTTGCTGGTTGGGTATTAGGGGGCTTCCGGTGGACACAGCACTGGAAGACATAGAGGAGGACCTCCGTGCGCTGGGATTTGAGCCGGAATACGTCCGCGTCATTAGGGCGCGACAAGGACGACCGGGCTGTATTTTCCACGCCGTTATAAAGAAAACAGCTAACCTACTACCGGGCATATACGAGATCAAGGAATTACTCTGTATGCCCGGGGTGAAGATAGAGGCCTGGCGTGGAAGGAAGGGGCCTGCACAGTGCCATAGGTGCCAACAGTTTAGGCACTCGTCCACGCAGTGCCACAGACCGATCGCTTGCGTCAGGTGCGGGGAGGGCCACGCGGCAAGGGAATGCCCGCGGCCGACAGGAGAGCCCGCCACCTGCATAAACTGCGGGGGAGAACACCCCGCAAACCACGTGAACTGCCCCTTAATGCGCAAGGAGGTGCGCAATAAGCAAGCGGGCACGGTCGCCATCACCGGTGGTACACGCCGGCCCAACATGGCATCCGAAAGGCCACCGCAGATTAGAAGGTTCACAGAATTAGAAGACATGGCCATTTTTATGTATAAAATTTTACATTGTTAATAATTCTTAAATGGTTATTTTAAAGGATATGATTACCAAGTAATTAACTTTAATTAGTGTTTTTCTATGTGTGAAATTTATAAGATTGTGTAAAGTTTCTAATAAGAAATAAAGTAACACTCATTTCCGAGAATTCGGCATGCACTAACGAAAAAAGTATAAAAGGAGGGCCATTTTTCGAGTAAATTCAAAAATCCGGTTAAGCAGCCAAGACCTTAGTGGTCAGTACTGGGAGATGCCCTTTTAAAAAAAAAAACGAGTAAATTCAGTCGCAGCCCAAACACCGAAGAGGAACATCAAATAATAGTGAAAGCCGAAGTCTCAAGAATATTGCAAAAATAATGATGTTTTATTTCGCCACCGTATAAGTCAAGTCATTGTGTGTCGTAGCACCCGGGTACGTATTCAGGGTACGTGGGGTGTGTGCTAGCCAGTGGAGCCACCTAGGCTCAGGGAACAGGGAGCGCACGCTAAATATAATTGGGAGATCGTCCCAGGGCGACTGGAGGTTCACGAGGCACCTCTGCCGTCCGCAACACTTATTATTTTCTTTCAAGTGTTGAACATTGAATGTGTGTTAAGCACAGCAAGCCAACAATGTTACACACATAAGGGGTTCGAAGAAAACCGATAGGGAAATCGTGGCCCCCGGCAACAGGGCAACCGAAGGAACACGGGTGGGTTTTAGTCAGTAAGAGTCAGACACGCCCTCCCGCTCCACCCAGAGCGGGAGAAGTTATTTGATAATTTCCCAACCAAAAAAAAAAAAAGGGGGTGTATTTATAAACATTGCTTAAAGTTGAGTGACATTCATACCTCAAAAATGTATGGTTAAACAGTTGCTAATCCAACTAACTTAACTTATGCAATGTTTTTATATAAACCCCATATTGTTTGTTGGTGAATACGAAATGCACCATCAAACGTAAACTTAACATACATTTAAATACCGTACATATATTTTCAGTTGCCTAACCTACTACTTATATGAATCTTTACTTAGCAATTTTAACAACAAAGTAAAGAAAGTAGGTAGGCAACAGAAAATATATCTAAGTACCTATCTTAAATGTTTTTCAATTATTGTTAATATTATTACTAAGTAAGAATATCAAAGTCAATTGTTATTTATAGCAGAATATTGCTGTTCTATAAAGTGACTTTGTGGATGGGTGTAATGGATGGTAGAATATATTGAAGATTTATTATTCTTTTTTTTTTCAGGTGTCAGGCTCAAGTACATTATTCAGCAAAAATTTTAACTGTCTTATGCACTTACAGCAAGCAGTACATACATAATCCATGATGATTTCTACAGGAAGACATTAGATTCCAAATTCCACTAATCCTCACAATATGTTTGTTCCAATTCCTTTTTGCCGCATGTCCAAATATTTCATATTAATGTGAATAGATGGTATTGTCAGTTAAGGTTGTAACAATTTAATAAAACAGTTTTATTTGTTGACCATAATTTATTTATTTCTATTTACTTTAAATCTAATGAATGACAGTTAATTTAGGTAAACACCTAATTAGTACCATTATAATAATAAAATTGTCTGTGTTTATATAAAACAAATAGTATTCAATATTTAATTGTTTCATTTAAAGTTATTTTTATTTGTACCTCTATAGTTCATAATTAAAACACTTCAAAGTTTACACTGTTATCAATTAACACATTAGGAACATACGTGTTTATATCACTGTTGTACAAAGCATATAATCAACAGTTTTCAAAAAAAATATCTTTCATGAAGGATCTTCAGTTTCTACTTTTGTACTTGAAGAAGCTTGAAATCTGAAGGTGACAAAGGACCTGCGGCAGCGGTACTGGGTCATCCACCTGCGACCCACGGTACGCGCCGTAGAAAAGAACTGCGCCTACTGCCGAAGACGTCGAGCAACGCCGCAGCCACCAGCTACGGGGGACCTGCCGCACGCCCGCCTTGACCCGTTCCACCGCCCGTTTACTAACTGCGGGGTGGACTACTTCGGGCCAATGACGGTCAAGATAGGGCGCCGCCGAGAGAAGAGATGGGGCGCACTCTTTACGTGCCTCACTTCCCGCGCCGTGCACATCGAGCTCGTCGCATCACTCTCCACCGACTCAGCAATCATGGCGCTGAGACGAATGGCTGCGCGCAGAGGCTGGCCAAGATTGATGTACTCCGACAACGCGACCAACTTCCGCGGGGCTGATCAAGAGCTTCGCAACGCCTATACTGAGTGGATGCCTGCCCTGCAAGACGAGGGGCTACTGCATCGTATGGAGTGGCGCTTCATACCTCCTGGCGCGCCCAATCAAGGCGGCGCGTGGGAGCGAATGGTACGCTCCGTGAAGACGGCACTCAGCGTAACGCTGCGAGAGAAGGCGCCACCAGAAGAAGTCCTGAGAACTCTACTCACTGAAGCCGAGTTCTCCATCAACGCAAGACCGCTGACCCATGTCAGCGTGAACCCCAGCGATCCCGAGGCCTTAACTCCCAACCACTTCCTGTTGGGCTCATCAGACGGGCTGCCATCGACGGGACCCTGCGACGAGGCGGACAGGAGAACCTGGCGAGCTAGTCAAGCGCTCGCTGATCACTTCTGGCGACGCTGGCTGCGCGAGTACCTCCCTACATTGGTACCTCGCGGCGAGCCACAGAACGACGCGCGTCCGCTACAAGCCGGCGACGTGGTCCTCGTGGTCGACAACACGCTGCCCCGGAACACCTGGCCGATGGGAATCGTCGATCGCACGCATCGCGGACCGGACGGCGGCATCAGGGTCGTCGAGGTACGCACCAGAACCGGCACCTTCCGACGCCCCGTGAGTAAACTCGTCGTCGTGATGAAAAATGAAGAGGCTACGCGGGCTGCGCCGGGGGGAGGAATGTAACGGACGCCGAGTGTTTTCGTTATATAATACATAAGACTGAGTCATGTGCCAGTGTAGCGTAAGAATAAGTTTAAAATGTGTAAAAATGATAGTTTAGAAAAGTAAGTCGAGACCCTATCTGTGCACCGTAGCGCAAGTAGCGGCGGGATGTAGGTGAGCTTTTGCCACTTTTGTATAAGTTTTTTTAGTTTCTAGTTAGATTTTAAGTGTTTTATGATGTTCTAATTAGTTTCTTATTTGAATTTAGTTGTTAGTTTAGAATCTAACAAGATAAAGTAAAGATGTGAATTGTGTAACTTTAATGTTTGAAGAAAAATGTTCAGTATAATTACGTAACTTGAAAATGAGGTTTTTTGTTTATAAAGATATTCGCGTAATTTTAGTCTCAAATGAGAGGATTAAGTGTAAAACCATTTGTCACGTTTGAATTATGTGAATCGGCCCACGGGTTCTTAAGATATTAGCAGTTTTGTATAATGAAAATGTACCAAAGTTAAAGGACTATGCAAAAAATCGTCCCATATCATCAACAGATGCCAAACATATCTCATTAAATACATCTCGACATTATGATTATTTTTTACTATGGCGACATCACTGTAGGATATGGGGTTATCGTGCAATAAAAAAAAATATGTTATACTTATACAGTTTTATTAAGTAATAAGAATCGAATTAAAAATGTACTATTTAACTAAAAAAAACTCGAGAGAGAACAGCCGTAAGACGTACTTTACCCTCTCCTTGCTCCGTTACCCCGACCGCACCCTTTCGACGCCTGCGCCCGCGCACCTCCCTCAGTCGTGGCTAGTACGTTCTGCTGTGTTCGCGTTGTTTATTTGTGCGTTATCGGCTTGTTTGCGACTATTACTAACCTCTGCTTGTTTATTGGACCTTTTGATTGCTACTCGATGACCCCGGCACGTTTAATGGACTGTGATTTATAAATATGGAGACTGGACGCCAATGTGTAATGTGTCCTAGATCTGTTTTAAGACAGAGACGACATATATTACAAGAAACATTGCTTCATAGTAGTCCTGAGTTAGCGGCCTACATTTTGCAAAATGGATTGACACAAGTAAGTCACAGTCATTGTATTTATTTACTGATTTATTATACATATATCGATAACTTTAGATATTATGTAGAATACGTATAATGAATAAGAATAAGTGTCATGTAGTTAGAATATATAAGCAGATAGAACATTGCTACGATACTATATGATACATTTTAGAATTGCTTGAATAGAAATATAGCACTTAAAGTATAGCTTACGTTAGGAACGACTCAATCGTCCGGCCATAATTCCTATGAGGAATGAGATATTTTTACCTGCATAATTATTTAATCTCACCTTAATATTTTTATAGTCTAGTCCAAAAGTGAGTGTAGATTGTGTTCCGAGTTCTAGACAACTGACAAGCACACATATAACACCGATATAATCAATATAACACAGAAAAAATACTTCTGCTTATTACAAAAACACACATATGCTGATATCTTCATTTTTTCCCTTTTCAGGTAGTATTCAATAACGTAATGGCAGTATGCCATAGATGCTGGCAGAGAGCCAATAATAATGACGGTGGACAACTACGTCTTGAGAACGCTCCCATTGTAGAAGGTAATTACATCTGTGCTATTAATCCTTATCAAAATAAATTATTTCATCACTAAGTACAGTCTAGCTTCGCCGGGACAGCTAGTAATAAATAAATAAATAATTTTAGATGCTGACAATCAAGAACCCCCCAATGTTGCTGAAGCCCGCAATGTTGCTGAAGCCCCCAATGTTGCTGAAGCCCGCAATGTTGCTGAAGCCCCCAATGTTGCTGAAGCCCCCAATGTTGCTGAAGCCCCCAATGATCCTCAGGACAATCCAGAGGATGATGCTCGTTTCTATGTTCGCGATTACGTACGTGCACCGAACACTTCACGGCTCTGTATGTATAGGCAATGTAGACATGAAAATCTACGACGAGTTCCTGTGTCTATCAAGCTACATTTGGTATGTCATTATCGATTATATATTCCACCGAGTTCGCGAATATGTGAAGAACATTTAAATAAATATGATTTTGAAGAGTTACTGGATAATGTAAATGTTACACATTATTTTAATGCTTCATTTTTTAGTAACATGACAAACATGTTAATTGAAGCAATCAACAATAGGACAAGATTCGATTTTGAAACATTATCTTCACTGAATAATAGTGAACTTATGTTTTGGACTGGATTCACTTTAGAGCAGTTCAACGTCATTTTGGAAGAAACGCCATCGCTCGCAGAAAAATGCAGACATCCCCGATCAGTTCTCGGAGCTTATTTAACGAAAATACGAACTGGAGAACCTAACGAGCGACTAGCTACGCTTTTCGGCGTAACACGTCAAGTGTTTGAATATCGCCTAAAAATAGCGCGACAATGCTTGACAGGTCAATATGTACCAAGACATCTTGGTATAGGTCATATTTCTAGAGATGAGCTTCCAGAGAGAAATCTATTTTTGCCCAAACATATTTTTGGAAATGAAAACAACACCAAGTTAATTATTATCGCAGATGGCACATATGTATATATTGAAAAAAGCACTAATTATTTATTTCAAAGAAAAACTTATAGCCTCCACAAGTTTCGCAATTTATTGAAACCATTTATTTTAGTAAGCAGCGATGGATATATCATAGATGTCATAGGCCCTTTTCCTGCAACAACATCAGATGCAACTATTATGCAGAACATAATGAATGACGAGGAGCACTTACTACATTGGTTACTACACAGAGAGGACGTCTTTATTTTGGACAGGGGCTTCAGGGACAGTATTAATGATATTGAGTCCCTTGGCTATGAACCTCACATGCCACCTACCAAGGACAAGAACGCGACCCAGCTATCAACAGAAAAGGCAAATGATTCTCGGTTGGTGACTGTGTGTAGATGGATTGTGGAGGCGGTTAACGGCAAATTCAAAAACCGTTTTAAGTTATTAAAACAAACTTATTTTAACCGAGCTTTGCCAAACATGTTTGTCGATTTCCGCATAGCAGCATCATTAATAAATGCTAATTACCGTGTTGCTACAGACCACAGGCTTGCGCCGGAATTCTTTGAAATAATTCAAACTAAGGTTCATCAACCTAACCTTTTGAAAAATTATGTCGAAGGCAAAAATCTTAACAGACAAAGAGTTAACTTTGTGACGATGGAGGCCACCATGCCACATCTCGAGGACTTTCCAGAACTGACTGATGATGATATCATTTTATTCGCCTTGGGGACCTACCATATAAAACTTGCAAAATCCTACTGTGCGGAACATATTCGGAATGGAATTTATTATATTGAATTATTTCGAGAAAACCAGCTAACTGATTTGCCAAGGTATAATATTCGAGAAGATAATGTCTGGTTAATTAGAGGACGAATACAATCTCGACACGTTAGATCGCGCGTTTATTATTGTTACATATTAATAAACCGAAGTGAAACTGGCAGACGTGCTATTGAACAGTGGTATTGCACATGCCTAACAGGGGCGCGTACGGTTGGAAGTTGTGCCCATATAATATCAATTATATGGTATATGGGCAAAGGTCGACATATCGACTTTAATCTACCAGCGGCAATGTTATCGACTATTATAATAGATGAATAATATAACGTTATTTTTATCTGGATAATAGTTCTGTTGTTATTAAGTGTCTACTTGCACAATTGTTTTTGTGTTATTAATACTTAAAATGTCTAGTTGAACAATTGCTTTTTGTAATTATCGTCTAAAATGTAATTTTTTATTTTAAAATAAAAATACTTTATTTTTGTCAAAAGTCTTTTTAAAAAAAAAAACCCCGTCGAATTCCGAACTAAAAATTGGTACTGACTTTTCATGGGACGTAATAATGATATTGAAACTTGTCCCATGTCTGTTGATGGGATGAGACACTGCCCATACATTTTTTTGCATGGTCCTTTAGCCAGTTAATGTTCTAGGAAGTCTTTGTTACTAAGAGATATGTTAAATATTATTATTTAAACTAAGACAGGGTTATGTAAGCTCTATTATGTGCAAATTTCATAGCGATCCAACCATGGGATCAATAAAAAGTAGAGGCTTGAAGCCATAAATCATAGAGAAAATTGCACGTAAAATGGTCCTAAAATTCGCGGCTCTCGTTACGGGAGACTAAGTACGGGTTTAATCGATATCGATTTCATTAAAAAGGCAGCACAACATATCCTAGCGCGCGGCGCGCAAGAGTTGCCTAGATACTTACAATGATAACTCGGTGAAGTGCACCTGCTACGACTCGGGTTTTTCACTCTCTCATTGGCGCTTGTCGCTTTGTGTAAGTAAGATAGAGCTATTGAGTAGGTTCCTGCGTAGCGTCACGGGCTCGGACGGGACGGTTAACAGTTAGTACTATGTGTGTGTATTGCTCGGAATATCAGGGTTGTCACCTACGAGTTTATAATGCGTAGGTAGTTATGTACGTAAGATTTTTTAGTCTTTCATTCATTAGGAGTCATTGGCTTTTTTCTGATTTTTCCTAAGTTAATTCAACTAAGCGAAACGAACGGCCTGGATAGCCACATCACATGTACCTAATATGTTTTAGATATTCCAATTAAGTAACTGAAGAAGACTTTTTTGGAATTTATTATGTAGGTACAAATCAATAAACGAATTTAAAAATGTTTATGTTAGTTTCCATGAGGTATCTATCCTAGCTGTTTACTTTTCTGAAACACTAAAAAGTTTTTCATTCCAATGTGCAAAGTTGAAATGACGTCATTTTACAAGGATAGTATCTAGTTTGCGTGGCTAAACTAGATACTATCCTTATTTTGCAACTGTAACACTTCTTAAGAAGCTTCTGCTTCTTAAGAAGTGTTACAGTTGCAAAATACACAGCGTCTGTCCGTACCGGATAATAGGTTTCGCTTGTTGATATTATTGAAAGGTTTGAAAAAAAATGTACCTAAATAATTCTGCTATGCTCCTGGTGACTTACTAATTTAGTATCGGACACGAGGGTTTGCAAGCCTATTGCCATTAACCGGACACAAATCCAGACTCGGTGGCTGCTACTCAGAAATTTTTAATGGCAAAACCCAATAACACTGCTCGACCTGGGAATCGAACCCAGGACCTCATGCTCAACAGTCGCGTTGAATAGGTATGTGATGTGCAGGCGAATGCCGATTTGAATAGGTATATGATGACGTGACGAATGACATTTAATTGTTGTTCTAGGAGAGATGCTGCGTGTTTAATTTGAAGCCGGTGTAAACAAAACCAAATTCGACGGCACGGTTGGCGCAGTGGCTGAGCAATCGACTGCTGCGCTGCGTGTCGCGGGTTCGATTCCCGCACGGAACAAATATTTGTATGACCTACAAGTAGTTGTTCCGGGTCGGGTCTGAGTGTTTGTGTACGTGAGTTTAAATGTTTGTAAATGCACCCACGACACAGGAGATATTCCTAGTGTGGGGCAACGTTTTTTTTATAAAAAAAATAGGCAAAAAAGTCCCCGGTTGCCTTTGTTCCCACTCTTACCTATGTCACATTTTAAGCGCACCTTTACTTGTTACAGATACATAGACGATTTCGGGAAAATGGTTTAAGATCATCTTCTCACGAAAGAGTCTTGAATTTGACTCAGGTTCAAGAAATGAGGATCATGAACCTAATAATTGAAGATCCAACATTATCTACGAGACGTGTGGGTGTAATAGTTGGAGTGTCTCACAACTTAGTGAGGAAATTATGGAAAAGATATGGGCTCCACCCTTACCATTATCGCAAAGCTCAAGGCCTATTACCCGCGGATAATTTTTCTAGAATAGCCTTTAGTCAGCGCATGAATGAACTTTTAATTCAGGACCCAAATATGATAGGTAACATTTTATGGATGGACGAAGCCCAATTTACGCGCGCTGGGGTTTTTAATTCAAAAAACCAGCATCAATGGAAAACAGAGAATCCGCAAGCTGTGTGGGAAACTTCTTACCAACATGAGTTTTCTGTCAACATGTGGGCGGGAATTTTAAATAATAAATTAATAGGTCCCATAGAAATCCCGCACCGCCTTAACTCAGAAAATTATTTAACGTTTTTACGGAATCTAATATTCTTAGATTTTTTTGAGGATGTGGATCTGGAGACAATTCGCACAATGTGGATCCAACACGATGGCGCGCCTGCCCATTATGGGACACAGGTACGGGAATACCTAAACGAACAATACCCAGAACGTTGGATCGGGCGTGGAAGCCCGACTATAGCGTGGCCGGCGCGATCACCAGACCTTACCCCACTAGATTTTTACGTGTGGGGTACATTAAAAAGTAAGGTGTATGAAAAAAAAATTTTATGAAGGGACCATTTACTTAGGCGAATTGAAGAAGCAGCTAATGAAATGCGCCAAAACAATGTTTATTTAAATAGGCAGATTCGCACCAGGCTAAATGTGTGCTTGGAATACCATGGCGGACACTTTGAAAATCATTTAAATTAAATGGATTACTTTAACAAAACTTGTTTTATTTATCATACCCTAAACCCATAAAACACACACAACACATCAACTTACCCAAATCTGTCAAATCCCCGCAATCAATTTTCAACTCAATATCTAACGATGGCATATTTTGACATATTTGGATAGGCAGGTAAAAATTATCAGTTTAGTTTACAAATTAAGAAAAATAAAGCCAGTGCTATACCAAATTGCCAAAAGTCCCAGGTTTCATAAGTTTCTAAAACTTAATTAAACAATGAAGTGATAACATTTAGGCCAGTTTATTTTCGCTTAACTTATTTCAAATTATCCTATCCATCATCCTAGCGTTGTCTTAGTTGCGTCCTTTAAAAACACTAAAAGCTGAATTTGATGAAACTAAAATTATAAAGTTCACCTACCTAATTTTGTTTGCTTACCGTACAAATAGACCCTCGATGTGTCTAGGTATCTAAGTTTCATTGATAAATACAAGTAATTCATTTTTATTCAAACCAATCATTCATATTTAAAGCTAAGAAAATGCGACGTTGTCATATTTCACGTAAGGGTGTTTTACATTAATAATCGTGACTTTGCCGATTTATTTTGTATGAAAAATGAAAAAAAAAAAATAACGAAGGATTGGAACATAACTCATATGCCAGTTGATTCTTTGATATGGCCTCAATCATACCCTAGAGTTATGGAATATCAAAAAAAACACGTTGTATATATAATAATAATAATACCCCACCGCCGTATCTCTACGTTGACGTCGTGGTGGGGCTTGCGTGCTCCGAACTCTGGGTCTGTGCCGGTAAAGTTTACTTAGCCGAAACAGGTCTAGGGTGAGGAGCCAGACCAAGAGAGATACAAAAACCCGCAGGGCAGCATGTGGCGAGCTGTTGGGCAGTAGCGACCCCACGGACCTTATCTTCCGGGAGAAGTCTTGTTCCTCACCTCTGGCTTACCTTTATTGGCCGGCTAGAGTGAACACTGATGAGGAACAGAGCTCCTACCTCATTCTTACCTTTATTGGCTGGCTTGAGTGGAGATTCGCAAAAGCAAACATGCTCGAAGGAAGGAAGTATTCCAGTAAGATACTGGTAGGGATCTTGACCGTACTTCCGGGATTGTCCTGATAGCCGTGGAATACCTCTTCACTCCTCATAAGCACCTCAGGACATGTTGCCCCCTTGTCGCTTCGACACTTTGTGCTAGCGACCATTTTCAGGGGCCCATTATTGAGTGTGCAAGTCACCCCCTGCCATTTTATCTATGTAGATATAAACATTGATCAGGCAGGGGCCATAGTCCTTCCATAGTTCCAGGTAACCAGTCCACTTTAACCAACCAAATCCATAGTCAAAATATCTTTGTTTCCATATCCTGCAATAGTCCTACACCAACCGGGAGTTGTCCTTGGGTGCCCTTGCCTAGTGCTAACAGGGATAGTTGTCGGTTGGTGCCTCAATACTTAAAAATGTCTAAGGAGCCTCTGCAAATTGGCTTCGGCCCCTCGTACGCCTTCCAAAGGTCCGGGACCCCAGGGTCCCGAGATATGTTAAAGACATTTAAAAATAATAATAATTAAACTGCAAGCTTTACTCAACTTGACGGTATCTAGGCTTTTAGATGTGATTGCTTTGGATTTGGACTCGGCAACAGAGTTACTGCTTATATGCAAATGGGGCTTTGATGGAGCCTCAGGTCAAATTAATTACAAACAAAAGTCTGAAACAGAGTTTGATGATTCAGGGCCAGTCTAGTTCCTCTAAGGCTTCAACAATGTGATGGAACAATTATTTGGGAAAACGACCGACCCTCATCAACTTTCTATTGCCGTCCTATAATGTTTAAATTTACCAAAAAAAACGTAGTCAACAGTGGCAACTGTAAAAGGTAGCATAATACAAGAAATAGAAAGACTTCAGCCATCAAGAATCAATCAAGTTGAAGTTAAGCATCAATTGCACTTGACGATTGTAAGGGAAGCACAGAAACTTCTTTCCTTTCGTTCATTTCTTTCATTTCTTTTCTTTCCATTCCATTGGATTCAAGTTCCAATGGGACCAATGTTTAAAGTTTAATGAAAACTACTGAAGAAACTAAAAGTCTGAGTATTGCCTTTTTGAGAATGATGCTGCATATTGGCCTGTGTGGCAGGATATTCATTTAAATAAGGACTCATGGTAGACGCCCTAGGTGGATTTGGAAGCACAGTAATTTTCATTTCCATTTCATTTCATTGTTAGCTGATAAATGAATCAGCTATTGATACCTGTTGTCATGTATTACTAGGAAAAGTCAGTAGAGAACTATTCCTGTTCAAGGAGGCCTATATAAAGCAGAAGAAGAAGAATATTCTATCTATCTATCTATCTATACCTCCATATGAACAGAAAAAGACAAATAACTGCTTATCCCCTTAGAAAATAAACTTTTATTGTTCAGATATATGTTAACTAGGTCATTTCCTACCTACATAGCAAAAATACATAAGGGAAATGACACCCCATGTCGAAAATCATGTAAAATCCTTTGTTCAATAGAGTAAACAGTATTATGTACACCGAACGCGTCATAACCCTGTTCCCTGAGCCGCTGTCGACACCCAAACTACAAAATGGACCGTTGTTGCCAATTGGCAACAAGTCACCCATGCGGCTTGCATCTCTGTTTTTACTCTTAATTAAAGGCTAATATCCACTGTGGCATTTTTAGTCTATGGTCGGATACATATTCTTATCAAATAAATCGACTAACATTGGAAAAAAAGTTCAAAGTGACAGTTTTCACAAGTCAATTTTTCGCGACTGAGGTGTGTGCGCTCCGTCTTCTTTGTGATATTTGACTGTAAGTGGATATATTTTTATTTATTAGTAGTTATTACATAGTTGTAGATAATAATTTCACGAAAAAGCATCATAAAATCTTATTTTTGAACAAACAAAATGTTATGTGAAAAAACCGTTCGGACGCGTAATGACGCGTAATTATTTTATGATGAATTTCGACTGTTTTGTGTGTAAATCGACATCAAATAGATGAATATTCATTTATAAGTAGTTATTACAAGATTGTAGATAAAATGATCACGAAAAAGTATCATAAAATGTTATTTTTGAACAAAATAATGTTCGGGGAAAACCATTACTCAATGTCGTAAAATTTTGCGTGTTTGTTCCAATGGTGTTATGTTTTTATGTGTAATCGACGATGAGTGCATGAATATTCATTTATAAGTAGTTATTACATCGTTGTAGACAATATTTGCACTAATTATTCTCATAAATACATAAGAAATGTATCGAAAAAAAACTGGTCGTCAAACGTCGTCTTCATTGACGAATTTTGTCTGTTTTACAATGAATTGAGTGTATCTGTAGGATTTGTAAAGCTCTAAAACTAATAACAACTATATATTTTGGTCATTCGAGGTGTATTTCATGCTATATTTTATAAATTTCAATCATTTACATGATGAGTGCCAAAAAGGTCGTTGGCCGTTGACAGTTGACATTTGATTTGGCGCCACTATGCTGTCCAGTCATATCGATAGATGTTATCGATAAAATCGAGGTGTTCGTGATTTTTATCGTAAATATTTTTATTTTTGGAAAATTTTATCGACTTCAAAAATAAGAAGTTTCTCAATTAACGTAAATTGATGAAATTATTTTGCACATGTAGTAAACACATAATATTAGGCCTGAAACACATAATATTTCGCCTGTATTCCCCGAAGGGCAGGCAGAGGTGTGTAATACACTCACATTTCGCCATTTGTGTTGTTGTTGTGCTCAAAGTAGTAGTTGTAGGTGTAAAAACATTTTATTACACACTGTAGGTAAATACATTTTTTAGATGGCCGCATGGAATGTTGGTGGCGAGGATGACGCCCCTGCCGACTTCCTCGACGTACTCCTCGACGACGACGAGGATGACGACCACGAGTCCGAAGAGGAGTACGTCGATTACGAGGAACTCGACGACATCGAGCTCGAGGAGGACCAAGACGACGGGGTAGAAGAATACCCCGTCGAATACCTGGAAGATTTTATTGAAGCCGAGGGGTCTGCCGAAGCCGAGGTGGACCCTGAGGCCGAGCCCGACTTCATGGTAATTTAGAAATTACTACTATGTCAATAATAATGAACGATTTTTCTTTCACCAAATGTCTGTCATGGTGGCCAAGAATCTTATGTTTTATATTGTAGTTATTTTATCCAAGCTCTTGTTTTTCAGGACGTCGAGCCGCCAGCAGAACCGGCCCTCCCCCCCTTAGGGGTGATTTCATCGATTTTCGATGAAAACCTGACCCCGCTACCCATGACGTGAGTAATAAAATAAATATTTGTTTCATAAAATGGTTTTCTGTATAATGAAATGATAATAAATGAAAACCTTTTATTTGATAGGTCAAGATCCTCGAAGTCGCCGCGGGCCTCGACGTCTGCTGCTGTTGGCTCACACTCGCCGCCCGTTCTTGAGCTGTAAATGTTAAAACTTGTATTATGATAGTTTGTACCTTTTTTTCATGAATTACACGTAATAATATTTATTATTTCTTTCATTTTAGGTTCACTGTCATCGTCACGGCCTCCGTTGACGACGCAGTGGAAGGCGATCACGTCTTCCACCTTGCCGATGAACATCGGCTGTTCGAGCAGGTGGAAGATGTGGTAGAGGACGTGGCGGCAGAGGAGCCGCAGCAGCAGCGTCGCGTACGGCGCGGTGCTGGAGCGCGGCGCGGCGGTGCAGCGCGGCGTGGCCGAGGAGGCAGGCGGGGGGGGGTCAAGTGGCCGAGGAGGCAGGCGGGGGGGGTCAAGTGGCCGAGGAGGCAGGCGGGGGGGGTCAAGTGGCCGGGGTGGCCAAGCAACTGGTGACCCCCAGTGGGTAAGAGGAGACCGAATGGTTGAAGTAAATGTAGATGATGGTGATGTGCCTGAGGAGTTAAATTCATTCCTCTCCTCCCAATATGGTTAACTATGAACGATGCACTCAGCTGTTCATTGAATTTTTCCAGGGCATCCTTGATAAGGAGCCCGCTCTAAAGGACAAGAGGAGTGACTTTTCAAAACGGCTTATTTCGGGTTCCCAATTTTACTTATTTTTTTAATGCCAATCGGGACTTTATGTACACTCACATTATATGACGTGAAGTGTCCGGTTCTAAAGTACTTTAATCTCGAAGAAAAATGGCCATAGAAAATGCTTTCCGCAACAAAATAGCTTAATTCACGTTAATTCTCGGCCCTACTAAATTGTGATAGGAGTTTTTTCAAAATAGCTCATTTCTAGAACATTTTGTATGGAAATTTTGTTAATACGTATCAAAATGGCTTATTTCTAATCTGGTATCACAGGTTATTTTGGAGGGTTGAAAGATAGCTTTAATATCTGGAAGTGGATCCGCAAATATATTTTTATACATTGGCAACACTTTTTATTTGACTACGGCCAATTAAAAAAATATTAAACGTCATGTGTCACCTTGCTGTCAACTTCTCAATACTTTCATGTCAAGGCTGAGTGTCAAGGTGAAAAATATTTTCTTGTATCGTTGCTCGTTGGTGTTTTTGTTGCTAATCCGAATAATTCTGAGTAAATAACGGTGCATAATGGCAGATAAAACCGTGGAGGAGTTAAATTCAGGCACCAGAAAAAGGAAATCAGGACAAAACAGCCGAACAAGAAAATCGTAAGTAGTTTTCAGCAATGTATAAACGGCTCTCGTTTCAATTGTAATTTAATCCTACTAGATACCTATTTCTTAACAATTAAATTTATTATTGCTTCAGGTACATTGATAAGGATCCTTTGGGTTTAGAATTCAGGATTCCATGTCGGCACGGATTTTCAGATTTTAATAAAAGTTTTTAGAAAACAATTTTTTCAAAATGGCTTATTTCTTAGGAGTGCTGAAACAAAACATCTTATTTCTTGGAGTTTGCGACTTAATGGCTTATTTCCTTAAATCATATGATAATAACTCATAATTTAGAGTATTAAAAAAAATATATACACTGTGAAACGATCTATTAACGTACCTAGATTATGTACATAGAAGTTTGTTACTAAAAATATTCATATATGAAAAGTTTTCGTATTTTTCTTGGTCCTGAAAAAAATGACCATACAGAAATAAGCCATTTTGAAAAGTCACTCCTCGTATGGAGCTCGGTTCGCTAAGCTCCAGACTGACCTGCTAAGTCCTTCTGACACCAGCGTCGCAAAATTTAAGCGATGCACTAGACACCCCCCGGCCTTAGAGCCACTTAGACCTCCCTCCCCCTCCCCGTCATCGGTGTCAATGGACACTGACGCTCCCATCACCTACCCCGCTTTTTCAAAGCGTCCCCACCACCCCGTACCCCTATGGTTCGGAGGAAGACGAGGAAAGGTCCGCTGCCTCCTCTACTCCTTCCGACGACGGCTACATAGCCGTCCAAGGAAAGAGGAGAAAGAGGAAGAATAGGAAGCAGAGCTCCGCTCAGGCCAGTAAGGTCGCCGCAGTGGAGGACTCTGACTCCTCTTCATCCGTAGTAACTCCTAAATCCACCCCAGTAAATTCACGCGCTACCACCGCGACTTACGCTACCTCCCCCTCCGACCGCGTCGTCATTCTCCGCGAAGGATACCCCCGCGCTCCCGCCCCCCGATCGCGTCATCTTCCGCAAAGAATTCCCCCGCGCCCCCCGCTAAAAAGATCCCCCCTCGTCCTCCCTTGTTCATTCAGGACAAAGGGAAGTGGACGGACATATCGAAATGGTGTACCGATCAAAAGATTGGCTTCATCACCGCCCGTAACACCCAACAGGGTATTAAAGTCTCCGTCCCTACATCGCACGATTATAGGGACCTAACCCGACTTCTGAGAGCGAGAGGTGTGTCATACCACACCTACTCCCTCCCAGAGGAAAAACAAGTCCGCGTTGTCATAAAACGCATCCCCCGCGAAATCCACCCGTCCGATATTCTTGCCGACCTTCAGTCGCAAAACGTCCCCGTAGACTAGGTTCATCGTATGCACCGCTCTAGAGGCGGTGACCTCTACGATATGATCCTGGTCGTGTGTCATCTCACAGGGTTCGAAATTGAAAAATCCCTCAGTGGCATTGTCGAACAATGCCAGCTTTACGGCCATTCCCAGAGGAATTGCCATGCTACACCCAGGTGCGTAAAGTGCCTGGGCGAGAACTTCTGACTGCTCCCGCCTCAAAGACCGTACCTTATGTACCGTTCCTCCTAGCTGCGTTCTATGCGGCAAAGAGGGCCACCCGGCTAACTACCACGGTTGCACAAAAGCCACTAAGGCCTCTTCTCCCAAGCTGGTGAAGCGCTTTGGCGCCCGCAAGCAAAGGGAAGCTCCTTCCTCCTCCTCTAATAGGATTCCCTCCTCCCTAATGCCCCAACGACTAAGTCCTCAGAGGCCTAGTTCGTGGAGTCATCTCCACCACCAGCATTCCCTGCCTTGGTGCCCTGTCATAACAATTTCCCTCCCCCTCCCCCCCTACTCCGTAACCTTAGGGACCCCCTTCATGGCACCGCACCGCCCGCGCCTTCCGCGCCCCCCTCGTACTTTGCGTCCCCCGCACCCGCCGCGCCCCCCCTAAAACCCACGACCGCTTCTAAAGCTTCGCGTCCCCTCCCCCAACAGCCAGTCCCGGGACCGCGCAACAAGCAGGGAGCCTACCACCAACTCTTATAGCAGTATTATTATAATCTTACTTTGACTTTTCATACCATGACGTCCATAAAATAAGCTTATTGTAATGTTGAAACAATCTTATTTCTTAGTGATTTTGGTGACGTCACCTCTAAAATTTCATTCAGTTCGTACCACGACGTGACTTATGACTAGCAATATTGTTTAAATGTCAAATTTAGCAATCTTAAAAAAGTTCCTCGGACTCGACGAAAATATTATTGATTTGCAATTTATTTTAAGAAAAAACATTTTCGTGTCATGTTAAGTTAGTCAAATGTATTTATTTACGTAAACTTGCCGAATGAATTGTGTATCTATAGATTTTAGTACATGTGTAATTAATTTCTTGTTAGAATGCGAATGCATACGAAACATTTGAGTTTTTGGAAGCGGATAACGCAGAAAAATTTAAATTCCCAGAGTACCTCTAGCCGGAACCTCGTGCCGCCCGGAAACCCGACTGCAAAATTAATAACAAAACACTAATCACTGAGTCTGACCACAATATATTGTTTCGAACTATCTTCGTCAAAACATTACACATTTCTTTGTTTTAAAACTTATTCACTGAGTAACCTTAACCTTCCCTTGATTCCATGTCGACGTTGTAGCCAGTTAGATCATAAATTCATTAGCAAATATGTTAAAATAAGTTCAACCTCGTAGTAGTTATCCACTTGTAAACAAATATATCGCTACATCGAGGCTGTGTTCAGTTACGCTGCAATCGATTAGAGCGTGCTAACACCCATACCGAATTAGTGTCAGCGCGATAACAACGTGCTGTGAATCGTCATACATGACGTCATAGCATGCGCCATCTTGCGATAACGCTGACCATGCCCTAAATTAATATCACCGTGAGCGCTGTCAAAATGACAGTTATGCTGTTTTGTTTTGAGTTGCACCATATCTGTAAACTAACGTGGCATTTTGGAAATTGTACTTCTGGCTACAGTCGTCACCTAATCAAAGAAGAAGAAATTTGTTGTACTGTAATCCAACCATCTTATGCAAGCATATCTAAATCGGTACGCAAAATATTGATATGAGCGATTAAGGCGTAACTCCGAATGCGGCTAGAGTTTCAAATTTCGTTCTGTTCCGATTTATTTCATGTAACAGCTTAGCCGTAGCTTATTTTTAATTTTTTCAGTTGTTTTTCTTTCTTTTTCAAAGCCAAATCTTTTAATATTTGTGTCGATTTCATGGAAATTACTCATAAAAATTTGATTCTAATGCCAAGTAATATTTTAAGTAAAAGAAAATAATATTTTGCTTCAAGACCAATACTTCGTAGTAGCGATTAGGACCAACGTGTGAAAGGGACAGCGCTATACAGTTCACATAGCGTTGTTTCTTTTCTACTATAGCAGGCAATAGACAAATCTTACAAATAGTTCGTTCTTTCCCAGCACTAAGCAGGAATAAAACATTCTTGAACGATGAAGGTCGTGGTACGAATATGAGTTATGTTATTGTAAGCTTGAAACAAAACTCTCTTGAAATAAGATTGTTTCGTAAAAGATTGTGGTCGGCTCCCAGGTCTTAATTCATTCAACATCATAACCTCGACCTACATGTAATTTGTCTACCCGCGCGCAAAGGCAATGGCAAACCAAATCCTCTCCGCTCAAGGCGATATCCCGCGGATTCAATCTATTTTCAATGCGTATCCGGACATTACGCAAGCCCTGAATACCCTAGCTATCACACCTAAAACCTTTTATGGATAATACGGTGTTAGCTAGGTTCAAACCCCGATCCCTAATAATAGGTTACTTTAATGCGAACGGTTTAAAATCCCAACAGGAAGAGATAGGGCTCTTCCTAAAGCCTTACAATTGTAGCCCATCAATTACCAACTACCGGATAGTTCGCAATGACAGGTCGCGTTGTCACACGGGTGGCACCCTGATCTATTATAGAAGGCAGCTTCACTGCACCCCACTCGACCCTCCTCCCCTCTCGCGATTAGAAGTTTCCGCCTGCCGCTTAGGCATGTCAGGCCACGAGCCGATCACTCTCGTATCGGTCTATAATCCCCCTGGCAATTCCCCGGGGAATTACCAACTCCTCTCTAACGATCTCTCGGTTCTACTCGCTATGAGTAACTCGCTCATTATAGCGGGCGATTTCAATGCCAAACATCCCTCTTGGAATAGTTCGGTAACCTCTACCAGAGGTCGACACTTGTTCGACCTCTCAAATTCCCTGACTTTTGACGTTATCGCTCCGATGACTCCCACTCACTTCCCCGACCAACCCAATCATACCCCCGATGTCTTAGACGTGGCGCTCCTTAAGAACGTCAATCTAAAGTTAGAATCAATAGAAACGGTAGAAGAGCTCGACTCTTACCACCGCCCGGTAGTCATGAGACTATACCCCCCGCATAGGTCTCCCCGACCCGAACGCCCCCTGTCACTAAGAGGATCACGGACTGGAAGAAAGTAAGCACACAGCTGAAATCTAACACGTCCCCTCAATTAGACTCTATCCCGGATCTTTTCGACTCTATCGCCGACACGACGTCCGCGATCGACTCACTCACTAGTCACGTACAAACCGTCCTGTACGATTGTTCAAGGGAAGTTCCGGCGACGAACGACCGTCGCCAGAGCTTGCCGAACGATGTACGTGCACTACTGACCGAGAAGAACGCAGCCATGCGTGCCTACGGTAACTTTCCCTGTCCCGCTAACAAAGCCCATATGCGCTATTTACAGAGATCTGTAAAGACACGTGTAGCGGAGCTGCGGAACGCGGGCTGGGATAAGTTACTCGGCGAACTAGAGCCCACCCATCAGGCATTCTGGGAGCTCCAGAGGAAACTCAGGGCTCCCCAATTCTCATCCATGCCCCCCCTGACCCGCCCCGATAAATCCATTGCATTCGATGACGCCGAAAAGGCTGAATGCCTCGCAGACAGCCTCGAGGCCCAATGCACTCCCAGTAGACCAAGCTCACCTATTAATGGTAGACGCGGAAGTCGAAGATAGAGCCTCCCTCCCTCCCGTTGATGACCCTGAATGTCCGCTGTCCCTCGTCCTCCCGGACGAGGTACACGACATCATCAAAGGTCTTAAAGCCCGTAAAGCCCCCGGATCAGATGGTATCACCAATAGGGTGATCCAACTATTCCCTGCCCACCTAATAATGCTTTTGACCACCATCTTCAATGGTGCCTTAAGCAACAATATCTTCCCCCAGTAGTGGAAAGAAGCCAGTCATCAGTATCCCTTAAGCCCGTAAGCCCAAAACCGAGGCCTCCATTTACCGTCCCATTAGTCTGCTCAAGGTTCTCGGAAAAATCTACGAGAAGCTTATTTATAAGCGTCTCAGGGATTTCGCCGAGACGAAGGGCCTCATCTAGCGTGCATCAGGCCCGACCGGTGCAGTATTCTTCGACGTAGCGAAAGCGTTCGATAAAGTCTGGCACAACGGCTTATTATACAAGCTGTACCAACTCGGTGTGCCAGATCGTCTCGTGCTCATCTTGCGAGACTTTTTATCGAATCGAGTCTTTCCCTATCGTATCGAGGGAGCGCTATCCACTCCCCGTCCCATTCGCGCAGGTGTCCCTCAGGGCTCTGTAGTGTCCCCCCTCATATTCACGCTATACACTAGCGACATCCCTAAAGGTTGCCGTAGTTCGCAGTTGGGTCTGTTTGCAGACGACACTGCCATCTACTGCAAATCTAGATCCCCCGACTCTATTCGCCTCACTCTCCAACGCGCAGTCGACAGACTGGCCGCATGGTTTACAAAGTGGCGGATAGAAGTAAATCCAGATAAAAGCCAAGCGGTTCTCTTCACGAAACTGCGTAAAAGGCTCAAATACCCCCTCCCCCGACCGATCACCATGTTCGGCAAGCCGATCCCTTGAGAGAAGCGAGCTAAATATCTCGGTGTCGTTCTAGACCAACATTTGACCTTCGCAGAGCACATAAAGTCGGCTCGTTCGCGAGCCGCTTTCGCTCTCGGTAGACTCTTCTTCATACTGAATCACACTGTGTAATTTTGCTTCAATTGCGGTCACCTATATTTTATCCCTTCATCCTATATATCCAGCGAAGAACTAAAACTTCTGGGAAGGAACCATGGACTTAATTATGTCTAGTTTAGAAGTTATTTGAAACCTTGAGAAAACTCCATGGAAACCATAGAAATGCATTATTTCGTCTCAAATATATGATTTAGCAATTGTTATAGATGAGGTCTTAAAAAGGACTGTTATAGTTACTAGATCAGTGGTTTTATTTATTTTTAATAATCGTAAATAGAAGGAAAAATCAAGATAAAAAAAAAAATTGTCTCATTGTATCCGCATTTCTTTTTAACATTAATAGTTTTTATATTATAATACGCTACATTATTAAAAAAATCAGATATGGATAATACGGGACTTCTTGAGTTATTAAATTTTTTGTTTTTGAGGTTAGGGCTGTCACCCATGTACTTTACTATAACTATTCTTGGATAACTTTGACTGGCAATTTACTATCTTTCTTGATGTAAAATGAAATATAATGGTTTTCTTTGGTGTAAAATTAAGTATTTTAGGTTAGTCTCTTGTCACGTAAGATTTGAAAAGTAGAATAGGAAAAAGCTATTAATGGGTATTCTTCGTTCTTTTTAATTATACGTTGCACATTATCATCGATGTTTTAATCATGTTTTGTTTACTTTCTTCGATGAAGGATATCATGTGATATTGGGAAGGGGTCCGCCCTCGTCAGGCGCATTGCTAAAACCCAATATCTTTACATGATGTCTGGAGAAGCAGGGGTGAGGCATCATGGAGCCCTTAAAGACCCCCATGGCGCTGCATTTCCTCCGCAGGACCTAACCCATTCTGCGGGGGGATGTCCTTCCGGGCCTGGACCGGGGGACTTAATGCTAGGGGGCATGAGGGCGCCATCCCTCATGTTGGTCAGCGAGTGGCAGACTATCATTCTACCGAGAATGAAAACAGTAGCGCGCAGCAATGCGTGCTACGTATACGACGAGACCTCAAGACGAGTCAACTTCAATTGTAAATCCATTGAAGTTGACTCGTCTTGAGGTCTTTAAATATTGGAATCAATAGATTTGGATGTTACTCAGCGAACCGAAATTGTCATGAACGCCATTTACCCGAAAGGCATTCCTGATATTTTCAGCAATAGCTTAAAAAAGGTTCAAAATACACTGTCAAAATTCTTAAGCAAATGTGAAAAGAAGTACAAGGATTGTCACAGAAAGCAGTCACATTTTATAAAGAAAAACAATATTTGGCTTTCGACTACCTTTGATTTTAGAGTGCTGTTAAAAGAATCTGTCGTTAGCTCTGACGATAAGACATCTCCAGACATAGAACAACGACAAATAATATCCGAGTCCACTCAAAACATCGCAGAAGTGGAAGAAACTAACATTGGACAAGTAGATGCTCCTTCTACATCCAGAGAGACGGAATGCATCACAGAACCACCAAAACCTACTCCTGTTTCATTGGATCCTTCCACTTCCAAGCAATACGAAAGTCTGAGCAATCGTCAGCAGCGCCGCGTATCGAAACGTCTTGCAGAAGAATTAGAAGATCAGCCTGCAGCCAAAATATTAAAAGTTTTCTCAAAAATTATAACAGACGAAGATGGAAATAAACTTAGTGGCAAATCTGCCGTTGATTTTGAGTTTGTCATTAAAGAATGCCTTAAAACCCCTGCTGGAGCAACAACAATTGCAAACATGATAAAATCTAATCGAGAAAGTGCACACCAACAACAGCATAGCCCTGACGAAGCTCTTTGTTTAATTATAGACAGAAAATTTACTGTTGAGGACTATAAAACTCTCTATAATGGTGCAAAATCACGTGGACACAATATTTACCCAGCTTATTATAAAGTGCAATCAACGAAAAAAAAATGCTATCCCGATGACGAAGTTCTAGTAACAGAAATAGAAGCAACAGTGTCTCTCCTTAGCCTGGTTATGCACTCGTTTCGTCGACTCGTTGAATCAAAAAAAAAAAAAAACTCAAAGCATTTATTTCAATTAACCCTTAAGTGCATAGTATAGCAAAAATGATAACTGACTTTTTCATACGCATAACTTCCGAATAAAATATATTTAAGTGACGAAACGTTTCTGGACGACTGTTTACGTGTCATTCTTATAATCTGTCAACATGACAAAATACTATCTGGGCTGTGATTGGTTGAATTTGACATTACAAGCTGCAAGGTCGTAATACTTACATGGGTACGAATTTGAATATTTATATCGGTTCATATCTAGTATAAAATAACGGTTATTTACAAAAAAAAAATACTTTCTGAAAGGTAAGAATCTATATTTTGTTTTGATATGTTTATTTTACAACTGAATACTGTGGCATGGTACTAAATTTGCTTTGGAATATTGTTATCAAAAATGATAATCTATGCATTACCGGTGTAAGTTTTTCTTACTATGGATGTACATAATTATTCTTACATTGCTATGTTTTTGGAGCAATTTTTATGTCTTTTGGTGTTGGGTTGCATGGTTTTATTATGGTTTTAGATCTCTATTGATACGACATAGAATATGAATGACAGAGATATTGAAACACTATTATCTCAACTGGAAAACGGCGACATCTCTGAGGATGAAGCTGCTCTGGATTACTATGACAATCTAAATGAATTGCTCGAAGACCTTGAAGATGTGGAACAGGAAGTAGAAGAAGAACAAACAGAATTAAATACTAATCAAGACTGTGATCCCCCATTAGTGTCTGATGATTTGTCAGAAATTGAATCAAGGTCCACTAATTATACTCAAGTAAGAAAGAACAATGGCGAAATCTTATTTGAAATAAATTTGAGCGTCTAAAAGTGACACATATGCGAAATAAATACAATTAAAAATCTACGTTTTTAAAAACTATAATAGTATCTAGTTAAAGCCGAGTAAAAAACATAGATTTAATGAAAAGTTATATGACTATCTCGTTTTACAAGATTATGAAATTGTTGGTAGTATTGCCATTTTATTTTATTTTCCCAAATAGTGGGTACAGCATAATGGTCGTGGTCTTGTCATTTTTATTTTGTTATTATTTTGACAAGGATTAAATGAATAAATAACACTTTTTTTTTTGCTTTACAACTAAGTTTATTCTGTGTTCTTCCTGATATAATAATATTGCTGTAAATTAGGAAAATGTCACATGTAATGGCAACTCGAACTAAAAAGACTAGTATTCAGAGTCTTAAAAAATATAGCATGGTCGTTCATTGACAACCGTTAACACTGACAGTTTACAACTCTCGACCAGACGCTTGCGCTCTGTCCTGTGTTGTTTTGCTCTCGATTGTTATTCCGTTTTCTTTGAACTTTTACTTGACCTGGACTGCTTAATGGACTCTGATATTTCCCGTGTGTGACCCGTGCGTGCCAAACGATTCTGTGATTTTCTTTGTGTGAAATTGTGCTGTTTCTCTCTTGGACACCGATCTTGCCTCATTGTTTTGATTTCGTTGTGAACTGGTTGTTTGCTTCTGGTGAAGATGAGTGGTCGGGGCAGACTAACACGAATCCTCTGTGTCAACTGTAATATTTGCGTGAATACACTGCGCCGATATCCTGCCTTAGAACTTGACACTAGAGTTATCACATTACTCTGTAGCTGGATACATCCCCGAGTCGTAAGTAGTTTAAAGCTACATTATTATTTAATAGTTTACATTTTGGATACTACATGACAATGTACAATTCTTAGAAAAATTTTGTCAAAGCGCTGAGCTGATCACTTTGATCTTACTAAATATATCCTAGAAAATAGTCCAATTAATATGAGATAGATACAATAGTTTTTTCAGTGCTATTTGAGGTCTCCCAATTCCATATTACAAGATTTTCAATGTGTTTTAGATTACTGAAGATGATTATGTTTGTGAAGCATGCAGAGACCTTGCGATGTGGAGAGTCAATCATGCTTTACAACAAGAAGCTTCGGGCAGCGATGACCAACAAGCTGGATTAAGTCACCAAGGCCACACTAATGGCTTTTCTATTTTACGTAGACAAAGTGACAGAATATTGAGAGACAATCCTTCTGAACTACAGCAGTCTATGATAAATATTATAGAGAGCAGAGTAGCACCACGACAGGTATTTTAATTACATTCTACTCAATAAACCTATACACAATTGTTATTAAATTAGAATTAGTAAATTATTTGACATTACATCAACAATCTATATTGAGGATATATACACAACTTAATAGGGTATCTCTGTTGGGTTGTTGATACAGCTTGGTTAGTCTATTTTAGTTATTTTCATAGCGTTATGTCCTACGGTATTCTGCTGTGAGGCAAAGCTGTTGATATTCAAAATATATTTGTCCTTTAAAAACGAGCTGTTCGAGCAATTTACCTGCTAGGTGCCAGAGTTTCTCTGAGAGATTATTTTAAAGATATTGGTATCCTCACAGTGGCATTTTTCTAACTGAACAGACAGCTGTGCTGCTGGGGAGTTTGTTGCGCCACTTCTTCGCAACTAAAGCACTAGGAAGTGGTGAAGGTTTTGGGGGACTGTCTTATGTAATTTTAACGTTCGAAAAGTGCTGATTCTCAGCCTAGTTTGGACTTTTGAATTTGGTCTTGTATTATTCAATTAGGGAATTTCAAGCAATAGCCTCCTTACCAGAAACTGCATAGGAGCTTATTTTAATTTTCTTTTTTTTTTCAGATAACACAATCTGATCGTGTGTGTCATCCTTGTTGGTTACGCACACAAAGAGAAGTTCGCCGTGGGAACATTATTGATGATAGTAGATCTGTACCTAGTAGTACCAACTCAGCACCCGAAGAATGACGAGAGGAGGATCAGCCTTCTGGATCTAATGAATCTGAATTAAACCCTACACATCAAGTGGATGTACAGAGTATAGTTTTACCGGACTACAGACGAGCAGCCAATTCTAAAAATCATTGTGTATACCCCAATTGTAGTAGTACCACATTGCATGGTATTTCTGATACATTACGTGCAATCGTACTTAGCAATCATAATTATTATCTGCCAAACCTAGCACGAATTTGTTCAGAACATTTAATGAGCAATTCGTGGGACACACTTTTTAATTCTGAAAACAGCATTCAAACATTCACTGCTCAACAGGTACAACATGTATTTTCCTTTGTTGCATTTAATCCAACATTAGACTTTGAAAATGTGCAAGAAATGGATGATAATGTGTTTGAGTATTGGATAGGCCTAACAAAAGAAAAATTCAATATTTTAATTCAAGAATTCCCTCGACTCACACAAATAAGATGAAGTTTAGGCTTGGCAGTGCTATTATTAAAAATGAGAACCGGTGATTCTGATGAAAGAATTTCTACTCTGGTTAGAGTTCCACGTCGAACCTTGGAATCGCTAATGGATAAAATAAGAGAGGTTCTCCTTCAGGATTTTGTACCTGAAAATCTGGGCTGATTAAGGCGGGAAGAATTACTACAACATAATTTGTTAATACCCAATGGGCTTTACGGAAATGGTAACAATGCTATTGTAATATGTGATGGCACATACATATATATTAATAAGAGCTCAAACTATATGTTCCAAAAGCAAAGTTATTCTCTACACAAATACAGGAACTTATTAAAACCTTTTATGATTGTTGCGTGTGATGGATATATTGTTGATTGTTATGGCCCATATAAAGCAACTACATCAGATGCTGATATTATGTCTGGCTTATTTTGCTCTGAGAATTCTGCTTTAAGATCATATTTCAGAGAAGATGATGTGTTCATTCTGGACAGGGGTTTTAGGGATTGTATAAGTTTATTACAAGGATGTGGTTATAGACCATATATGCCAGAATCACTATTGGAAGGCGAACACCAATTAACTACAGCCCAAGCTAATAGAAGTCGCTGTGTCACTATTTGCCGTTGGGTGGTAGAGGCTGTAAATGGTCATTTTAAAAGAGATTTTAAACTTTTTAGGCAAGAATACTTTCATCGGTCTCTACCACACATGATGCAAATGTTTCAAATAGCGGCAGCTCTTTTAAACAAGTTTGGTGTTCGCTTTCAGAATAACGTACATGCAAATGAGATATTAGAAATAATTAGAGAAAGGACAGAATTAGAAAATAATCTGGCAAATATGATTGAAAGCTTAAATATGAATAGAAGAACCTCCCAATTCCAAAGTATCACTGCTGATCGTAATAATGTTTTATACTTCCCTACCCTTGAATATAGAGATTTAATTCTGTTCGCTCTGGGAACGTACCAAATAAGACAAGCTCGCTCATATTATGGCGAGCATGTACGTTTCCACGGGGGGTACAGAATTGAAGTTTCCAGTGAACAAATAAATTCCTCTGAATATAATCTTAGAGGTACTGGCGTGACAACACTTATAAGAGGCAAAATAAAGTCACGCCATGTTACCAGGAGGCAATATTATGTTTATATCTTAATACAAAATAATATTCCTGGCCGTGCAGGGATCACTGAGTACTGCTTGCTGTAATTGTTTAGTCGGTCGGCGCACAGTAGGATGTTGCGCTCATGTCATGACGCTGGTCTGGTATTTAGGATGGGCCAGACATCAGCAAAATATTTCCGCACCCGCAGAATTTTCTTGATGAAATAATTGTACGAGAGGATGACGAAGAATAAATTGATATGAAATAATAATCTTGTTTGTTTGGTTAACCTTTACCTTAACAACTACGTAGGTAGTTTACTAATCCTATTAGTTAGATTTAAACATAACATAACATCACGCCTTTATTCCCCGAAGGGTTAGGTAGAGGTGTACCTATACACCCACATTTCGCCAGTTATGTTTAAGTCCCATGTAATAGGGGGCGAGCCTATTGCCATCAACCGGGCACAAATCCAGACTCCGGGCTGCTACTGAGAAATTCCAGATGGAAAAACCCAATAACACTGCCTGACCCGGGAATTGAATCCAGGACCCAGGATTTGAACTTGCTGTTGTCTCTCATTTAAATAAGATTTTACTAAATTGAGTGCAAGTTTTCCAAGTCCGTAATGCTCAAGTTTCAAGAGTAAGGTTTCGTGATCGACGCAATAAAATGCTTTGGAGAGGTCACAAAAGATCCCTATGGCGTCTTGAGCCTCTTCCCACGCGTTAAAAATGTGTCTTAATAGGGTTACACCGGCGTCGGTCGTACAACGTCCTTTGGTGAAACCATACTGTTGATCGTGAAGGATTTTGTTTGTGTTAAAATGATTGAGCATTTGATTAAGCATTACCTTTTCAAACACCTTGCTGAATACCGGCAACACGGATACGGAGACCCGTATCCGTGTAATTATTGGTGTCTTTACTGTCCCCGGATTTGAAAAGTGGTATTACCTTACTGTATTTCATTAAATCCGGGAAGACTCTTTGATCCACACACAAATTAAATATTAAAGCTAAGTACGGCGCTATGGTCTCAATTATGGAGGTACAGACTTTAATGGACATCCCCCAAAGATCTTCGGTCAATTTGATCTTGATTTGTTTAAAAGCTTTTATTACTGTTATGGGGTTAATATGCTTAAAGTTAAATTCAATCGGGCATGCTGAAACGTTGGCCCTTACTAAATCAAAAGAGAGCGAGGGCGAGGAATTTAAGGTTTCAGTAGTTTTAAGTGGGATACTGGTAAAGAAATTTACAAACTCTTGAGCAACTTCTTTGCCATCGCAAATGAGACCACCACATGACTTCTTCAGTGTATAATCAGAATTATGTTTTTTGTTTCTGTTCGTTTCATTATTGATAATTTTCCAAACCGTCTGTATTTTATTGTCTGCTGATTTAACCTTGTTGCTAATGTATAGGGCTTTAGCTGCCTTACAAGTGTTCTTAAAAGTTCTAGAGTAAGTAGCAACATACTTATTAAAAGTTTCTGTGTTAATATAGGCTTAAGGCCATACAGCTCGAAAAGTCTATCCCTACATTTCCTGAGTCCTGTAGTTGCCCAGTCACTAAATAAAAACTTAGGGCTGATAGTCTTAGTGTTTTTCTTAAAACAATTTTTGAACTCGGATTGGACTAACGAAAATAATTCTTTATACAAAATATTAACATTGTTCATTGTAAGGACCTGATAACTTACAAACTAAAGTGCTATTATATTTATTTAAATTAACAGCTGTTATTGGTCTGAATTGTATCTTCACTTTTTGTGATGGTATGTTAGACTCAAAAGTTACGGATTGACCACTGTGATCCGAAGGGAGATAATTAACTATGGCTTTATCTAAATAGTCACAGCAACAAAACACATTATCAATACATGTAGCAGTAGATGTAGTTATTCGGGTCGGTTCCACAAACACATGTGACAAATTGAATGATTTGAACAAATTTAAAAATCTACCGGTATTTGAATTATTTTCTAAAATATTAATGTTAAAGTCACCACAGATAATTACTGATTTATTACAAGTTGCAAGTTTTGCCAAAACATCTTCCATTACTGACAAAATATGGAATAGCACACAAAATGATTTTCTTACAATTTAATTTCAATAGTTCGGTGATACTATCAGTAATATCATCTTTTTTAACATTACAACTATTACCTATTAATACAGTGATAATGGCATTAGGATCATATTCCTTCCTAGTTATTGAAGACATTATTTGTTTGTAGGAATTCTGAGGCCTACAATAGTTTTGAGAAGAATAACTCAGGTTGTCGCTAAGTAATTTTCCTAACCCTTTTCCAAAACTATCAGAAAACATAATGGAGCAGTAACAAACTTTACTATTACAAGGGGGAGAACTAGCTTCTGTCTGAACTACTTTCAATGGACCTTGTTCAATTTCTGGTAAATCTTTATTTCTGAGCACTTCCTGACTGGTACGGGCCCTCCGTTGCCTCAGGTTGGAGAGTGCCAAGATCGGATATCCTATGCAATGAAGATTGAGGGCTGCTGGGAGTCAGCAGGTCCACTTTATCTACATTAGAGTTGCACATTTCCACCAACTCATTTGCAGCAAGGATGTGCTCCTGAATTTGTTTTTCAGACCTCAAATACTTCGTATAGAGTGACTGTAGTGACGCTTCTAGTACCTGAATTTCAGACTGTGACTGTTGAGTGTCAAACTCATAAATGTTCTTACTGTCCTCTAATTTAATTTGATAGTTATTTAATTTATTTATAAGAAAACCACGTTCTTTCCTTAGTTTAACCGCTCAAACCCCGGTGTCAAACAATGTTTGACACTTGGAAAATGCCGTCAAAGCCCCGATGTCAAACATTGTTTTTATACCTATTTATAATATAAAATAAAGTCTAATGTCGTCTGTGGCTTTTTCTATCTATGGTCGGATAAATATTCTTGTCAAAATAATCGACTAAAACCAAAAATATACACTAGGCAACACTAAAACGGACGGTGAGCAATGGGTAGCTCGCCGTCCGATAAGGACCAAGCCCGGGTCGACGGCGCGTTGTGTTCCACGCGCGCCTCAAAGAGATGTCAGCAGAATTGACGGGGTCCGTTAGAGCTAATGCCTGCCGGGGGTTCGAAGAAAACTGATAGGGAAATCGTGGCCCCCGGCAACAGGGCAACCGAAGGAACACGGGTGGGTTTTAGTCAGTAAGAGTCTGACACGCCCTCCCGCTCCACCCAGAGCGGGAGACCTAAAAAATAGTTGAAAGTGACACATTTTACAGAACAAAGTTCTACGGCGGAGCGCGCGTGTTATGTGATAGAAAATTGTTAAACACATTGTATGTATTTTGTGAATAATCTAAGGTAAGTTGTTATATTTTCAGTTATAAGTAGTTATTACACCGTTGTAGCTAATATTTTCACGAAATAACATCATAAAATCATGTTTTTATCTTACGTAAAAAACCCGTTCGAACGCGTCATGAAGCGAAGTATTTTATGATGAATTTCGATTATTTTTGTGTGTAATCGACAGTAAATAGATGAACATTCATTTAGAAGTACATAATACATCGTTGTAGAGAATATTATCACGAAATACCATCATAAAATCTTATTTTTGAACAAAGAAATGTTCCGAGAAAAAACGTTACTCAAGGTCGTAAAATTCTTGAAAAAAATATTTTTTGTCTGTAATCGACGATGAGTGTATGAATATTCATTTATAAGGCGCTGTCTCCACGAGCGAGAGAATCGCGGCGATATTATCGTCGTGCCACGTATTTCTATACACTCTCTATGGAACCGTCTCCACACGGCGATATTATCGCTGCGATGCGACGAGTGGCAACGAGCGCGCGAAACGTCATTACATCGTCGCTAGCCCGCACAGTGGAACGAATGTATGGGAGCGGTTGGACGTAGACATTTCCGAAAAAAAAGAGTAAAATTATGCCAAACTAATGATGCCATCTTATTCGATTACTTAATGCCTTCATAACTTGTGGTGATGAATTTCTTCATAACTCCCATATTTCGGGAGTAATTTGAGAAAATGTGAAATTTTACTATGAAAATGAGTGTATCGAGCTCTCTCCCTCCTGATTCCGGGCTTGTTTCAAGTAGCGGTCTCTAATATCATAATGCTAATACTAAGAGCTATATTTAATACTAAGACACATAGTGCGCCAAATGTGCACTTTCTGGGATAAAGAGTGATGTTTATTTTATAACACAATTTTTTTATTTTTTGTTTATTTTGTTGATTAAAACCGTTTTTCTAAAGGTTTACCTTATTACAATAACATTTCTGAGCAGCCAATTAGAGAAGATATAAGCTAATTAGGATATATAATTAGGGACTTAAGGTTTACATATAAAACTGATGCACTAATGATTACTGATAAGAACATTGCTATTATTTAATTACTAAATGGCTCTTAATACACTAATTTAGCATGCATCATTTACTAATTATCACAATAACTAATTACCTTGCAATATTTAACAAAGGATACCTGGGATACCTGGATTTTATATAAATAGGTCACTATTAGTAACTTTAAAATCAGTGTTGATTTACACCTCGTTGTATCCAAGCTAATCTCGCAATGTATTTTCCAAATTTTAATACAAATCTTGATATTCACGTTGCTTTATGCGCACGCGCACATAAAGATTTACGCGACTTTAACTATTTGTTCAGTGTTTTAAAAGATAACAGTTGTGTTCAGTTATGTGAAAGTGCTGAAACAAGTTTAAAAGACTGGTGTCGTCGATTTTGCTACCGCATTTATGCAAAATGGACACAGTCTGGAAGAAGCACAGATAAGTTTCGGAAGAAACATGAGATTTGGCTACAGGCTGCAATTCAATGGCCGGAATTACAGAATGAAAATATGGAACCTTCTACAGAAAATATAAGTGACGTCATCGAGCCCATAATTTCTCCTGCTAAATCTGATGCTTCAACTTGTACACATCCTAGTCCTCGTAAATCTTTTGAGGACCTTAGTAACCGGCAAAAAAGAAGACGCACTGAAGATAGTCTTTCATGCAGCAGTAGCAGCGCTGAAATTATGTTTTCGGCCGAAAGGGCGCTTCAAAAGGCAGGACAAAGCGATACAGCTTATGTTATGAAATACTTGACGGAGAATCCAGAAGAGGCCTCAAAAATCAAAGCCTTCATTGAAGGTAAATCAATTCAGGTACGGGAAATATCCCCTTTGAAGGCATTGGCTCTTTATGTATCGATGAACTTATCGAAATGGCGCTATAACACTCTTCGGGATTTCAACACTCAAGAAGGAGCTCTTCAATACCCGAGTTACTACATGTTGGTTAAAGAAAAAATTAAGTGCTATCCGGCCAAAGAAGATCTCACAGTTACAGAGAGCTCTGCAAAAATCAAATTACAAGCCTTGATGGATTTAACCTCAAGAAGACTTATTAGGTCGTTAGAAACCCCTGTTGATCCCAATCAACAGCTCGTATTGACCAGCAAATGGGGTTTTGACGGATCATCTAGCCAAAGCATTTATCATCAAAGGACGAGTGAAGATGAGCAAATCGATCTTGCTAGTAATTTTATGATTAGTCTTGTACCACTGCGGCTCGTCTCAAAAGGTGTAACAATTTGGGAAAACGAGCGACCATCTTCCACTTCATTTTGCCGGCCAATATTGTTTAAGTTTATAAAGGAAACCAAAGAAAATGTGCAGAGAGAGATGGCTGAAATCGAAGCAGAGATTGAAGCCTTAACTCCATCCACCATCACTGATGGAATTAGTGTCAAACACCAACTGCTGTTGACAATGATTGATGGTAAAATTCATTCCATTATATCCAATACAGCAGCTTCAGTGTGTGACATATGCAAGGCTTGTCCTAAAGAAATGAATAATTTAGAGTTAATCAAAGATAAACACGCAAACGAGGACATGTATAAATATAGCTTAAGCACCCTTCACGCTTGGATTCGCTCAATGGAATGCTTATTACACATTTCCTACAAATTAGACATAAAATCATGGCAAGTAAGGGGTGATATAGCAAAAAGGCAAGTTGATGACAGGAAGAAAAGAGTTCAAGAGGCTGTAAGAAGAGAAACGGGCTTACTTCTCGATGTTGTGAAACAAGGCAGTGGATCCACCAACAATGGCAACTCGGCAAGGAGATTTTTTGAAAACTACACTAAATCTGCTGAACTGACCGGAATAGATGCTATGCTTTTAAGAAAAATCTGTGTGATCTTGCAGTGTATTTCATCAGGAGAGAAGATCAACGTAACTAAATTCCGAGAGTTCTGCTTTGATACTGCTAAGCTTTACGTGGAGTTATACCCATGGTATTATATGCCTTCTTCACTTCATAAAATTTTAATGCATGGGCCAGACATAGTTCAGAACATGTCAATTGTGCCCATTGGTTTTCTATCCGAAGAGGCATCTGAGGCTAGAAATAAAGATTTTAGAAAATATAGAGAGGGGCATTCTCGAAAGCATAGCAGTATCTCATGCAATGAAGATATTATGCACAATCTTTTACTGTCTTCTGATCCACTTGTTACAAGTATCCGTCCAAAAGGAAATAAGTTTGTAAAAAAATCTTCTTTTAAGGAATTTTATGAGCTTACGGATTCTGAGAAAAGTGATATCGAATTTGTTAACATAAATGATTTAGCGGACATCGATTCTGAATTTGAATTAATTGATGATGATGATGATGACGAAGATAATTAAATGATGTTATTGTTTTAAAATGTGTAACTTAGTAAATTAGAGCTTACATCTTAATTATTTATTGTACTTTTAATGAAACTAGGTAATTTATTATCAACTTACTTAAAAGTCATACTCTCATCAGTTCTTGTGAATATTTTTGTTAATATATATTTCTGTATATATATAATATATTTATAGACCTCTTAATAAGTCTGTCTGCGGTTTAAAGTAAATACAAATGGGGAAAAAACGTTTTTTTTTTTAAATTTTCATTTCCTTTTATCCCAGAAAGTGCACATTTGGCGCACTATGTGTCTTAGTATTAAATATAGCTCTTAGTATTAGCATTATGATATTAGAGACCGCTACTTGAAACAAGCCCGGAATCAGGAGGGAGAGAGCTCGATACACTCATTTTCATAGTAAAATTTCACATTTTCTCAAATTACTCCCGAAATATGGGAGTTATGAAGAAATTCATCACCACAAGTTATGAAGGCATTAAGTAATCGAATAAGATGGCATCATTAGTTTGGCATAATTTTACTCTTTTTTTTCGGAAATGTCTACGTCCAACCGCTCCCATACATTCGTTCCACTGTGGCCCGCCGCGACTAGCAGCGGGCGCGCTGTCAAACGCAGCTTCATTTCAGCGTTGCCTCTCGTTAAGCAAGGACGTTTCGAGAAGCTTTTTAAACAATAGTACAATGTTTGACATTGAAAAGTTTATACTTGAAGTGAGCGAGAGACCTGCCCTTTACGATGTTCAGTTGGCCGAGTATCGAAACAGAGAAATTAAAGCAAAGTATTGGTATGATGTGGGAAGTGCTATGTTCACAGAGTGGGATGACCTAACCTCTAAAGAAAAAAAAGAAAAAGGCAAGCGTACAATATTATTTATTCAGGTAATTTTTGTTGTTATAATTGTTCGTTTTTATCGTCTATGGTATAACAAAATAATATACATTCGTCGGTACAAAACCGTTGTTTCAACAATAATTATAAGAAAGATAATTTTCATTAAACGATGTAGTCGTTTTGCCAAGGAACCGCGCCCACTGTGTTAAAATAATCTTTAAATAAGTTTCGAATTTGCAACCCCGAATTCCTTGTCCTTTGAAGTACGGGTGTCATATTTTGTTGATTGTGTATGTCTTCATTTTCCCCGTCAGTGGCATTTAATGCTCGACGCTTTATGAAGTTGTGCAAAACGCAAGCTGCTTTTATTACAAGAATTGAACTGTCCGGTTGAAGATTTATTGTATTATGAAATATGCGAAACTTTGAGGTGATTTGTCCAAAGACACATTCCACGTAACGTCTCGCACGAGACAGTCTGTAGTTGAAAATCTTTTTATCCGTAGGAAGACATCGACCTGGATACGGTCGCATTAAATTTCGATGAATACCGAAGGCCTCATCAGCTACAATCACATATGGCATTTTGGGTCCGCCAAATACCAGTTCTTCTTCTTCCGGCAAATCAAGGGCTTCTTTATTTAGCTTCTGGCCTAGAATTGAAGATAGAAAAATGGTAGAATCATTTTCACGGCCATAAGAACCTACGTCAATCACAGTAAATAAATAATCGAATCCACCAAAGCCAATAAAACGATTGAGTTGTACTTTTTATAATTAAAGTATAGAGAGCCGGAATTCCGGGGGCACTGAATTCGAATGTGTTTGCCGTCTAGCGCTCCCAAGCAATGTGGGAAATTCGCGTTGTCTTTAAATCCCTCTGAGATTATTTTCCATGATTCTTTGTTCGGGGCTGCCATTTCTGTAGGTGCTAGCACTTTCCATATAATTCCACGTTTCTTTTATTAATTTAGCCAACGTTTTTTTCGAAATTCTGTACTTATTCTGAAGGCGTTTATAACTTGTTCCAGAAGCGAGATATCTGGAAAATGACATTATTATTTAAAAAAATATACTTTATCATATATTTTTTTTAATATAAAATAGGCTCGCGTTTGTTTGCAATCACACCTGATGGAAAGTTTTTTTTTTAATGCGATGTAAAACGAAGACTCCATCAAAGCTTTCGGATTTATTAATCTGTGTTTTTTTTTTTATTAAAATACATAATAATTAATATATGTATACTTATACAGGAAAAGTTTTTAACCAGTGCGCAAATTTTTTTTGGTGGTTCTATATCAGTAATAGAACACATTTCCATTATTTATTCAATACTTTAAAAAAAATTCCTACTTTAAATCAGCAAAATATGGACACAATCTATTCGTAATAATATCAAAGGGCGCGCGCGGCGGTGCTGCACGGGGGTGAAACCCCCTCCCGGGCGGCAGGGCGGCGCCGGGCGTTGTGACCGACAGTTCGCTCATCGCACGCGCTGTCGTGTGACGTCGCGTCTAATCGCTATCCCGCGCAAGCGCCGCGCCGCACGTGTCGTACTTGTACCTACCGGTCACGATGTCGGACTTCAGTAATGCCTTGATCACACGTACCGAGCAAACCGGCGAGACAGTGCTCTCGGTCGAGTACTCGGTACGTATAAACATAGCGCCGAGTGCACGGCCGAGCGCTCGGCCGAACAAAGTGGCGAGACAACAGCTCGGCTGCCGGTCTATCTACTAGACCGAGTTACCACCCTCCCGCTTCCCCGCACTGTCTCGCTCACTCACTCGGCAGGTTTGAACGTGCACTGTCTCGCCGCTCGCCACTCGGCCACATGATTGTCGCGTCGCCGCACGTGGTTTTTTTGAGTGCAGTTGTTTAAAACAAGTTAAAATGTCTACAAATATCAAATGGGACGTCGAAACAACTATTAAATGTATACAGTTATATAAACTAAATCCGTGTCTATGGAACTTTAAATCACCTGAATACAAGATAAAGCAAAAACGGGATGCAGCATATAATTCCATAGTTAATGGAATGAATATAACGGGATTCGGTACACTAGAAGTTAAAAACAAAATAAAAAATTTACGGTCGACGTACCAACAAGAAAATAAAAAAATTCAAGAATCGAAGAAATCCGGAGCGGGTCTCAGTAATGTGTACACTTCTAATATTAAATGGCTGAAAGAGATGGAAGAGGTGTTTTCAAAAGATTTAAACAAAAATGTTTTTGAGAACGTAAGTATTTTTATTTTTTATCGCTAATTGACTATATTTTTTACCGTCGTTGAATTTATTATACTTCCCGGTTTATAATTTCAATATTTATCAAACATTCGAAAGAGGCCAAGTTATTTTATATTTCCGTCATAAATGAATAAATAATCAACTCTTCCTGATATAATATCAGGGAGAGTAGTTTTCGGCCGAATTACCATGAAAAAATACCAGTTCACCGTACATTTGGGAGATTTCTACTGTTATTACCGATTAAAATATCTATAACATCGTTAAAATATGTCGCCTAGAGATGAAGTGTCCCTAGTTTTCCCTATTTCTTAAATAAAATTATGAAATCATTCTGTTTTGCCACGATACGGCACCTGCCCCACTGAAGAACTCTGCATATTTATCTCGAAGCTCCCTTGCTGTACGTGCTGCATTGTTTGTGCTACGATCAGTGATAGTTGGCAAAGTAGCTATAAGTTCTCGCCTCCAACTCCCCTCAGAAACGGATCCTGAATCTATATCTTCTTCATCAACACAACCCCTTGGAAAGTAATGGCCGGGACTTGCGCGCATAATTTTATCGGTGGTTTCGTCATTAGTTGGTATGGGTTTTTGAAAAATTCTAAACCTGCTTGCCAGAATACCAAATGCATTTTCGACGATTCTCCGTGCTCTAGAGACTCTGTAATTGAATATTTTTTGTTTCGTTGAAAGATTTGTGCCACTGTATGGTTTTAATAAATATGATTTTAGTGGAAACGCATCATCTCCAACTAAAAATTCTCCTTTTGGAAGCAAATTATTCTCAAGATCACTACGTAATTTGCTGTTTTTGAATATGAATCTGAATCCATCTGAATTTCTTCCATTAGCCCCAATATTTACATATCGAAAACAATAGTCATGATCCACCACAGCCATCAAAACAACACTGTTGGAACCCTTGTAATTAAAATATTCACTTCCACAATTCGGTGGTGCTTGAATTATCACATGCTTCCCGTCTATAGCGCCGTGGCAACCAGGGAAATTCCACCTTGATCTGAAGCCTAATTCTATTTCTTTCCAGTCTTCATTGTTCTGCGGTACCTGAAACAATAATTTATTTTCATTTCACAGATTCCTGGTCCTACTAATGAAGACACAGTTTCTCAGGACGTAGCTCTGCTACATCTTCGCATCCAAACATCAACCAGGAAGTATTAGCTAATACAAGCAACGACCAGCAAGCACCACTTACTGTAACTACGACTGCCACTGGAAATACTGCGAGACCTAAAAAGAGAACTAAAGAAATTGTTCAAGCTGTTTCTGATCTCAAAAAATTAAATGATGGGATAAATTCTGAGAGTGAAACCGTATTTGATGTGTTTGGAAGGAGTGTTGCGTTACAACTTAAGAATTTATCGGCAGAGAATGCTCTAATAGCACAAAGTAGAATCCAGAATATTCTGACAGAATTTGGGATAAAAGAACTTAGACAAATTACTACTTCGTCTTTTTCTAATCACAGCTACCAAACACCGTCTTCTGTATATTCAGACACGACTAATGACTATTATCAGTTTGATGAAACTTATGTGGATTCTCCGCCACAACTACCAACACCAGCTCTCTCTACATCTCAAACAATCTTTGCTGCAACATCTACTCCAGTGCCTAATGTCAACGCTACGCCAGATTCTATAAGCACTAATGACATCGTAGCAGCTGCGATGTTTGCAGCTATGGAAACAGATGGAAGACAACAAGTTTGATTTTTATTTTTGTCTATTTTGTACCCTTTCTTTGAAATTAATAAAAAAGTAATAAATTCACTCAAGTTTTATTTTTAGTATGTAAGAAAAAAGTACGTACCTTTAAATAATTTTCCAAATAAGTAAATATTGCATCCATGACTTCCGGTATGAGTGATGATATTGCAGCCCGAGATACTCTGTAAAAAGCCTGCAAATAACGGTAGCTCGCGCCAGTTACCAAATAGCATAACGCTATTTGTAGTTTAGTCTTTGCATCAATGGAGTAATATTTCCTAACAATGTGTCAAAATGTTGTACATCCATTCTTAAAAGCATTCTGAATTCATCAGGATCTTCTACCTCTAATTCATTAAATACAGTGTTTGTGGCGCCAAAACTAGATCTTCTCAACATCCATGGCCTTGTCCAAATGCGGCGTTGCTCTTTTTCCAGCAGTTCATTTAATTCTTCTACTAGTAGTGGAATAAGTAACTTTGTGTATTTTCTAATTATCTTTTTACGATCCATCATATCCGAATTGTAGTCTCAATATAACTGAACTGACTGTGCTTATTTCAAAACGTGTGTGAACAGCTACTCGCTTACTACACTGTCTCGGCCGAGAATCATTTTACTGTCTCGCCGGTTTGCTCGGTACGTGTGATCAAGGCATAACCGCGAGTTTTACGAGATGGTGCGAGTGTATTTACTGAGTGGTGAAAGTTTGCGAGCAGCTCGCAGAATGTATGCGACGGAGAGCATACCTCGAATGCGAGCCTATGGAATCCTAAACCCCGCGGTCCCTAATGAAAGGACCATTTTTTATTAAAATACAGTGATTAGTGAAATTTAGGGGTAAGCAATTTATTGACATTGACAATTTTAGCGAATAGATTATTTTTGATTGAACATTATTGTAAATACTTAGTTGATTCCAATTTTTTAAATACGCCTTAATGCAGAAGTAGTTACCTATGCACAATGTATTAAGTAACGTAAATTTATTTGATAATAATGCTTTATATTCTGTATTTTGATGGTCCTAAGCCCATTAAAGTATGAAGGAAAAATTGGAATAACTCTTCAAATAACTTCAGGTCACGGCTTAAACATAAAAAAGTCAAGTTCGAACCTGATAAAATTAGCGATCAGTACTTTGTAACCTACGTAAATACCTACGCCGGCGAATCGAGCGAGCGCACAGCTGATAGATAGGTACTTTCGCGCGTTCCGCTTTGCCGCGCGCCGCCGGTTAGCCATCCAACCACTTTTAAAGTAAACATCTTTCGTTAACGATTTTTTTTTTTGTACTAAGACCTATCAAAATAAAAAATATATGTTTAATAAAACTCGTTTAAGTTTAATTTGTCAAAATTTGCGCAGTGGATAAAAACTTTTCCTGTATATTATTATAATATTTAAATTAAAAGTTATCTCTTTGCTTCAGGACTTGAGTTAATGACAAAATGGAAATCTTTAAGGGATCAATTTCGTAAGGAGTTAAAGTTGCAGCAATGTTCAAAATCCGGTCAAGCTGCCTCAAAACGACGAAAGTATATTCATTATGATGCATTACTTTTTTTAAAGAAACACACAGAACACGGTTCAACATCGTCAAACATGTTCAATGAGGACAGTCAAGATGTTTTTGAGGATGACGACAGTTCGGTTAATACCACCCCTAGTGTTACGGAACCATCTACGTCTAATAAAAAGAAAACATTAGTCCAAATGTTTCTGGAATCTAATAAAGAGATATCGAATGTTATGCGCGAGAGTATAGATATACAAAGAAATAATGTTCAACCACAGTATCGCGACGAGCGTGGAAATGAGGCATTTTTCCGTTCGTTGCTACCACTTATGGACAAAATAAAAGAAGACTATTTAATTGATGCCAGAACTGAGATTATGGCCGTAATTAAGAAATACACACCATCATCACATACATTGCTAGACTCTTATTCTCGTACATCCACACCAACAAGCGAGGACGATATTGCTCAAATGTTAGAACACTTTGATGAAATGTAAACTTTAAGTTTTAATTTGATGTAAGCGTTTAAGTAAAATAAATCTGCTTTAAACTTACTGTAGTGTTACTGCTAATCTTTCACATGGCCCGATACTTTTCCTCATATTAGTATCTTGCTTTGATAAGTGTCTTGATAGTAAACTTAACAGTTCATCGAAAACAGGAATTGGCATTAAATATTCATCTTCAAACCATTCTGGATGAATTCGATATTCTTCATAATTCACATGGAAATGTCCATGACTTTCACGACGTAGCAACATGGGATGTGTCCACCAACGGCGCTTTTTTTCCCTTCTTAACAACAATAACTGCATATTCACTAGCGTACTTGCAGAAGCACCCCACAACACTATATCCATAATAAAGAATTATTTTATCGACTGAGACACTATTTATTTCACTCTCGTCTGGCACGTAACTGAATTCTTTCTTTCGCAACGCGTCGTCAAGGAAACGCGGCGAGACCGTTACGAGTCGCGGCGATACCGTTACGAGTCGCGGCGATACCGTTACGAGTCGCGGCGATGCCGTTACGAGTCGCGGCGATACCGTTACGAGTCGCGGCGATACCGTTACGAGTCGCGGCGATACCGTTACGAGTCGCCGCGGAAACGCTGCGATTCCGTTACGACTCGCAACGATACGCGGCGGAATTATCGCTCGTTCGTGGAGATTATCCGACGATATAAGGGCGGACTCGTCGCGATTCTCTCGCTCGTGGAGACAGCGCCTAAGTAGTTATTACATCGTTGTAGACAATATTTGCACTAATTATTCTCATAAATACATAAGAAATGTATCTAAAAAAACTGGTCCTCAAACGTCGTCATCTTTGATGAATTTCGACAGTTTTACAATGAATTGAGGATTTGTAAAGTTCTAAAACTAATAATAATCATATATTTTGGTCATTCGAGTTGTATTTTCTATTTTATAAATTTCAATCATTAGAGGCCGAGAGCCGAAAAGGTCATTGGCCGTTGACAGTTGACGTTTGATTTGGCGCTACCATGCTGTCCAGTTGTATCGATAATGTTTTCGATAAAATCGATGTTTTCGTGAATTTTATCGTGAATATTTTTATTTTTGGAAAATTTTACCGACTTCAATAAAAAAGAAGGTGCTCAATTCGTTCGAATGTATTTCGACCTGTATCGATAAAATCCACGTGTTAGTGAATTTTATCGTAAATATTTTTCTGTTTGGTAAATTTTATCGACATGTATTTAGACCTGTGTTTATAATATACTGTGTTTTTTATTGTTAGATGGCTAATTGGAACGTTGGTGGTGGCGCCCCCCCAGATAAATTCGCCGACTTGCTCTTCGACGACTCGGATGAAGACGATGAGCCGGAGCTGGGGGAAGAGTTCCTCAATCCGGAATCCAACGCGGACGACGAGGGGTCGTTCGCCGTCGAGGTTCTGGACGAGGACTTTTTGGCGGAGGCCGAGGCCGAGGGTGCCGAAGCCAGGGGTGCTGCCGAGGCCGAGGGTGGAGAGGTGGATTTCGCGATCGACCCTATGGTAATATTGAAATTACTACTATGTCAGTAATAATCAACGATTTTTCTTTCAGCAAACTTTATACAGCGCATAATCATTGATGCAGCCTATTACGTTTCAACTGCTGGGACACAGGCCTCTTCTCTGTGTCATGCCTGTCTCTTTGCTGTTCAGTTTTGGTGTGGTTTATGTTTTGTCTTTAGATAATAAGTATAGTTAGCCACAAGCATGGTGGCCAAGAATCTAATATTTTCAATTGTTGTTATTTTATCCAAGCCCTTATTTTTCAGAACGACGAGCCGTCCGCGTCGACATCGACGGCCCCGGCATTGGGGGTCATTACGTCGATGTTCGACGAGGAATTGAACCCGCTGCCCATGACGTGAGTAATAAAATAATTAGTTGTTTATAATAAATGAAAAGTTTAGTTCTGTATAATAAATGAAAACCTTTTATTTGATAGGACAATATCCTCGTCATCGCCGCGGGCATCACCTTCTGCTGCTGTCGGCTCAAACTCGCCGTCCGTTCTTGAACCGTAAGTGTTACAACTTGAATTATGATAGCCTTGTTTGTACCTTTTCTTCGTGAATTACACGTAATAATATACAGGGTGTTTGGTGCATCGTGTGCCAAATTGAAATGGTCGACTGAAGGGTTCATCCGCTAGCCTTTCAGACCCCTTAACACCCCTCATGCTCCGTGGATTTTTTTTATCGACTTTTATTGTTTCCCAAAAAAAAGACCCAAATTTTACATTCAAATACAGATTTAAAAAAAAATATAAGGCGTAGACTCTGAATTTTAATTTTATTTCGATGTGTATTGTTTAAGAATACTTTTAAATACAAAATTAGTGATATTAGTCACCTAGTTTTTTTTTAATTCACTCGCAAAGGTAAAACTTAAATCTAAGCTTTACATGTTACAGCTATTTATAAGGCTACAAAAAAAAAAAACTAAAAGCGACCGGGATCTTCCAACTCCCTCATTAATTCTTCAGTCTATCCTCTTTCTAATGATGTGCCACATGCCATAAAAGTATTTTTGTGAATTCGCTAGAATTGTGAATCAAGTCACATAAAACTACATTCCAAATTCTAATGAAAAAATATTTATTGCGGAACTGTTACTTGAGAAAGAGGTAAAATTTGTTTTCTCACTCTTTCACAGTAAAATCTATCTTCTATCTCTTTCTTGCATACCTTAAATCGGTTTGAACAAATCGCGCCGCCCGTCCCGCCATTTTTTTAGTCGAGACATCACTGCCTCTGCTACCTAACGTGTGTGCTAGTTCACCATACTCCGCGATTCTTTTATTACTTTGTTATCGTTAAGTTTTGTTGGTTCTTGTTACATTTGTTTAATTTTTGTTGTTATTGTGAGTTTTTTGTTATTGCAATGGCGACATTCTCTAACGACGAATATGCGGACATCATGATGGCTTACGGAACCGCTAATGGCGTCGCTCGTGCAGCGCAACGACTTTACCAGGAACGCTTTCCTGGTAGACGATTACCTGGCCGCAGAGTCTTCCAAGACACATACCGACGCATACGCGAGACTGGCAGTGTTACTTTTAATGAACCAAGGGGCCATATTGTGCGACATTATGTTGAAGTAGACGAGAGAATACTGGCACTTTTTGAGGAAGACCCTACAAGAAACATTAGAAATGTGGCATCACATCTTGATATTTCAATATGGAAAGTGTGGAAAGTACTTCGTCAAAACAAAAAGCATCCATTCCACTACACTCCAGTGCAAGGTACGTAATTTTAAACTAACATTAAACCCGTGCAAGCTTTGTTGGACCTTGCCTTTGTTTAGCAGGTAATGGGTATGGTATGGCGTCACTTCCAGGTAGTGAATCTATTAGCACGAACAGCGGGTCCTTTCTTGTGCAATTACTTATTGCCCAAGAGAAATTTAAAAGAGTTTTTTGTTTATTGCAGGTCTTGAGGGTGGCGACTTTGAGAGACGAGTGGCTTTTTGTCGGTTTCTTTTACACACGGATGTGGATGATCCTGATTTTTTAAAAAGAATACTGTGGACGGATGAATCCAAATTTACCAAGGATGGGATCCTCAATTTACACAATTTGCACCACTGGACAACGAAAACGCAAAACCCACGTGTTAAAAGACAGAAATCTTCTCAAAGAAGGTTTAGTGTAAACGTTTGGGCAGGAGTGATTGGGAATCAGGTAATTGGACCGCACTACCTGCCCGATAATCTCAATGGCGAAGACAACCTGGAATTCCTACAAAATGACCTGCCCGAATTAGTGACCGATGTGCCCGTATTCCCTTTACCGCATCGTGGTTCATAAATGAACCAAAACAAATATCTTAAAACATTTTAAAGACGCAAACAAATTTTCTTATTTTATGCATACTGTGTCAAATTCGTCCCATACGAGCTTCATTTTATGTATAAAACCGCCATCTATGAGCAATTTGTGTGAACTACATCCTTCGTCAAAGTCAGTGAACAGGTACGAACCGGTGCGGAACGAGTTTATGATTTTCGAAATTGTGTAAAAAATACAAATCTCAGTGTTAGTGCTTGCAAATAAATACTCCAGGATAGAAAGTAATCAAAATATTGGTACTAAGGTAAGGTTTTATTGTTTTATCAAGTAATAATTACCTAAAAGTGGTTCTAACTGAATGGAACAAATTTGGTACAGCATGCAGAAATGTGATAATTTATAATGTACAGTTTTTTAGCTTAGAGCGAGGCCCCATTAGTGCGTTGCGCTGCGTTGCGTCGTCGCAGCGTCGTCGCTGCGTCGTTTTCCATACATTTTTTATGACATGCCCCATTAGACCGTTGCGTCGTCGCGCGCGACGTTTCAACGGATCGACGGACAAGAGACGAAGCGGGAGGGAGGGTGATGCGCTGCGTTGTCGGAGCTCCGCTGCGACGACGGACAGTGATGCACTGCTAGAGGAGGAAGCTAGACGAGCGTAACGACATTTTTTATCTTACCATGAGTGAGCAGGATATTGATATAGATTTTCTCATATCCTTGGTCCAAGAAAGACCCATTATATGGGATAAATCACACGAACATTACAGTGATAAATTTCGTAAAGCGAATGAATGGGTAGCTGTTTGTAAAAAAATATTTCAAGATTACGAGGAGTTTGAACCAAAAAAAGAACAAGATTGGTGAGTTGTTATTTATTATATTATTTGTAAATTCAATACATAAGTTAATTTATATCTTTTTCAACTGCCATGGTAAAGCCCCTTCTGGACTCATAAAGTAATTAGCAAATTGATCTCTGATAAAATTTTCGGCTAATGATTCTTCATTGCTATGGGGTCTCAATTGTGGGAACCTACTTATTGCCATATTGTCTTGTTGTTTTAACCCATCGTGTTGTATAACAAAATTGTGTAAAACACAACATGCTTTCGCAATATTAATAGTTAAATCATATGACGTATCAATTGGCCTATGTAAAATGCGCCATTTATTTGCCATGATCCCAAATGCACATTCCACGTATCTACGAGCTCTGCTAAGGCGATAATTATAAACTCTTTGTTTCACATTGAGATTGGATCCGCCGTATGGGCGCATAACATGCTTACTTAAACCAAAAGCTTCATCACCGACGAGTACATAAGGGATTGGTGGCTCGTTATTATGATCATTTCCAAGTGGTTGAGGATCAGGCAATGGTAATTCATTTCTCATTAAAATCTTGTACAGTGTCGAATTTCTAAAAATAGTAGAATCACTTTCCTTACCATATGCACCCACGTCGACAAAAACAAACTTATAATTTGAGTCAACAACCGCCAGCAAAACAATTGAAAAATAATTTTTATAATTATAAAACAGAGAGTCACTTTTGTCTGGTTTTATTAAACGTATATGTTTCCCATCAATTGCCCCGAAGCAATGAGGAAAGTTAGCTTTGAGATCAAAATCTAATGCAATATTTTGTAGTTTTTCTACTGTGATCTCTTCTATGTACTGTGGTCGAACATATTTCCATATAGCTTGACAAACTGACGAAATAGTTCTAGAAATTGTTGCTCTTCCACGTTTAAATTTGAAATGCAAGTCGTTTATCGAATTTCCGCTGCCTAAGTACCTGAAATAGAAACACAAAAAATAAACAGGGTGGCCCATTTAGATTGGTCAGTGTAGACAAGTTAGGTACTTACACATTTTTTTCTTTCTTTGCAGGTAACGAGGTTGTGAAAAAATGGAGAAGCGTGAAGGACAACTTTTTTCGATACGTAAAAAAAATAAAAGAAAACAGTTCGTCTGGATCAGGGGCAAAACAATTGAAAAAATATCATTATTACAATCAGTTGCTGTTTTTGATGAAAGTTGCCCAAAATAAAACTGACAGTAGCCTTGAAATGGTGTCTGAAGAAACGGAACGAAATGAAAACACAGCATCATCTTCTCCATTTACTACAAAAGAAATGTCCTCGTTACCCCCAGGTCCTTCTCGCTACGTACCTGCAAGCCGTAAGAGATCAAACCAAGCAATAGATGATTTCGAGGCGCAAGCATTAGAAGCGTTGCAAGAGAAAGAAAACCGCCACTTATCATTTTTCAAAGGAATTTTGCCTTCTTTGGACAGCTTTACGGAATTACAAACTTTGACATTCCAAAGCAAAGTTATAAATATCATTACCGAAATTCGGTTCGGGGAACAGACTCAATCAACAACATGGCAGTCACGCGGATATCAAACTGGACAACAGTATCAAGCAACACCATTGCAGTCACGCGGATATAAAACTGGACAACATGCCCAGTCACCATCGCCATCGTCGTATCGAACAGATGAATTCGAAGCTACCTACTCAACCAACACTACGATTAATAATTTTACTGATGATAGTCAAGAAGAAGATTATAACTTTGCTTTGTTGCCTAATAGTAATACTTAAATTAAACTGTTTTTAAAGATAGTAAATTAATAACTGATTAACATTACGAGTATTATGATATTTGAATTACTTACCTCAATGTAATACCAATCATTTCAATTGGTTCTAAAGGGTTCCTGAATTTGGTATACTGCTTTTTGATATGTGGTTTTAAGGTTTCAACCAAATTATTATAGCTGGCCACACTCATTCTAAAAAAATTGAAAAAAGTCTTTTCATCTAATAATAACTCCCTATATTCCTGCATAAAAAACTGACCATCACTATTTCTTAATGCTATCAAAGGAGATATCCAGAATCTTCTATGATTTCTACGTTTATTTCGGCGGTGCCGTAATAAAAGCAACAAAAGAACACGTTTGTATCTATCCATTGCAAAGGCTGAACTGAGACGCAGCTGCGTCGGCGTGCATACCCTCTTGCGTTGCGTTGGCGCAGCGTCAACGCAACACAGGTGTGGCATACAATGCGTTGTTCCGTTGCGATGACGCGACGCAACGCAGCGCAACGCACTAATGGGGCCTCGCTCTTATTTTGTGATGTACCCTCTTATTTTGTTATTTACGTGGGTTTATGCATATTTAATCAAACATCTATTTACAGGAAACTTGCGACATGGATCCTCGTCGATTTTACGGAGGTATTCATACAATTATCCAGAATTTTCCTGAAAGTAGCAGCGACGAAGACCTGTCCGAAGATGAACATCGGGTAAGGAGAGCTCAACGTTTACCTCCTCGATATATTCCTGGATCTGACGAATCTGACTCAGAATCAGACGATAATACTCCTTTGTCCCAATTGCCGTATTCGTCCACTAGAGCAACGAGAGCTGAAAAACCTCGATGGAGGGACGGATTTCTAGAAAAAGTTGAAACCGAAATCGCATTCAGCGGTAATTTAGATTTGCCAGCCGAAATAATGAGCTTAGAAACCCCAATTCAGTTTTTCAAGTATTTATTTACTGATGAAATGTTCCAATACATAGAACAAGAAACCGTTAGATATGCGATTGAAAAACGTCCAGAAAAGATTTTTTGTACCACAGCAAAAGAAATTGAACAGTTTGTAGGTATGTGTCTATACATGTCTATAATTCAATTGCCATCAACAAGACATTATTGGAATGAAAGCTTAGGACACCCAAAAATAAACAAAGTTATGGCGTGCAATAGGTTTGAGGAAATAAAAAGATTTATACATTTCAACACCAACTCGACGCAAGTACCCAAAGGTCAACCAGGACATGATCCTCTTCACAAATTACGACCTTTTTTGGAACAACTCAGACAGAGACTTCTGACAGTACCTAAAGAAGAATACATGGCAGTGGACGAGCAAATAATACCGACGAAAAGCAGGTCGACTATGCGACAGTACAACCCAAAAAAGCCCCACAAATGGGGGTATAAAAATTTTGTGCTGAGCGGCAGTTCAGGGTTCAGCTACGATTTCGAAATGTATACTGGAGCTCAAGGGCCTGTACAATCAGTCAGCAATTTGCCAAAAATTAGTGTTTCTAGTGATGTTGTTGTTCGCCTTGCAAGAACTATTCCTGAAGGAGTCAACTATAAACTATTTTTTGATAACTGGTACACGTCTTTGCCGTTGCTGGCTTATCTTACTAAGAAGGCTATTTTACCGATAGGCACAATAAAAGCCAATCGTATTCCGGGGTACAAAGTTCCTGCAGAAAAAGATTTGAAAAAAAAGGGGAGAGGTGCAACTGTTGAGAAACTGGCCACTGTAGAAGATATAGATGTTTCTGTGGTAACTTAGTATGACAACAGAGTCGTGAACTGAGCTTCGACCTACGTCGGAAGCAAACCGGCTTCTGAAGTTCGACGTTACAATAAAAAGGAAAAGAGTTACCAAACTGTATCATGTCCAAAGGCAGTGATGACTTATAATAGACACATGGGAGGAGTGGATCTATTAGACGCTCTTCTCGGTTATTATAGAATCCAAATTAGATCCAAAAAGTTTTATCACCGCATATTTTTCCATATGGTCGATATGACTGCAGTAAACGCATGGCTTTTATACAGGGTGTCCAAGAACCTGGCGTCCAACTGGATTCCCACGATGCCCCAAGTTCTAACAGTACTCAGAAAAATATTTTAAAAAATCCACCCCATGTACTTACAGAATTATACTGATTTCCAAAAAAAAGGGGAAATGAGCACCCTGTGACATACTTTTGAATGCTGTGACTGCTAATGCTGATAATTTCGATATTTCTTGGAGGTTTTGTAATCTAGGGTATTGCTGTGTCTAAATAGAATGTAAAAATAAAGTACTTATTGTACCATTTTAAAATAAAATATTATTTTAACTAAAGGTGATATGGAAAACTATTGAATTTCGCAACTTTGACCGACTGTAGTGTAAAAAAAATGTACCAAAATAGTATGGCAAGTGACGTCAAATTTTGACGCGTTTATTCCTCTTTTTAAAAAGGTATAATACTTACACATTAATTTGAAAAAAAAATTTTTTGATAATATTTTTACTCAACAACCCAATTTTTACGATGTCTTACAGAATTCTTAGAAAGAAAAATTTACGACGAATTGAATCTAACCTCTAAAGAATTACTATTGTATGCTCATAAAAATAACAACAGGCCTCTCAAAAAACAGGTTAGACCGTAAGGGACGGTATGTGCATGCATCTCACCATAGTGATTCGTTATTACAACAGGAGGGAGCAAGACAGAAACTATCTTTGCGATTTGCTGGTTCTTCTTTATGGTACCCCATTATTCAGGTAAGAGTGAGGGAGAAAAAGGTTAGAGGTGCGAGTGAGATAGATAGTGACGCTATCTGGGATCGTGCTATTTAGGATAACAGTACGGTCAGTACGCGTCACTGCCTCCTGCCGTTACTACGCACCTCTCTCTTATTGTTACCATTGATCACGTACTACGATTTAAAGCTTTGTTTATTGGACTCGATTACTCTTTGTGCTCTGGACTTTGAAACGAACTCTTTACGACGACCTTTGCCTGTGTTTGGACAGTTTGTGTTTTGTGTGTGCTACCATGGCGACCTACACTCCGCAAGAATACGCAAATATGCACTACATTTATGGAGAATGTAGAGGTAATGGACGAGCTGCAGCGAGACTTTACAGAGAAAGGTATCCGAGGGCTACGCGATATCCCGACCATCGAGTTTTCATTAATGTGCACAGATCACTATGTGACGGGCGGTTCCCCAATCAAGTAGCTGGTGAAGGACGACCCGTAAATGACTTCATACGCGATGAAGTTTTAGAGGCGGTGTCGGCAAATCCAAGCATCTCTGTGCGAGGAATAGAAGCTGATACGGGGATACCGAAGAGCACAGCACACAGTATTCTCCAAAAAGAAGAATATCATCCGTACCACGTACAGCGAGTGCAAAGTCTTTTACCTCGAGACTATCCGAGCCGAGTCGCGTTTTGTGAAACAATCCTGCAAAAACATCGAGAAGACGAAAACTTTATCGACAAAATTTTGTGGTCAGATGAATCAACATTTAAGAAGGATGGCTACATGAACCTACACAACTTGCACGAGTGGCATGTGGAAAATCCGCACTTGATGCGAGAAGATAGATCCCAGTACCGGTTCAAAGTGAACATGTGGACCGGTATTCTCTGTGGGAATATTATTGGTCCATTTGAGATGCCCGAGAATTTGACTGGCGAATCATATTTAAATTTTCTTCAAAATGATTTGCCAAACTTACTAGAAGAGACCCCACCAGATATGTGGTTCCAACACGACGGCTGTCCAGCACATTTTCGCGTATCCGTTAGAGAGTTTTTGGACGAGCAATACCCGAACAGGTGGATTGGGCGATCAGGAACAATCCCGTGGCCAGCCCGCTCACCTGACTTAAATCCGCTGGATTTTTTTTTCTGGGGAACTATGAAGGAGCTCGTTTATGCGAAGCCCATTAATGACATCGCTGACCTTCGTGAGAAGATAACACAAGCAGTGCAGGTGATACGTCAAAAAAGTTACTCGCGAAACATAAAGCGGTCCTTTTTAAGGAGAGTGAGAGCTTGTATTGCCGCGGGTGGTCAACATTTTGAACATTTATTGTAATAAAATATCTTTAAACTAACATTCTTTGCTTTTATTCTACTGGGAACCCATCTACCTGTGTGTATTTCCTTCTTGCTCACTCTTGGAACCGAAGTAAATAATAGTAGTAACATAACAGTTTCTAAGATAAGAAAGGGTCCGACAGTTACCGTTAGTAGGTAGGCACTTCGTAAAAATTGGGTTGTTGAGTAAAAATATTATCAAATTTTTTTTTTTCAAATTAATGTGTAAGTATTATACCTTTTTAAAAAGAGGAATAAACGCGTCAAAATTTGACGTCACTTGCCATACTATTTTGGTACATTTTTTTTACACTACAGTCGGTCAAAGTTGCGAAATTCAATAGTTTTCCATATCACCTTTAGTTAAAATAATATTTTATTTTAAAATGGTACAATAAGTACTTTATTTTTACATTCTATTTAGACACAGCAATACCCTAGATTACAAAACCTCCAAGAAATATCGAAATTATCAGCATTAGGCCTCTTTTCCATTACACGGTTTCTCGCCGTGAAAATCTACGGTTAATTCGCCGCGTGTAGGCACGGTCGTCAGTGTGGTATGGATCACTATATGAGCTTGTCGACATGCACGGTGGCGCCAAGGCACGGCGCCGCGGCCGCGTGCGCCGTGACTGCCCCTCGGCGCGCCGCGTCTACGCACGGCGTGATTTTCACCAGTGTTGTATGGCAGTCTATCGGGGTGTGTCGACGGTGCCGGACGTACGCACGGATTCGTGACCGCTTATATACGCTGTTTCGCGATTTTATTATAAAATGAACATAAATCAAGAATTATTAATTACGTTGATTCAAGAAAGGCCTGTAATATGGGATAAGACCATCGACGATTATAAAAATAAGCGGCTTAAATATGATTCCTGGAAAGAAATATTTATTCATTTCCAGCCCACATTTGAAGATTTAAGTGGTGATGAGAAAAACAAGTTTGGTAAGTTACAGATATTTAATTATTAACTTTTTACTTATGCATAGTTGTTTTGATAGGAGAGGCGACCTTCGTTAGATACAAAATATTGTGCAAATCTGTTGCGAACTTCATTAGCCGCCAAACTTCCGCGAACTGCATTCGTGATAGGTAACTGGATTAGTTCCGATTCTGAATCAAGGGTGGACTCATTTTCACTCGCATTGTGAAACTGAAAGTTTTCCTGCTTATGTATAAAATTTTGCAAAACACAACATGTTTTCACAATATCAACTGCCAAATCGATGGACACATTCATTGGCCGGTGAAAAATTCGCCATTTATTGGATAAAATGCCAAACGCACATTCAACAAATCTTCGCGCTCTGGTGAGTCTGTAGTTAAATGTACGTTTTAATTGATCAAGCTGATGACCACCAAATGGACGAAGCAAGTGATAATGCAAAGCAAAGGCTTCGTCCGCAACGAACACATATGGCAAATCGTAGTCAATTCCAGACAAACGTGTTGCATCGGGTAGATTTAATCCGTTGTTTGTTAAATTTTTCCAAAATGGGGTCTCTTTAAACACACTGGAATCACACTCCTTTCCGTAGGCGCCAACGTCAACAAATATAAAGTTGTAATCGCTATCTACTACTGCCATCAAAACTATAGAAAAAAAATGTTTGTAATTTAAAAACATCGAGCCACTATCAATTGGCTTAATAAGTCTGATGTGTTTTCCATCGACCGCTCCTAAGCACAGCGGGAAGTTGGAAGATTCTTGAAATTTGCTTGCAATGTGTAGCCAGTCTTCTTTAGATGGCATTTTCATATATTCTTTATACAGTTCTAACCAAATGTAGTGGCATACTTCACGTACGATGCAACTTATGGTTTTTATTCCAATTCTATAGCTGTAGTATAGGTCAGTAAAGGTATCTCCTGTTGCTAGATACCTGAAATATAAAACAAAACGGTTCAGGTTCAAATACTAAAACCCCATTTTAGGTCGGGGTCGATTCAGTTTAGGTCGGGGGTTTTTATAAATTTTGAATTTAATAATTATTATTTATTTATTTTCAGGGCAAATGGTGATGAAGAAGTGGACCAATATGAAAGATAGCTGGATAAAATATGACAAAAAAATTAATGAATGTAAGTCTGGTTCTTCAGCAAAAAAAATAAGAAAATATATGTTCTATGATGAAATGATGTTCCTAAAAAAAAATGTTGAGCATCGCAAGACCGATTCTAACATGACTGAACATGTTCATGATTCTAGCCTCAGTAATGAAAATTTTGATAGTGCAGTCCCGAATCAATCAAGCTCGGGATACACTGAACGGAGTGAGACGCAAAGGGCTAAAAAAAAAAGAAAAAATGAACTAAGTGAAGTTGACATTAGGTTTATGAAGTTTATGGATTCAGCAGAACGAGATGAGAAAAAGAAAAGCCGTACTATGAACTTTTTTATGGGAATCGCTGATACAGTTGACAAGTTCAGTGATGAAAATATGATAGACTTTCAGTTTCAAGTAATTTCAATAATTAAAAATATTCAACAAAGACAGTGTACTCAGTATATACCTACATCAAGAAACCAATGGGATCAAGGCCATCAAGGATATTTAAGTGGTACAGCATCCTCAAATGCGCAATCGTCAACATATGGATATTCTACAGCTGCTAGATCGGGCTATGGAATAAGTCGTCCACAGACGTCTTCTCATGATTTTGGACACGGTTCTGGTTTAGAGCCAATCCACTACCGACCCGAATCACAATTATCTGTACATAGTGTAAATGCGGAAAGTATCTCGGCAGATTCTCAAGTTTCTATTGAAGACGAATTCGATTTTAGTACCGCATTTGAGTAGCATTTTCAGCGTAGTGTATTTTTTGATTTACTTGTTCTTAAATTAATAATTATTAAAATTCAATTACATGTAATAATTTTGTTTGTGTGCAATAAACAATTTTAAACTAAAATATGTCATTTAATTTTGTACCTACTTACCTCAGAGTTACAGCCAATCTTTCTGCGGGCGATATACTCTCTCGCATAAAAGTATCTTGATGTTTTAGTTCCTGGGATAATTTTTGGAGCAAGTTGTCGAATGTAGTTTTCTGCATTCTAAAATAATTGTAAAACTTGTCTTCATCTTCTCTCAATTGATTCTTGACAAGTGTATGAAACGCGCCATATTCCTCCCTTTTTTCTAAAATCGGATGTATCCAAAACCTTACTTCCCTTTTTTTTTCTATTTTCTTTTTCCTATATATGTAATAAGCAACTATAATCTTTTTTTTCGTAAGAAAATTCATGACGCAGCACGTCCTACACAGCCCGAGTAAAAAGCGCTACTAGCCAGTACTTACCAATGTCTCGCGCGGTGATTTTGCCGTATCATGTACAAGCTAGCACGTTTTTTCAACCGTACGGCTTACACACCGTACGTTTGAACAACCGTGTAATGGAAAAGAGGCCTTAGCAGTCACAGCATTCAAAAGTATGTCACAGGGTGCTCATTTCCCCTTTTTTTTTTAAATCAGTATAATTCTGTAAGTACATGGGGTGGATTTTTTAAAATATTTTTCTGAGTACTGTTAGAACTTGGGGCATCGTGGGAATCCAGTTGGACGCCAGGTTCTTGGACACCCTGTATAGGCGCAGATTTGAAAATGCTGAGTCGTGGCTGCCTTTAGCCGATTTCAAGTGCGCGGTAGCTGAAGATTTATGCTATGCCAATAAACCTGCAATGAGTAGTAAACGTGGTCGACCATCTTCCAGTGTCATGGAAACTAACATTCAACAAAAAAAAATGAGAGGGCCTATAGCAATAATGCCATCCCAGGACGTTCGTTTAGATAAGATAGATCATTTGCCTACCTGGTCCACTAGGCAACGTTGTAAGGTCCCGGAATGCAAAGGTAGATCTCATGTGGAGTGCCGAAAATGCAAAGTCAGCCTTTGCCTCAACGATAAAAGAAATTGTTTCGAATTATTCCATACTACATAATTTTTCTTCATATTACTTTATTTTTTTTATGTTCATTTTCTGCTCAATGTACCAAATGTGATCCAAAGAGAAAAAGTGTAAAAGTTAATTTTCTGCTCAATGTACCAAATTTGAACCAAAGGGGAAAAGTGTAAAATTTTCTAAAACTATTCAATAAAAAGAAAAATCCTGAAACACGTATTCATTTATTTAGTGTTTCCTACCACATATAGTTTTTCCAAACATAAATAAAAAATCATGCAGTAAAGGGTTAATGAACGTGTGCCCATTGTATTTCAAAATGACGGCTGTCCCGCGCATTGGCGATTGACTGTGAGGGAATATCTCGACAATGTGTTCCCCAATGCATGGATTGGACGCGATGGCCCTATTCCATGGCCGCCACGTTCCACAGATCTAACTCCGTTAGACTTTTATGTCTGGGGACGTGCCAAAGAGTTGGTATATTCCACGGAGGTTCCAACTATTGAGATATTAGTCCAACGCATAGAAGCGGCATTCAATACTATTAAGGAGGAAATACGACTTCGTACAACAACTGTTGAAATACGAAACAGGTGTCGGGCCTGCATTCGCAACAGAGGCCAACAATTTGAGCAAGATTTGTAACAATGATTAAATAAATGTTAAAAATGCAATTTTGTTTTTTTATTTCAAGTAAATCCCACGAAAGATACAGATATGAGACACGAATTTACCTAACCATAAGAATGAGATAGCAGATTTATAGGTTTGACAGGTATCATTTAAGAGATTTTTTTTTAAATCATAATTTTGAATATTAGCCTTAGGTGACTCGATTCACAATTCTAGCGAATTCACAAAGTTGTTAAAATACTTTTATGGCATGTGGCACATCATTAGAAAGAGGATAGACTGGAGAATTAATGAGGGAGTTGGAAGATCCCGGTCGCTTTTGATTTTTTTTTTTTGTAGCCGTAGCCTTATAAGCAGCTGTAACATGTACAGCTTTAATTTAAGTTTTACCTTTGCGAGTGAATTAAAAAAGAACTAGGTGACTAATATCACTAATTTTGTATTTAAAAGTATTCTTAAACAATACACATCGAAATAAAATTAAAATTCAGAGTCAACGCCTTATATTTTTTTTAAAAATCTGTATTTGAATGTAAAATTTGGGTCTTTTTTTTTGGAAAACAATAAAAAGTCGATAAAAAAAAAATCCACAGGGCATGAGGGGTGTTAAAGGGTCTGAAAGGCTAGCGGATGACTCCTTCAGTCGACCATTTCAATTTGGCACACGATGCACCAAACACCCTGTATACATATTTTTTTAATTTTAGGTTCAATGTCGTCGTCACAGCTTACTGCGACGACGACATGGACGAGGACCACGTCTTCCACCTTGCTGATGAACATCGACTGTTCCAGCAGGTGGAAGATGTGGTAGAAGACGTGGCGGCAGAGGAGCCGCAGCCGCAGCAGCAGCAGCAAACTCGCCGTCAGCGCGGTGGTGCGGCGCGGCGCGGCGCTGTATCACGGCGTGGTGGTCGAGGTAGAGGCCGTGGTGCAGGAGGGAGCTCTCGTGGCCGCGCCACGAGTGGTGGCCCCCAGTGGGTAAGAGGAGACCGAATGGTGCAAGTACATGTAGATGATGATGATGTGCCCGAGAGATTGAGATATGAAATTATGAATATCGTGAATGTGAGAATGGCAGCGAGAGAGCGTCTGATAAATAGAGAAAGGAGAGCGAGAGAAGAGAATGAGGTAGAGTTTGTTGATGCGGATGACGACGAGGTCGAGTCCTTCTTTGCTGCGGAAGGGACTTCCAATCAGTTTGATTGGTCACCCATGGGTGATGATTACCAAGGTGCGAGGGAGCAATTAATTTCTTCCGCAATAAACTGGGGCGGTTGTCGCATCCGAAAACGCGTATGAGGCGTTTAGACAGTTCTGGGATGACTCCATCATGGCGCATATCATCACTGAGACGAACCGCCATGCTACGACGATCGCAAGTTCGTCCACTGCGTTTGCCCGCGATTGGTATGAGACGAATATTCACGAAGTTTTTATCCTGCTTTCCTTCTGGATGATGCTCGGAATCATTCGGATGCCCTCCATTAACATCGAATGTTTTTTTGTAAAAGAGTTTCGAATATTTTGTTTTATAAAATAATAGTACTTATTTATTTTATATTTTGTAAAGTTTTAGTTGCTTAATGTAATTCTAATTTAGAACAAAAAATATTTTTTAGACATGGCAAGCTGGAATGTTGGGCGGGGCGAGGCCATACCGGAGGACTTCGAGTCGCTCCTCCGAGAAAGTGACTCGGAGGACGAGGGCCCAGAGGAGGATTTCCTCGAACTTTTGGAGCCCGAGGAGCAGGAACAGGCCGGCGAATACGAAGAGCCGGAGTATCTCGATGTGAAATACATCGAGCCGGATCTTGAATTCATTAATTTTTCTCTTATAGTGGATGGCCAGGAATCTTATGTTGTCTTGTGTGTATTCTTTTGTTATTTTGTGTGAGCCGTTAGGTTCAATAGTGGTGATTTCATTTTATTTCTTTGATTCTTCAGTATGTCGACTCGCCACCGACGCTCCTCGGGTTATATACCCAGGAGGGAGAGGAGATCCCCCTGGATCTTCCTCATAGTACTCCGATGTCACGATCCTCGCCTCCCGTTATGTAATTCATAAAACATATTTTGATCGAAATAATTAACTTGAGTATATTAGTGATAACGAAAACCATTTATTTCAGCCCGAACGACGAACGTGGCATTTCAACCTCACTTCCAATAATGGAGGTGGATACGCCAAGTTGGCCACGCGCGATGCAGCTGTACGTTATAAAATTTGTTTTCATTTAAATAATTATTTGTAGAAACTTTGTAGTAATGAAAATCTTTTATTTGATAGGCCAAGCCCGCCGCGTGCTCCGGTGTCGCCTACCCTTGTTGAGGACGCGGAGGATGGTAGTCAGCTGTAAGTTATTTTTATTTTTTTTTCAAATTTGCACTTTTACCTTTTTCGTTATTTACATGTCCTGTTTTATTATTATCATCAGCCTGATTTTCTCACTGCCGGGCAAAGGCCTCCCTACTCTCTTTTCACTTCTATCCAGGGCTGTTTGGACCAGTCTTTTGAAGGAGTTTGGCCCATTGATCATCCAGATGTGTCCAGTCCAGTTCCATTTTAGCGTGGCAGCTTTCCGAGCGGGGGTGGGAAGAATACACACAGATTTACATGTATGTAAAATTATATTTCTTTTTTCTCAGGGTCGTCGTGGAGGAAGGACACTTTCTTCCTCTCGATGGCGGTGACTTTCATTTAGCTGACGAACACCACACGTTCTCACAAGTGGCAGAGCGACAGCCAACGTCAACAGGTCGTCCGCAAGGTGGTGCGAGAGGGGAACGCCCGCGCGGGCGGCAAGGACGTGGAGGACGTGGAGGACGCGGAGCACGCGGCACGAACCGGCCGGCAGGTGAGCCCGATGGCGAAAGGGTGATAGGTGTGTGCATGTGTATGTGAATGATGACGATGTGCCCGAGGATTTTAGAGCAGCTGTTTTGAAAGTAATGAGAAATAGGGAGGCTGCGAAAGAACGTGCGACAGCGAGAGTGAGGAGTCAAATGCCAGTTTTAGCGCATGATGAGAATGAGGAGTTTTTAGATGCAGAGGATGGCCAAGACGAGGCCCTGTTTGCCGGGATGGAAATTTCTAGAGGTAGTCAATTGGATAGTCCCAGTGTCCAGCCTTGGGAGGTCTCCTAGTCGGCATTGGTGACAGTTTTCCTTCCTCAGCAATACACCTAGTATCGGTCGAGTATGTCTACTGAATTGGAACAGAAATATTCAGGAACTGAAAACGTTTTACGGACACGTAATTAGTATTGTTCGGTTTTTCAACAAATCAACTAAATGATCCAACCTTCTGAAGGAAATAGCTGACCGCCGCCCGTATGCCCGGAGTATCAGAAACCCGTTGGCACTATCACTCACGCATTATTAATGTATTGGTTACTTGTAGATAAGACATGATTATTACTTTTAATTCAATGTAAGATAACCCGCAACCTAGGAATAGTGAATCTCTTTCCTTGGTAGAACGTTTTCTCAGTAAGTTAGAAAACACGCAGTTTTGTTTTTTGCTCGTATTGTCAGACATTTTTTAAAAAACCGACATTCTTTTTAATTTATTGCAGTCAAAACATTAATATCGAAGTAGCAAACCGCGAAATAGATTCATTCAATAGTTGGCTTGCAATTTTTTTTACGTGAGCCGCCGCGACCGCGTAGACAACTTAATACAGTAAACGCTAGAACCATGTTTTGGCGTTTTTTCATTGAAATAATAGAAAATGTTAAGACGCAAATACAACACAGGTACCAATCACTTTCCCAAATAAGTTTTCTTAATTTACTTAATAAAGTAAGTATAGTTTTTATAGTAGATCATTTCAAGATGAAGTAAGGTCTTTGCTATTAAAATTTCCACAAATATTAGAGTTCACTGCTTTAAAGAACGAGTTGAAAGTCTTATTTATGCACAACTCGCATCTTTGAATAAATTTGATGTTTACGAGCTTTACCTAATTTTTTAAAATTCATTATTAGGTGACACTTTTCCAGAAATTACAGCATTATGTTGTATATTTTTGACACTTCCTATTACAGTAGCATCCGCTGAGGTCGTTTTCGGCTTTGAAGCGAATTCATACGTTTATGCGTTATTCTCAAAAACAAGAACGATTATCTGATCTAACCATTATTTCTATTGTTGCACTGATTCAACTATAATTACAATATTGTCATTTCTTTTCTTAAGTAATTATAGTGTTGGTTAGCAATTTCCTATTCCCTATCCCGTTCCAACACATTGCCTATTGTTCGCGTGGGAGCAGGACGGCTACACCAAAGTGGCGCCACCCCGCGCAATCTCGTCGCAACATTTTTTGAACTTGAGAAGAAAGAAAAAGATGGCGAAAGTCTGTGTTCGAAACGCGTCGCTAGTGCAACTTGTGCATTCAAACTCTAAGAAACAAGTGAAAATTCGTGACACTTGACATACGGATCGTCGCTCCAGGCCTTCATCGCATTGGGCACGCCACAATTGCGGCGATAAGACCCCTTTTTGAGGAGTGGCTTGAGAGGCGCCACGGCGTCCTCACCTTCCGCCTGACGCAGGTCCTCACCGGACACGGCTGCTTCGGGAGGTTCCTGTTCAGGATAACGTGGGAGGAAACACCCGAGTGTCACCATTGTGTGGATCGGCCAGAGGACACGGTGGAGGTCTGCCCGGCTTGGGCGGAGCAACGCCGTGTCCTCGTAGAGGCGATCGGCGGCGGTGATCTCTCGCGTCCGGCCCTGGTTCAGGCCATGCTACGGAGCGAGAGGAAATGGCAGGCCGTCACCTCCTTCTGCGAAGCGGTAACGCTCGCGAAGGAGGAGGCGGAACGCGTGAGGGAGAGGCAAATTTCGCGCCCTCACGCCCCCTAACCGCCGCAGGAGACGCCCGGGGCGGGAATCACGAGCCGATTTCCAGCCACCGAAGGCGCGGGCTTGCGGACGGTGAGCAATGGGTAGCTCGCCGTCCGATAAGGACCAAGACCGGGTCGACGGCGCGTTGTGTTCCACGCGCGCCTCAAAGAGATGTCAGCAGAATTGACGGGGTCCGCTAGGGCCAATGCCTGCCGGGATTGCAAATAAGGCCGAAAGGGAAATCGTGGCCCCGGCAACAGGGCAACCGAAGGAACACGGGTGGGTTTTAGTCAGTAAAAGTGACACGCCCTCCCGCTCCACCCAGGGCGGGAGAAGTTATTTGATAATTTCCCACCCAAAAAAAAAAGGCCTTCATCGCACCAATTAAGGTATTGTGCTCCTATTTCTTTGTACAACCTGTCGCATAACGTCCAATTTCTCTCCAAGCAGGGATTGTACGCCGTCCATTGTTTTTGCAAACCAACTTTTCAAAATTTATTGTTAGTTATCGCATAATAGCGCAAACATAGTCTATATGGAGACGCCATCGTTTCGTTTTTGCCACTAATGTATATCGACTCCGTGCTCGGCTTTTTAATAAAAATTGTTAAGTGATTGAAACCAGCATGGAAGGGTAAGTAATTAAAAGTTTTTAATTGCTGCATTGTGTATTGGATAAAGATTTTGTACAGAATTTATTTCACGCGGATTTCATCGCGGAGTCATGCCACTACATTTCCGCTTGTTGTGAGTAGAAAATACACAAGTGACGGCAAAATGTCGTTAGAAACATGATTTAGATACGTTACTACATACGTAATAGGCATTTTATTTGTGAAATTCGATAAAATTTTGCGTAAATATACACATACATAACATAACATCACGCCTTGTTTCCCCGAAGGGTTGGGCAGAGGTGTCCCTGTAGCAGGTACACCCACATTTCGCCAGTTATGAAAAAAATAAAAAATAATAATAATACTAATATTCAAATGAAAAATGCATCCGAAATACGACCTCATTGAGGTCGCGTGACCGACAGGCCCTGTGACATGAATGACATTCAAGCCGCCATTTTTTTTTTGCTCCGTACATATTGAACATTGTCAGTATAATTTTTACCGACTTCAAAGAAAAGCGACGTTACATAAATTAATTTTTTTTTTTGGATTTTGCTGCTTCTTATGTACAGTTGTGCATGTTGTTATGTGCGACTCGCGACGTGGGCGAGGGCGAGCCCGTGGGCGAGCCCGTGGGCGAGCCCGTGGGCGAGGGCGAGCCCGTGTGCGAGGCGGGTCTAGTGAAGCTGCTGTAGTGGGTCCGCGAGGCGGCAGCACGCGACCACTTGGTTGCGTGCGTGTGCGCGGCAGCTCAAATAGAGCCAGCGAGCCAACTTCCGAGCCGGGTGAAGCTGCGGCGCGGGACGCAGTTGAGGTGTGCGAGGAGGAGCCGGCAGAGGGTCTCACAGGCCTGGGCCTCGCATAATTGAAGAGTAAGCAGTTTAATTTGTGTTTTTTGTTTACTAAATCATATTGGTTATAATTTTTGAGTATTACGTTTGAATTTTGCATTTCAGACTAAACATTCGTGAAGTTGAAGACCTGCCGGCGGGTCAAGGCCTGGAGACCCCTCTGCACCCTAGCCGGAAGCGCTAGTGACGACTGTAAGTTGTTTAATTCTTATTTATATATACAGGGTTACTGGTAACTCGACGTATTCCTTGCAGGACGTCATAGTAGGGTTAAAATGCAACAAATTAAGCCACCAAATGTTCTACCGAAATTCAGTAGTTTTTGAATTAGTTAAGAGTTTTAGTTTTTTTATGAAAAGTCCCAGATTAAACCATTTGAAACCAATTTAAAAATGATTTACGGCGCGACTGTACTGAAATTTAAGTTATTATCATAGTTGACGCCGTAGCAGACCTTTGTTAATAATTAAAAGTTCAATAATGCCTAAAACTTTGGCAAATATCACTAACCAAACATTTAATTTTTTGTAATTTTTGCTATTACTTCATAAAAAATGTAGTCTAGTGCAAAAAAAAAATACTACACCTGGTGTACAAATGACTGGGAAAATATCCTTGTCTTATCAGTTATTCAGAAAGGTATGATTGTCAATACTTTTGCATGTGTGCCAGGGAAGAGAAGAGTTTTATGGGGGGCAGGTAAAATTGCGAGACGGTCAACCTATTGTTTCGTATTCGTATTATTCGTAGTTTTTACCTGCGCTTGAACTCCAACCACTCGGGGAGCATTGTGATTGGTCGCTATTGTTCTCTCGGCATGATAGGGGGTGCGATTTTGCAAAATTTGGTCGTCAGTGTTAGTTAGTTTCAACTCTACGTCGCGCAAGCTCGTGTTTTGTTACTGGCTATTTCCCTAACTGTTGCTGCGTATCTTGCTCTTGTGCTGTGCTGTGCCTTCATAAGCGCTGACTATGGCTGCATATTCTAATCCTGAATACGCTGACATAATGTACTGTTACGGACTTTGTGACGGTAACGCTGCTGAGGCGCGGCGAGAATATCAACTTCGCTTTCCCAACCGCCGACTCCCCCACGTTAGTGTCTTCGGATCGACTTATCGGCAAATATCTGAAACTGGCAGCGTCCAAAGAAGCAGGCAAGTTGACACTGGTCGTTCCCGGAGATACACGGCTGAGGACGAGGTGCTTATTCTTCAACGTTTTATTGACGATCCTAACACATCGACAAACATCGTAGCGCGTGAGCTTGGTATGTCACAGTGGAAAGTCTGGTCTGTAGTTCACTTGTCAGGCCGACATCCATACCATTACCAACCAGTCCAGTCTCTAATGACTGGACTGGTTGGTAATGGTATGGATGATCCGCCGAGATGGCTTGAATTTTGTCGTTTTATGCTAAGTGCCGACGCCGACAGCGAAAACTTTTTAAAAAACATTCTGTGGACCGATGAGTCATGTTTTGATCGTGATGGTATCACAAATTACCACAACTTACATTACTGGGCACCGAAAGCCTAAAAAACTGAAACCAACCGCATCCCAGCGAAGGTTCTCGCTTAATGTTTGGATGGGTATTATTGACGATAAATTAATTGGCCCACATTTTTTACCCCGAACACTAAATGGGGAACTTTATGAAGATTTCCTCAGAAATCATTTATCAGCACTGCTCACGGATGTACCGGAAGAAAGAAGAGCAAACATGATTTACCAACATGTAGTTAATAATGATGTGGTCATATCGGCCAAATAGACGAACAAACATATTTTGTGTATAGGAACATTGTCTGTTCTTTAGTTTCATCGGTTTCGCTAGCTGCTATGTGTAATAATATCGTGGTTAAATCAAACAAAAATACTTCTATGCATAAGAATCGTTTTTATTAAGAATATAATTTTTTATACTGGTAAATCAGAATAATAAGCAATTTCCCTAAACAAATGACAGGTAGTTACTGTTTTACTGCGAAAACTGAGTTAATGTTATAAATATGAGTACATTTACATTTCAATAGTTTGATAATACTTAAATAACCAAATATTTACGACTACCGACGTTTTGTGCAACTTGTATCAGCGGTTTAAAAAACGAAAGGTTTGAGGGTATTTAGAAAATAATCGAGACAAGCTAAGTTGTTTTGTCATGAATATATTTTGTTAGCCAGTGTACGTTAAGTTGACAGAGTGTACGTTCATCTAGTTAATTACCACATAATATAGTAAATTAATTAATAATAGAATTGCATTAAGTTTTTATGTTCCGGTGCGTGGGAATAAACTGAGTTTTCATATTCCATTGCGGATGATTGAGCTGCCTTGAGGTCAGATATTTTATTATTACTTATCCAAGAAAAATTAAACTCAAAACATTGTAACATTGTTTAGTTTCTATTTTAGAATCACAGTTATGGACAAGGAAAATACGCGATTTAAAATGATTTCATCGCAATGAGGAGGAAAACTTTTAATGGAAGGAAACTATCGTTATTATAAAAACGTGAAAATAAAAACGGACATATAGTTTGGCACTGTGCTTCACAAAATTGTAAATCTAATTTGGTTACTAACTATGATTGTAACCTTATACTGAAAGAAAAACTTCATAGTTGTCAGTCTAGTAGTTTAGATAACCAATTATTGGAGAAAATTGACGAATGTTTAGAAGGAGCAAAAACTGAAAAATTAGAGTCTACAGGATTAGACTTAGTCATAAAATTACCAAAATACAACAATTTCAAGAAAAGAATGTATAAACTACGTAATAAAAAACTGCAAACTAAAAAGGTGCGATTTTTTAAATTGAAAGATGTAACAGTTCCTGGTGTTCACAAAGACTTTTTACTTGCTGATTATAGCGAAAAAAGTGATAGGATATTACTGTTTGCCACTGAAGAATCCAAAGAAATTCTCAAGAAAGCTAAACATGTTTTTTGCGATGGAACATTTAAAGCCGTTGTACCTCCCTTTAAGCAGTTGTATACGTTACATGTTGACATGGGCAGTACTAATACACATACGAATATTATACCAGCAGTTTATGCCTTATTGCCAAATAAAAAGCAATCAAGTTATGAAATATTCTTCCATCTCTTAAAAAGCCAAATTCCCGAATTTGATCCTGAGTCCATCACTACCGATTTTGAAACCAGTGCGATGACAGCAGCTAAAGCTGTATTTGATAAAGTAACTACTCGAGGGTGTATATTTCATTTTAAAAAAGCTGTCCAAAAAAAAGCTAAACTGATTGGAATTACAAAAAAATCAAACATGTCAAGGGCTCACGTGAGGCGTTGTATGGCGTTGGCATATCTCCCAAATAATGAAGTTTCAGATGGTTGGCTTTATGTATTAGGTGAATGTATACAAAAGGATGATAAAACAGCGCAATTTAACCATTATTTTCAAAATACCTGGCTAGAGAAGAAATCTATCTTGTCTGATAAATGGTGTTTTTATAATATCCGGCACAAAACGAATAACGCTATAGAATGGTGGAACTCGAGACTGAATAGGACAATAAAGAGCAAAACTAACATAGCCGTTTTATTAAATACTCTTAAAAAAGATGCCAAATATCATTCTAATCTGTGGAAAAATCAAGGATTTATTTCAAAGAGAACGGAAGAAAGTATGGTGAAGGAAAAAAAATTTAATAAGTTTGCGAGAGTTTATTGATAATGAAATTAGCCTCGGACATTGTATAGAGAAATTATCATATTAGTGATACAGATCGTTTACAAAATGTCGTGGTGGTTGATTTTTGATTATAAATCTTTTTTTTTTTGCACCTAAATACTAAGAAGGTTTAAATTATTCAGATTTTTCGTTATTAATTAATATTTTCTAACATATGTAAAAATTTATAATTCTTAATAACAATCTATTTAGATTTACTAATTTTTATAACATTAACTCAGTTTTCGCAGTAAAACAGTAACTACCTGTCATTTGTTTAGGGAAATTGCTTATTATTCTGATTTACCAGTATAAAAAATTATATTCTTAATAAAAACGATTCTTATGCATAGAAGTATTTTTGTTCGATTTAACCACGATATTATTACACATAGCAGCTAGCGAAACCGATGAAACTAAAGAACAGACAATGTTCCTATACACAAAATATGTTTGTTCGTCTATTTGGCCGATATGACCACATCATTATTAACTATGCGACGACTCATCCGAACTTGCGGATGATTCGTCGCCTTACAATTTTAAAAGGGTAACGTTTCATCCGCGGATGAAATATTTTGCGGATGAGTAGTCACCTAAGTCATTTGTACACCAGGTGTAGTATTTTTTTTGCACTAGACTACATTTTTTATGAAGTAATAGCAAAAATTACAGAAAATTAAATGTTTTGTTAGTGATATTTGCCAAAGTTTTAGGCATTATTGAACTTTTAATTATTAACAAAGGTCTGCTACGGCGTCAACTATGATAATAACTTAAATTTCAGTACAGTCGCGCCGTAAATCATTTTTAAATTGGTTTCAAATGGTTTAATCTGGGACTTTTCATAAAAAAACTAAAACTCTTAACTAATTCAAAAACTACTGAATTTCGGTAGAACATTTGGTGGCTTAATTTGTTGCATTTTAACCCTACTATGACGTCCTGCAAGGAATACGTCGAGTTACCAGTAACCCTGTATATTAAATTCTGCCTCGTTGGTCTAGCGGTCGCAAACGCTATTGCTGAGCATGAGGTCCTGGGTTCGATTCCCGGGTCGGGCAAAGTGTTATTGGGTTTTTCTATCTGAAATTTCTCAGTAGCAACTCGGAGTCTGGATTTGTGCCCGGTTGATGGCAATAGGCTCGCCCCCTATTACATGGGACTTTCAACATAACTGGCGAAATGTGGGTGTTCCTGCTACAGGGACACCTCTGCCCAACCCTTCGGGGAAACAAGGCGTGATGGTACAATGTTTTAAATTCTTGTCTGACAACTGGAATTCTCTTTGTGTCGGAAACGGTGACCACATCCTTTACATCCTTTCTTTTTTCAATTACCTTATTTGATCATTACCTTATTTATCATTTCCTTATATTTCATTTTTTTTTGGTTGACTTATTAGTGATTTTGATATTATTAATGGGGATTTTGACATTATAGTTATAATTTTGACATTATTATCAATTGTTTTGATATTACTTGTAATTATGACCAAAATTTGCCAAATATTATTATTTTGTACTAACACTCGTGTTTAATATGAGTATGTTATTATTAACAAATTATTTTGATTGTATGATCTGAAAACAAAATTATTTGATTTGATTTATTTTTCAAAATCATTTTGAGCATAACAATTGAATCGTTTTGAATTTTAGACTTGTGGTCCGCGACATCGGCGAGATGCAGGAAGACCAGTCTTGAGACCCCCTTGCACCCAAGAAAAGAGCGCAGGTGGACACCGTTAGGGCCAGGCCACAACAGTGCGTTGCGGCGTCGCATCGCAAAAATCAACGACGCCGCACAACGCATCGTGGAAATTTCCGATGCGCTGCCGCAGCGTACAAATCTGCGATGCGACAACGCTTTGCCGTTTAGTCGGTGTCCATACTTTGAACGACCTGCACGTGTTTTTTAAGCGATATGGCGCAGTACGATGTCGACCACCTGCAGGGCTAACATGACAAGCGCGAGAACGCTCTTTTTCTCGTTTTATCGTAATTTGTCTACGATTCTGACGTCATTCTAATCCTTAACATGACCGCAAACGACGAGTAAACTCGACAAAGGCACTTTGACACTTCTTTATCGCGCGACGATAAACCGATGTTACAAATGATTAAAAACAAATTATTTTTATGATAGCAACATGCAACATCGACTTGAAGTTCTGTTTCATTCATTCAATTTTAAGCATGGAATTATGTACTTTATTGAATAAACGTCTCTCTCTCTTAATTATTGTCTCTTTTAACCCTTTAACCGCGCGTGTCGCATATATGCGACAAATATTTCCGTGTCCCTACCGCGCGTGTCGTATTTCTGCGACAGAGCACATGCATGATTTTTTCGTTCTATTTTCGTCCTATTAATTGCGTGGTACAACTAAAACTATTATTAAATAGAGCTATTATTTACAACAATTACTTAAAATTATGTGTCATAACTCTAAGCATTCAAAAAACTTAAACAAAAATAAGTAATTGGCAGCTTGAAATTTTCTTCGGCGTCTATCGCGCGCGTCGCATAAATATGACCATAGGGATGGGATACAATGCAATGCGCATTTTAAAAACGAAATAACAAACAGTTAAATAATCAGGTATAATGCATCATTCAGCATAAAATAAACGGTGCCATACCAAATAAAGTTAAATTTAACATATTGCCTTGTGTTATTAATTCTTTTCCTTATTATTCATAAGAAAAATATCCCTCACGATCTTTGTATAATGCCAACATTTGACGTTAGTTCCCATCCCTTGACTCCTATGCTTGCAACATATTTCTCTAGTTAGTCTAGCGCGGCTGTCACATTAATACGACCACTGCCTACGTCACAAGCGGATCAAACGAATGGAAAGTTCCATTAATGTTGTTCGTTGGTATTTGTGCATTGTCGATAAAATAGTCACATTTCAATTTTCAATAATGACGACTACTGAGGAATTATTAAGAATATTAGAAGGTGACGACGACGAATTGGAATTATCCGATTCGATAGAATTTAGAAGTGATGGAGAGGTAAGTACCTATTTCAATTTCTTCTTAGGTTATTTGCACATTATTCAGTAGGTATAGGTATAAATAAGACTTTCGTTGGGTTTAGGTAACTCCTTGATGAATCGAAATAGTATTTTAAATATTGTGATGTAATTCTGTTATTACCTATATTACCTACTTAACTACCTACATATCCTATTGATTGTTCAAATTTGGAACCGTGTTGTATGTTGTCCTTACCATTATTAAGGTACTGTGACAGTACCTACCAAGCCGGACAGGCACTCGCACTCGCGTTTGTCTCTTTTTCTCTCTCTCTCTCTTTCATAAATCATTATTCGAGTTTGGGTGTAGCTGTTTTGTGTCCGTGACTTGTGTGTTTGTGAAGTCCCAAGCTACACAGGAATTATTCCTAGTGCATGAGTTATCTTTAAAAAAAAGATAACTTTAATAAGCGTTCTGCACACGATGCCGTCACCGCGCCGTCGCCGCGCCGACGCCCGCCGCACAGTTACACTGTAGAATACGAGTCGCGCGAAGCCCGCCACCGCGCCGCCACCGCGCCGCCACCGCGCGCGTTCCCGTCCCTGTCTGTTTGATTCATTCCATTAGGTACCGGCTGCGTGCGATCTCGCCGCGTGCACGTTCGTACGCGGTCGGTAATGGAATCAATGGAATGAATCAAACGAGACAGGGACGGGAACGCGCGCGGTGGCGGCGCGGTGGCGGGCTTCGCGCGACTCGTATTCTACAGTGTAACTGTGCGGCGGGCGTCGGCGCGGCGACGGCGCGGTGACGGCATCGTGTGCAGGAACGCTAACTAGGTTCCTTTTTGTTAAAGTTATATACCTACCTAATGAATATAAAAAATAATATACTTACGTAATAAATTTTAATTTGTCATTTCAGGATCATGACGACAATGAAGGCATTAATTGGACGTTAGACATAACTGTACCTGATAAAGAAAACTTTGACGAATTTATTTCGGGGGTATCACCTTCAGTACCTTTGAGCAGCGACTCCTCGGAACTGGATATTTTTGAACATTTTTGTGGCAATGATTTAGTAGAAAAAATATGTTATTTTACTAACAAATATCACCAATTCTATGTCAGGCATACGGATCTAAGGGTGTACGCTCGTTTAAAAAGGTGGCAAGATGTGACTGTTCATGACATTTATATCTTTTTAGCCCTTACGATGCTCTTTACAAGGAATAAAAGGCTCACTATTGAAGAACATTGGTCTGTAGACCCCCTTTTAAATAGTCCCATATTTCATAGTATTATGTGTAGAGATAGATATTGCGCAATACTGGCAATGCTTTCATTTTCTAAAGTACACGATGTAAGTAATTTATCAAGATTATATAAAATTGAAATGATGATTGACCACGCACGACAAAAATTTCGACACACATTGGTCCCCGGAGGCAAACTATGCATTGATGAAAGCATTGTGCCTTTCAAAGGTCGTCTGATAATCAAACAATATTTGCCAAAAAAGCGAAACAGATTTGGAATAAAACTTTTTGTTTTGTGTGATGTCGAATCAGGGTTTATAATTGATTTCATTGTTTACTGTGGTTCACAAACACAAATAGAGCATGTACCAAATTTAGGTATTACAGGATCAGTAGTCACTGAACTGGTACAAGGTTATTATCATAGTAATCGAGAGCTATATGTCGACAATTGGTATTCTAGTCCGCGACTTTTTCTTTATTTAAAACAAAGAGGCATTTATGCATGCGGTACGGTCAAAAGTAATAGGAAACATATGCCAAAATTCAAAAAACTTAAGCGTGGAGAAATAGAAGCATTTTCATCTCCTCCTCTTTTAGCGTTAAAATGGCAAGACAAAAAAGCTGTTACCATGCTGTCTACCATACATGATGACAAAATTGTTCCGTCAGACAATTTGGATCATTCTTCTGGTCTGCCTAAATTAAAGCCGCAATGTGTAATAGATTACAATAAAAATATGGGTTCGGTGGACATCACCGACATGATGATGAGTAGCATAGGTTGTATAAGGAAAACTAGGAAGTGGTATAAAAAATTAGGCTTCCACATCATCGATTTGTTTATGCTTAATGCTTTTTATTTGTTCAGAGTCTTAAAAAATAACAAAAAACATAGTTTTGCAGATTTTCAATTAAATGTGATACGGCAACTTTTAGAAAAAAATAAAAGATTAATTGCAAATACTAGCCCAGCGTTCACTTCTGGTACTCAGTCCAATCCTCCTCGCAGTCTACATATCGATGCTTTGGCACATTTTCCTGTACGAATTCCCAGTGGCAAAAGTCAGCGTTGTAAAGTATGCGCGACTAAGAATAAAAGATCACACACACGGTATATGTGTAAAACGTGTAATGTTTATCTTTGCGTTGACACATGTGCTGCGGAATACCATAGATAGAAGCTATCGACTAAATATCGATAGTTTAAGTAAGTAGGTAGATCATCCTGTCACTAATTTCTTTTCTTGCGTTGCTCTATTTAGTCTGTGTTCAACTTCACTTTGTCCATGTCAAACACACCGAGCCCACGTCTTTTTTTACGGTTCAGTGCAAGTGTTATGCGAATTGAACCCTAGTTATATTATACACCTTGAACGTCACAGTTTTGTTGAGCATTAAATTTAAATTTGATAGAAAACGAAATGACATCGAAAAGTAAGTAAATTGTGCCAAATTGATACTTGTAGCCTTTGATTATACACATCCTGTAGCCATTTTTATAGGTACTTATTTATATTTAATTGCTTTTAAGGAAAGTATGACGAGTCTCAGGAATGTAGTCAATCAATTTTGGATCCAACTAGCGATAGTCAAGACGAAATGAATCTTGAAGATGTAGAAGATGTATGTTTTCCTTCGTCGGTAGCACAATCCCAGTTATGTTACTATGTACCACATGACGGTGACTTACGAAGTACAGATAGTACGCCTGATTTATTTGTATCAAGAGGAACACAAACTCTAACAAAAATATCAAGTGTAGGCACACAATACGAAGCGATCAGCACTGACCTAATTTCAAAAACGGCAAAAATATTAGCCGAAAAACATTTCGGTACTAATGTGACTCGCACGAATAAATTTATAGAAACGTACACACATTTTGTGACATCTATAATACGTCTGATAAAAACAGACAACGAATAATTTTATGAATCATGTACCTACTACTTGTTACCTACTGTTTGACTGATTAATTGTCCTTTTTTTTGTTTTTAGCTTATGACTGCGTAATTCTAATTATAGTTGTTGCAATTCACGAGCGCACTCAAGCCTTTGCGTGTAGGTTTCGTGTACGTACACGTCACGTAGGTACACATTGCACTTGTGTGTGTGCCCGACGAAGCGAACAGTTGCGCGCGGACGTCATTCATAGGTAGTTACAAATAGGTAACAGTTCAACACACATCTAAATGAAAAGTGCGCTCGTGAATTGTAACAACTATAACCTACTTATTATAAATGCGTAAATCATTGCATTTGATCTAATAGGTAATCAAAACTTATTAGGTATTTTATAGTATACTGAGGAATATGTGTAAATGAATGTGATGTAAAGTATTATACTCCATTTGTTTAGGTAATTAAATAAAGGTAAACAAAAAAACCACGTGCCGTGGTTATCCAACTAAACGTAATACCAGTCTATTCAGTTGTCATGCTACGTCACAGTTGTACTCTTCAATTTAGCAACGTTATAATTCGTTAATAATGTTGCTAAATTGAAGAGTACAACTGTGACATAGCATGACAAGTGAAGTGAGTGATATTACGTTTAGTCGGCTAACTAAGTCACGTGGTTTTTTTGTTTACCTTTATTTAATTACCTAAACAAATGGAGTATAGTAACTGGTAAGCAAAAACAAAAAAAACAATTGTGATTCAAAGATTTATTATACTTAGTTTGATTTGAAAAGGAAAAAGTCGAATAATAAGAGATTATTTTGATGTAAGTAATTAAAATTTAGATAGTAAGATTAAACAATTGTGATACAAAGATTTAGCCATTGCTGTTGTAGGTAGATTTATAAGAAAAGAAAAAAAGTACCTAGTCGATTAATAAGAGATTATTGTGATGTAAACAATTCGAATTTAGTAAGGTTAAACAATTAGTAACTGTTAAAAACATTTACTTATTAGCTTAAAGATGAACGATTGTGATACGAAGAAAGTGATTAGGGTGGTTAATTTAAAGGTCCTACAAACAGGCGCGACACGCGACACAAAAACATGAGCGGTTTCTTTGTATCGCGCCTGTTTGTAGAAGCCATAAGGCTGATTTAAAATAAAAACATAAAAAATTCTTTGACTTTTTTTTATCGATACAACGATTGCCCCTCCTTATTTATTGTAGGTATTATTTTGTCGATTTGTAGCCTCGCGCTAGGGGCACGACAATTGATATTTAGCCAAGCGGTGAAAGGGTTAATTATTTATGATTACTTTTTTATGTAACCGACTTTTTGATTAAAATTAAATTATTTTTTTGGCATGCTGAAATTAAAATACAAAATGACGGAAATTAAAATTAGTGGCATCTATCCTCATTAGATAATCACCACAAATGACAAATGGGCCGACGATCGCAATTTGACAAATCGAAGTTTATTATTGTACAAATAGATTTCGTTAATTAATTAATTTATTTATTTAATCACCATAATTGGCAAAGCGACTGGTTATTACTGAAAGTAATAGTCATCATAGTGCTTCCCTCCACTACAGTACACCGGTGTACACCCACATTGAAAAAAAAAAACAAAATAAAAAAAAAATTGCCTACAATAAGTACGACTATGAGTCTGCCATCTTTTTTTCTAGTTTTTTATGTATCATAATTTTGTCTTTTTGTCTACTCTCTATCGTCGTCAAAATCGACGACGACTAAATTCGACAAAATGACTGATTATATCGTGTTGAACTGTCAAAAATCGAAATAAATAACGTATCATGTTAGGGTTTGTCGACAAAACATCAAGTTTGACAGAACGAGTCGAGTATTTTGTATGGCGTAGCTGTCAGAAAACGATAAAACTACAGAAATAGACAAAAATTTGTCGCGCGAGATTGGATATATGTCGCGTGTGTCATGTTAGGCCTGCTGATATCTTTAATTTACGAACGTCCCGTCCTTTGGGACAAAACTATATCACAATTCAAAGACAAATTTTTAAAAACAGAAGCATGGAGGGAAGTGTGTACAAGTTTATATTCAAATTTTGAGGAGTTAAATAGTGTTGAAAAAACAAAACTCGGTAAGTACTTATAAACATTTATATTTTTGTTAACTGCCAACTAAGACCTCCAATGTTACTATTAAAATAATTACAAAATTCGTTTCTGATTATGTTAGCTCTTGTTCTACTTTCATGTGTTGTTTCGTGTAAAATTTGCAAAGAATCGTCAATAATCATTTCTTCAAACGTTTGTGCGCCATCTCGATTCAATACAAAGTTGTGTAATACACAGCATGCTTTTATAATGTCTATTGTGAAATCGTAAGAAACATTAATGGGTCGATGAAATATGCGCCATTTATTTGCGAGTATGCCAAAAGCGCTCTCAACATATCGTCTGGCTCGGCTCAAACGATAATTAAAAACTCGTTTTTCTATCGATAAAAACTTCCCAGAATATGGGCGCATTATATTATTTGTCAGTGGTAATCCTTCATCCGCCACGAAGACAAAAGGAATTTCTTTTTGAAAGCCAGGTAACGGTTTTGGCGGAGGTATAGATAATTGACCTTTTTTTAATAAGTCGTATAGATTTGAGTTCTGAAAAACAGTAGTCACATTCCTTACCATATGCACCTATATCGACATATATAAATTTGTAATTCGTATCAACAAGTGCTAATAGAACAATGGAATTATAATTTTTATAATTGAAAAATAGGGATCCACTGTGATCCGGGCTCAATATACGAATGTGTTTTCCATCTAGCGCTCCTATACAATTAGGAAAGTTGGTCTTTTTTTCATACTCTTGAGCAATTTGTTCCATCAGCTCTGTTGTAATTTTTATTATTTTACAAACAAATTTTATTATTCCTGTTATTGTAGATTTTCCACGATAATATGTGAAATGCATATCTTTAAAAGTATTTCCCGTCGCCAGGTACCTGAAAGAAAACAAAATAAATCATTATTCGTCATATTTTTTTAGGTAACGATGTCATAAAGAAATGGAGAGGAATCAAGGATAATTTTACAAAATACGAAAAAAAATTAAACGAGCAATGTAAATCCGGAGCTGGGGCCAAAAAAATTAAACAATATCATCTATACGACCAGCTCCTATTTCTGAAAAAGAATTCTCAAAATAAAACAACATCAAGTCTTGACGATGAAGAAATAAGACCAAGCACCTCAACCCAACAAAGCCAGCAACCTGTCATGCCACGTTACCAGCCTGCATCGCGTAAAAGAAAAATTGACGAAGACGAATTTGAGAAGAATATTATAGCTGCTTTAAAAACACCTGAAAGTAGACATTTATCTTTTTTTAAAGGAATTTTGCCATCATTGGAAAAATTGAATGATAATCAAACAATAATTTTCCAAAGTCGTGTCCTACAGATATTAAGTGATTTACACCAACCATCATACTATCCCAGCCACTATCAAACTTCACAAACATCCGTCCAAGCAAACTATCAAACATCTCAAACAACTGTTCAGACTGGCTATCAAACAGCTCAAATGTCTATGCAGAGTGGCTACCAATCAGCTCAAATGCCTATGCAGAGTGGCTATCAAACATCCATTCAACGCAGTGCCTTCCAAAGCGGATGCGAAACATCACCGGCACCTATGCAATCGTCTCCACAAACGCCAAGGAATGATGATGTAAATGAGCCAGAACAAATTGATTTCGATGAGGAACTAACAAATTTGACGAATGACACACAATCGGAATACGAGTTTTGAATAACACTAAATTATGAAAATGATTAAACAGTATGATTATAGTAAAAATAGTTTATTTTTTTCTTACCTTACAGTTAATCCCAGCATCTCCAGAGGTTCGATGGGTTTTCTAAATATGTATTTCTTTTGTAAATGAGACTTTATCAAACTAAGAAGTTCTTCAAAACTTACTACACTCATCCTAAAGTAATCGAAAAATTTAACCTCGTCCACTTTTAGCGCCTCATATTTCCTTTTGAAGTGGTTTCCATCTTTATTCATAATTGTCAGTAATGGGTGCACCCAGTACTTTCTTTTCTGTTTCTTTTTCTTAATACGCCTTAACGCAAGCAGAAGTAGAACACGCGCAGTGCGGTCCATGTCTCACTAGAAACTGAACTGACGGTTAGCGTCTTGTCGTACGATGTCGTATCCGATGAAATTTTTGCGTTGCGACATCGCATCGCATAGCTGTGCAATGTTGTTTTTGCGATGCGACGCCGCAACGCACTGTTGTGGCCTGGCCCTTAGTAGTTCTACTTGTTTATATTAGTTGTAGATATTATTCTGCTTGTAATACTTACCAACAAGTTTAAACTTTTGTTTTAAAATGGCCATCTAGATCAAACTTGGCTCCCGCGGCTCACACACCACCACCACCACAATCACCACCACCATCAACATCACCATCGGTGGCGCCACCATCACCGGTGTCAATTGCTGTGCCTTCACCGGCAATGTAAGTTGCTGACGGACTTTTCTATTTATCTCTAAATATATGGGTACTACAACACTGCTTTTGTTCCAGGTTTGTGAAATGTGACGGGTCGGAGTCGGCTCCGTCAGCGCCCACATCACCGGGGCAGCATCTTCGTCCACCACCACCTCATCGCCCTCGTCAAATCCTGAGAAATGAGGAAGTCACCGACATTCGCAATTATAAGTAAGTACCTGCTGATTTTAGTTTGGTTAGAGACTATGGGCAAACTTCTGGTTTCCACCAGATTTGACACAATCCATCATTTGTTACGGGAAGCGAAGCAGGCTCTGACAAGAGCGACGACGGGTGCAACGCAGCGTGGTCGAGGAAGGGGGCGTGGGGCACGTGACCCGGTGGCAAATGGTGGCCCAAGTGGGTAAGAGGAGAAAGATTAATCGAGGTTAATATTGATGAAGCTCTGCTCGAGGAGTTGAGAGTGCAAATCATAAATGTTATGAATGCGAGAGAGGCAATGAGAGGGCGTCTGATAAATAGAGATAGAGCAAGGGAAGAGAATAAGGAAGAATCGTTAAATGCGGATGATGGCGAGGTCCGAGTCCTTATTTGCATCCGAAAATGCGTATGAGGCGTTTAGACGGTACTGGGATGACGCCATCATGACGCACATTGTCACTGAGACAAACCGCTCTATGCCGCAGGACTTGCTGGTCCGTCCGCTGCGTTCGCCCGCGATTGGTATGACACCAACGTTCATGTACTTTTTGTCCTATTTTCCTTCTGGATGATGCTCGGAATCATTCGGATGCCCTCCATCAAGTCTTGTTTTACCCTCAATCCCCTTTTGCAGACAAACATCTTCAGAAAAATGGTCAATCATGCTAAGAAAATCTTTGCCGCGCGGCAGTTTGAGGACGGTGGTTGTGCTTTTCAGCAAACCACCGTCCTCAAACTCACGATGATGATGTGCCTGAGGACTTGAGAGTGCAAATAATGAATGGCCTTGCGAGTTTCTTGCCCGTTCTTCTCCATAGAGATCTACGTTTTGGAATGGGCAACTAGCTTCAACTTTCTGACTAACTGACCGATTCTTTGACAATTCAAAAGTGCCTGTAAATGGTTTAATCGAAATAAATGCTTTGAGTTTAAGTTTTAATGTAGTGAATGCAAGAGAATCACCGAGAGTACGTCTGATAAATAAAGAAAGAAGAGCAAGAGAAAAGAATGAGGAAGAATGGATAGATGCGGAATGGATGGAATAGATAGATGACGGCGAGGTAGAGTCCTTTTTTGCTGTTGAAGAAACTTCCACCCACATTTCACCATTTGTGTTGTGTTGTTGTGTTCACAGGTTGTAGTTTACAATGTACTGTACCTATATTTTTATTGCTATAGTCCGTGCAATCCACCAAGACGCGCCCCACTCCGCTCCGCGCCGTACTAGAGTTCAGCTTACAGTACAGTAATCGCGGAGTGGGGCGCGTCTTCGTGGATTGCACGGACTATAGATAGCCTCCTCCTGGAACGTGGGTGGTCAGGACGCCCCTACTTCCGATTTCATCGACATCTTCCTCGACGAGGAAGAGGATGACAAGCCTGAGTTGAGAGAGGAGTACCTCGACCAAGTCGAGGAGCTCGACGAGGAGGAATTCCTCGTCGAGTATTTGGACGAGGCAGGCTTGGCTGAGGCCTAGGTGGATCTCGAAGCCGAACCATTTTTTATGGTAATATTGAAATTACTACTATGTCAGTAATAAGCAGCGATTTTTTTTCAGCAAACTTTATGCAGCGCATAATCATTGATGAAGCCTAAAACGTTCCAACTGCTGGGACACAGGCCTCCTCTCTGTGCGATAATTGTTTATAGTCGTGCCTGTCTGTTTACTGTTCAGTTTTGGTGTGATTTATGTTTTAATAAGTATAGTTAGCCACAAGCATGGTGGCCAAGAATCTAATGTTTTCAATTGTAGTTATTTTATCCAAGCTCTTATTTTTCAGAACGACGACCCGTCGCCTTCTACGCGCCCCTTGGGAGCGATCACGTCAATTTTTGACGAGGTGCTCAACCCGCTACCCATGACGTGAGTAATAAAATAAATAGTTGTTTTTGTAAATTGTTTTCTGTATGATAAATGAAATCCTTTTATTGGATAGGACAAGATCATCCTCGTCACCGCCGCGGGCTTTCAAGCTGCCCGTTCTTAAACCGTAAATGTTAAAACTTGAATTATGATAGATAGTCTTGTACCTTTTCGTCGTGAATTATACATATTTTTTTTTTTATCTTAGGTTCAATGCCGTCGTCACGACCTACTGCAACGACGACATGGAGGAGGACCACGTCTTTCACCTTGCAGATGAACATCGGCTGTTCCAGCAGATGGAAGATGTTGCGGCAGACGACCCGCAGCAGCAAACTCGTCCAGAGCGCGGTGGTGCAGCGCGGCGCGGTCGTGGCGGTAGAAAAGGTCGGGGGCACATGGGGGATCACGTGGCCGCGTCACAAGTGGTGGCCCCCAGTGGGTAAAAGGAGAGCGATTGATTGAGGTGGATGATGATGTGCCGGAGAGGTCGAAAGTTGATATCATGAACATAGTGGATGCCAGAGCGGCAGCAAGAGCGCGTCTGATTAATAGAGAAAGGAGAACAAGAGAATCATCATCAAGAGGTCATCTCTTAGCTGCCACGGCTTATTTGATTTTAATTTTTGAATTGTTTTTTTTGTATTTTTTTTTTATTACGGACACTTTTAACGTTCTACATCGTTCTCACATGTATAATTTCAACATAAATGATGTCACCAGTATTTTGTAACCATATTTTGATTTAAAAGAGTGTCCGTGGAGTTTCTTGCCCGTTCTTCTCTATAGGTACCTACTACGCTTTGGAATGGGCAACTAGCTTCATCTTTCTGACTGACCGACACCTTGACAATTCAAAAGTGCCTGTAATAGGTTTATTTAAAATAAATGCTTTGAGTTCAGTTGATTTTGTTTGAAAAGAGAATGAGGAAGAGTGGGTTGATGCGGATGACGACGACAAGGTCGAGTTCTTCTTTGCTGCGGAAGGGACTTCCAACCAGTTTGATTGGTCACCCATTGGTGATTATCAAGGTGCGAGGGAGTAATTTCTTCCGCAACAACAACATCTGAAAATGCGTATGAGGCGTTTAGACAGTACTGGCATGACTACATTGTGGCGCACATCGTCACGGAGACGAACCGTCACGACCATCTCTAGTTCGTCCGCTGCGTTCGCCCGCGATTGTTCACGAAATTTTTGTTCTATTTTCCTTCTGGATGATGCTGGGAGTCTCGTTCGGATGCTCTCCATCAAGTCTTGTTTTACCCTAAATCCTCTATTGCAGACCAACATCTTTAGAAATATGTTTTCTCGTTCGCGCTACGAGAATTTATGCCGCGCGTTTCATTTGGTTGACAACAGTAGCATACAGACAGACAGGAGTATTCCCCGAAGGACAGTCTCAGAGGTGTGTAATACACCCACATTTCGCCATTTATATGAAATTTTAAAGATAAGTAGCAATGAAATGCTGTTAACTTCAATCCAAATTAGTAAAAAAAATGAATCATGTTTATTATAATTCAAGTAGAGTAAGTACTAGTCAATTAAGTTATAATAAGGTAATAATAAACTATCTTTGTAGTGAGATCAAACCTCTAATATTTGTGCTATGCTAATTGAAATACTCGTAATTATGTGAGTTAACACATCAATTAAAACTATGTTGTTTTCAAGAACTTAAAAAAAATATACGTCGTAATTAATATTGCCCCAAGCCCCGGTGACACACGAGGTGTGTCACACAAATGCTGTGCTCGTGTGTCACCCCACACCCACGCGGCTTTACAAAAACCGGGAAGCAAGGGCAGCTGGTAGGCTAGAAATTTGCAAAGAAATAATTCCAAATTTCGAAAATTATACTAAGGATGAACAGAAAGATTTTGGTGAGTTTCGAACATTTATTTATTTACTTTCATTCACTCTATATACATTTGACAGCGGATTATTGTTGGAAACAGCAATGACATGACATTGCTGCAGACTGTACGGGTGGTGGGGTTAAGTAGCTCGGTTCTCGGAAATTTAGTCGCGATGGATCACTTCACCGGAGCGCAACGTGCATTCTGCGTTACACATTATTACAAAAATCGCGATTCGTGCGTTATTGTTTGGCGTTTATTTCAGCGTGAGTTTGGATTACATGACCTAAATCAGTGTCCAAAGGAAAGTGTGATTCGATCGTGGGTTAGAAAGTTCGAAGCTACTGGTTCGACTCTCAAACAGAAGCCTGCGGGACGCCCAAGGTCAACAAGAACGGAAGACACAATTGAACAAGTTAGAGCATCAGTTCAACGTAATCCTGCTCTATCGACTCGAAAACGTTCAGCCGAACTTGTGATATCCAGAACATCTCCAATAACCCAGCCACGATTAACCAGTTGAAGACCAATATCCGGGAAGAAATGGCAGCTATTCCCCGTGCAATGTGCCAGCGAGTTTTTACCAATTTGAGGTTCAGATTCGAAGAATGTTTGCAGCGCGATGGTGCACACCTGGATGACGTGATTTTTAAGAAATGAATTTCCCAGATGTCTATTTTTATAGAAATAAAAATTTGTACGTGAATTGTACTTAGTTTTTTTTAAATTAAACGAATAGTTCGAACCCTAGTAAACGGAGAGCGTTTAATCGAGGTGAATGTAGATGATGTGCCTGAGGAGTTAGAGAGCAAATTATGTACATTGTGAATGCGAGAGACAGCGAGAGAGCGTCTGGTTAATAGAGAGAGAAGACCAAGAGAAGAAATGAAGAAGAATGGTTCGATGCGGTCCGGTGAGGTCGGGTCCTTTTTTGCTGCGGAAGGACCTTCCAACCATTTTGAACCCATGATTCACCCATGGGTGATATCAAGGTGCGAGGGAGCAATTTCTTCCGCAGCAAACCAGGGCGGCTGTCTCATACGAAAATGCGTATGAGGCGTTTAGACAGTACTGGGTCAACGCCATCCTGACGCATATTGTCACGGAGACAAACCGGTATGCCGCAGTGCTTACCGGTTAGTCTGCTGCGTTCGCTCGTGATTGGTATGACACGAACTTTAATGAAATTTTGGCCATATTTTCCTTCTGGATGATGCTCGGAATCATTCGGATGCCCTCCATCAAGTCTTGCTTTACCCTAAATCCTTTTTTGCAAACCAACATCTTTCGAAAGATGTTTTCCCGCTCACGCTACGTGAATTTTTGCCGCGCGTTTCATTTGGTGGACAATAGTAACAGACCGACAGATTCGAATTACCCTTTATTTTCTTTGATAAAATCTAACCCGAAGCTTCAAAAAGGGCTTCAAATGGAGGAAAAATTAAGAAATGGAAAATTGTTTATTTTTTCCAACACGTGATTGTACGTGTAACCCACAAACAAATACATATCCTATTATATTTTTGTGATATTATTATAATTGAGTAGATTACCTACCTACATGTAATTATGAAATGTTACAGTAATAATAATAAACGACCATGTGTCAATGATCAATAACTTTATGTCGAAATTAGTAAATCATATTTATTTATTTTATTTTTTGGAAAACTTACAGCTAAACAGACACAATAATTAATATTTTAAACAAAATATGGCCAATTACAAGTTTCCACATGTAGTTTATACTTAATTAACTCATATGAACACGACAAAAAAAAAAATGACAAATACACAACGAAAACAGAAAAAAGACTATTTACGCTCGAAGAAGCCATTAGATAAAATTTTCTTCAATTTAGCAATACTAGTATAGAAAATGTCGATATCAGCTTCCTGGCAAGTGTGTTATTTCCAAGATTATCTAAAAATATACAACATGTCCCAAAATTCAACGATAAGCCGGCACCAGAGGATGGACCTACTAATGACTACTCGAGAAAAAAAAAGAAAAAAAAATACCTCTACTTTTTTTTAAATTACTTAAAAAAATGGAAATTCTTTGAAAATGTATACCCCTTATGACACTTTTAACTACCATGACCACAATTTTTCAAATATTTCAGTTTTTTTGTTTGTATCGGCAACCTAAGTAGTACTTCTATTCACCATAATCTTTGAAAATTACAGATTTTTCGTAGTTTTATACAAAAAAAACAACCAAAAAAAATTATTTCCCTATAATTTTGAAAGATTTTAACGTTCAGTAAACTTTCAACTCATCGTAGTGTAAAAAAAAAAATATGGACACTACTATGGCAAGTTTTTTAAAAAATTAGCGCAACTAACCTAAATTTTAAAATGGTATAATACTTTAGGAAAACTAGCCACAAAAAAAAATTGTTTTGTAAGAATTTTTTTGCCATTTAAAATAAATTCAAAGTGCATTTTTGGCTCATTTGGCTGTTTTAGCCATCTTTTTAGTTAAATATATAGTTTTAATAGCGCATAGGTACTTATAACTAGTAATTCTGGTAGAGATTTAGTTATTATTGCTTGTTATTGGTAGCACCTGCATTGTGATTGATGACTCATTTGTTTGTGCGCTCGGCTAAGTGCATAACTAATGAGTCATCGAAAAATGCTCGTCTCTGATTGGCTGAATAATTTTCACTCACTGTTATGTCCACTGAGTAATTAACACTGACTATAAATATAAAGACATTCATTAAGTCCATCTAGTTTCGCTCTTGTTGCTTAATTGTGAACACAGTGAAATACTTTTATTTTTATATTTACATTAGAGCTATGTCTGGATTTTGTACCAACCTAGATCTTTTTGTGAAGTTAAGAAGTGGCGGTGATCTGAAAAATCATATGTTTCTATATGAAAGTATCATTTCTGTCTTGACTACCGAAGTTTCTGAAGAAGACAAGAACCGAATCAAGGAGTTCTGTCGACTTTTTTGTGTAAATCTAAATAAAAAGTGGATGGAGTCAAGTAGAAATCAAAAAACTTTTATGAATCGTGTAAGTAATCGCAAGTGGTTGGAAAAAAACATCAACTGGCCTGTTTGTGACAGTGTTGACCTGAGAGAGATGGGCTTTTCGGACGCAGCCTTACCTGAGCCTGTGGATATAGATTCCCATGTTCCTACTCTTGCAATATGTACTGCGGAAGCGGGAACATCTACAGAAGCCGGAACAACTACTTGTAGGTCATACAAATATTTGTTCCGTGCGGGAATCGAACCCGCGACACGCAGCGCAGCAGTCAATCGCTTAACCACTGCGCCAACCGTGCCGTCGAATGAATATGAAACCTATAATGAGTGTCCTTACTGGGCAAGCGGGCGCGGCGAGCGGCGCGGGCGGTATGGCGCGGGGATAGCGCGGGCAACTCAAGCAATAGGACGTTCATACAAGTGGCCGCAGTGAGTGCGCGGGCGTCAAGCGGCAAACAACGCGGAGCGCGGGGATCTCAAACTATTCCGAGCTAACCGCGCGCGTTGGCAACATGGCGTCTTCTGATTTGAATATTGAAGAATTTATAAGCGCAATTCAAGCACGACCTGTACTTTGGATGTCAAAACATAAGCAATATAAAAACAAAAAGGTTATTTCAAGACTGTGGAATGAAATAAAATCACAATTTCCTGGGCATGAAGGTACCTATATATTTTTATATTTAAAGAAACGTAGGGGCTTTTACAAAGTATGATTAAACATTATTTTAAACTTCTATTTTCCCATAAATACAAACAAAATTTATCCCGTATTATTTTTGCTCTTTCGCTATATGTAGCATTGGAGCGACTTCATTCGTTTGTCTTGTGTTTTGGTGATTTGCTGATGTAGTTATTATATTAATATAATCATCATCCTCGTTACCATCTAAATCTCTAATAATGTTATGAAGCAGACAGCAAGCTTTAATAATACGACAGACATTTTTTGTGTTCGTTTCTATTGGCTTCTGGAATATACGCCATTTTGCTGACAAAATACCGAATGCGCATTCAACTGTCATTCTTGCTGAAGATAGCTTTTTATTAAAGTAATGTCTTTCAGGTGTTAACGTACGTTGTGGATATGGCCGCAGTAAAAAAGGTTTTAATGGATAGGCTTCGTCACCTAGTAATACATGAGGCAAAATAATATTGGAACTGGGGAGACATGAATCGACGGGTACATTAAACAGTCGATTTTGTAATAACTGATTGAGCTTAGGAAAGTGATAGGTTCCTCTATCACTCTGCTTCCCTTTACCTCCAACTTCAATAACAATAAATCGTTTTTTAACATCAGCTACAGCTTGTAAAACCACAGAGTAAAATTTTTTGTAATTGTAATATGCAGATCCAGATTGTTTGGGGCATTTTATTCTAAAATGTTTTCCATCAATATAGCTAAAACAATTAGGAAATTTCCACGTGTTTTCATAATCGTGTACGTTACATTTTAACTGTTGCTCAGTTGGTTTTGGCATATGTTGGCTCAAAAGGCTATTCCATATAGCATCGCAGGAATCATAGACAATTTCAGCTATTGTACTTTTTCCCATCCTAAAAGAAAAGCCAGGCGATCTAAATCCCAAGCCCATTGATAGAAATTTGAAACAAATAAGTAGGTTATATTATTAAAAGGAGAATGCCTATTTTCTTGCACATTTTATAGTTATGTACTTATGTAACAAACTGTCATTTTCAGAGAGTCAATTGAAAAAAAAATGGAAAAATCTAAAAGATCATTTTAAAAAAGAAGTAAAAAAGTTTCCGATTATTAGATCTGGAATGGGAGGAGAGTCTGTATCATCTACTTGGCAGTACTACGAATTAATGACGTTCCTGAATGATGATGTAATACCAGAACCAACAGGAGGGAATTTAGACGGCGATCATGATGATGATAACGAAGGTGATAACTATGACGTGTCAGACGACTTGGATCGCATGACAGATATGTCTACCACGACAACGTCAACTTCATCCAGGCGTAAAAGAAAAACAGCGGCAGAAGTTTTAAGTTGCTGGAAACTAAATATATAATAAACAAACCAGTGACGACACGGAAAAGGATGATGATTACCACTTTTTCATGAGTCTTATTCCTCAAATGAAAAACTTCACTAATATTCAAAAGTTAAGAATACGCAATAAAATTACTAAAATAATTATAGATGAAGCAGAAATGTATACCTACACTCCCGACTCATTCGCGCGATCTCGCTTCTAATAATTATTCGAGGGACACACTTTCACAGCCGATCACGTGCAGAGTACGTCCCAGGTTGATTGTATTGTGACGCTGATCACGTTCTCAGTACGTGACTGACTTTCTTAGTGTTTGTTTTAAAACGACGTCCGTAGTCCGTGTTTGGCGTGCATTGATATAATAGTGTAGTGCTTTAGCTACGCACACATGTAAGAATAACCGTGGTGGGGCGCTTGGTGTGAGCGGAACAAGCTATCGAGTGTCGCGCTGCGCCAGTGTTCCCGCGCCGCTATTGCGAGTGCACGTACACGAATTTTTGCTTCAAAATGTTTCATACACGCAAAAATTACACGACTTGAACACGCAAAAGTCCATGTTCGACTTTTTTTTTTTTCCATAAAACCTCTTTTTTATTCTACATTTTTAAATAAAAAAAACTAATTTACGTCTGTTTTTTATTTTTATCCTAGAAATAAACAAGTCAATAGTATAAATAAAAAAATAATTATAGATTTATCATTGATAGTTCTCATTTTATAAATGTTGCAATATCGGCGAAAATCGCCGGCGAACCATGGAATCCGCGTTTTAAAATCTTCGGCTGTCAAAGTGTAATATTACTCATTCACACGATCTCATCCCTAGCACCCATTCGAGGGACTTGACACCTACATATGGTTACCATAGTACTGAGTTTGATTCTAATAATTACTGATCTTTTTGTTAATTATGATAAGACTTGCAATAAATAACAATAAATAAATACTTATACTTAATACTTTTCTTTATTTGTTTATATACCTACCTCAGCGTTGTTTTATTCATTATATAATATAGTAAAACAAATAATCCCAAAGGATTAAATGTATGTAGTACATACTTATCGTAATGTTATGAATAGCTTCTCAATAGGTGGGATGCTTCGGCGAAAGTTGGTATTCTTTTTTAAAAGACAATTTTCTATGTTTTCTAATATGTAGTCAATTGTGTCCATTGACATTCTTAAACATTCAAAAAACTTCTGAGGTTGCATTCGCAATTTCTCATATAGTGTGTAAAATTCTCCTTCACTTTCTCTAGTCAAATTAATATAATTAATTCCATTTTTCACTTGTAGCACTTGCCATTTTAAGTAAGAATTTTCTAGTAAAAATAAGTCCTCTTCATCCATATTGTATTTGAAAAACACTGGACACAGCACCACTCGGACGAGCCGCGTGCTTAACTGCGGACAAGAACGACGCGCGCGTTCCCGCACCCGCGCCGCCCCCGCACCCGCGTGTTCAGTGTGGCCACGCACTTACACAGACAGAACAACGTTTTTGCATACTGCTGGACGGAAAACGAGTTTTACAAAGGTGTAAATGAGATATCATCAATTGTATATCACAGACTTATGAACACCGACTTAACTGGAGTTCAAACAGTAAGATTAATAGCAGATGGATGCGGAGGGCAGAACAAGAATCAATTATGTTAGCAATGTGCTCCTAGTGATTGGTAGAATCTGCATCTAGCAATGTGAAAAACTTATGTTTCCTGTTGTAGGACATTATTTCATTCCTCCAGATCGTGACTTTGCTCAAATTGAGAAAGAAGTTCGAAAACGAGAAACTATAGAGCTGCCTGAAGAGTACTTAGAAATTATAAGCCAGTGGAGTACAGTTGTTAGAATGGGTAGTGCTGAATGTCAAGTATATGACTTTAAAAGTGGTATGTCGTCTATTTAGTGTTGCCCAAATTCAGTCTTGGTCTTGCAGTCTTGGTCTTGTTCTTGCGTTTTTGCAAGACCAAGAACAAGACCGCGTATTTTTAGCAAGACCAAGACCAAGACTGACCGTGCAAGACTTGAGCAAGAACAAGACATAGCCTGCAAGACTCTTGCGTCTTGCAGCTAGGACTTAGCGCTATTTCACTGAGTAGTTAGGTGTAACAGTTCGGTGTATAGGTAGGTACGCTTAGGAATTCTATGAGACGCAAAAAACTGTATCAAAGAATATGAAAAACTGGACCTATGCGCATTACGACTAATACCATAAACATAGCGAATAAAAAAATATCTATTAAAATCAAACTGAGTGCATGCATAGTTATGTTTTAACCATCGGCACTTTGATAATGCGGCATCAAAGGTTTTGTACTTACTTTTCAAAGAAATTTGCCGCTTTTCGGAAGTACATGGTTATGATACACGCGCCGGGGCTTCTTTTGAAATCTAAAACAATCGTTGCCGCCACGCCGAAATCATAACATTTGTGACACTATTTGATTGCCGCCATAGGGCGTAGGTATACTCATGCAAAATAATTTCGAATTTTTTTAAGAGTACCTACAGGTGTTCCAAAGAATAAATAAGTTTCAGAGTGCTTAGAATGAAAATGAATACATTATACTGATCACGCAAGTAGTATTATGATTAGGATAAAATGGTAAGGATAGGTAGTAGATGTCATATTAATTCATTCTAGTAAGTATATATTATAATATTGATTACTTATATGGTTTTAAACTAATTACTTAGGTACTATTATTGTACATTTAGTCATTATATTTCTTAAGTTTTTACAAGAAAAAATAGCAAAAAAGTGTTCAAATATCACCCGTTTAATAAATATTGTAGCCACTTTTAAATATACTTGAAACGTGTAAAAAAATTCTACAAAACTAATAAAATAATATAAAAAGCGTAGGTACTTACCTACTAATAAAATAAAAAGCCTGCGATAAGAGTTTTGTATTACTTACCAGCCCGAATATCTCTGAGAGAGATGATGAGAGTAAGTATTTACTAGCTGTGCCCGCGACTTCGTCCACGAGGAATAGTAACTTTGGAGGTAGGTATAGTGACGTTCAGGACTTATTTATTTATTTTAAAACTTCTGTCATCAAACATACAAACGAACTCTTCAGCTTTATAAAATTAGTATAGATGTACGCCAAAACATTCACTTATATGTAAAGAATAGTGATTGGCACTAATTCTATTTTATTCACGCGTCGCGTCTGTACAAGTAGGTAATATTTAGTGTGTGTTTGTACGCCGCACGCGGCATTGTTTGATTTGCGGCGGCATCCTTTTCATAGAGCCGGCACGTGGCGAGGCGGCGCGGTAGAAAGCAAGGAAACGTACTATAAATAAAGGAATTATTTTAATTCCAGTCATTTCCAATTGAGCTGTGCTTCGAGTCTAACTTAATAATTGTTTTTACTAATTCTCGTTGTTTTCTAAAAACGTATCACGTGTACAATTTAATATGAGTGACGAAGATTCAAATTATTCTAGTCCGAGTAACGAGAGTTTGAGTCACAGATCTAAAAGACCCAAAAGCAAATTTGAGGAGTTTTTCGAAATAATTCATGCATCCCAAACTGCCTTCTGTAAATTGTGCCAACATAAAAAGATTGAAATAAAAATGAAAAACAGAAACACTTCAGGCTTAAGGAAACATCTAATATCTTTCCACAAAAAGGAATCAGAAATATTTCTTCCTGTTAAACCAAAATTAAGTGGAGATATCACAAGCTTTTTAGTAACCGCTGGAAGAAGTGGACAGGTAAGAATATTTTTTTAACAGTTAAAAGAATTTTAACTCCGCGTAGCTATTCATGCGATACTTTCAAAAACGCCATTAACTTACGTAAGTATTTTTGAGTTAGTGGTGTTTTCATCTAGGGGTGCGACATATTAAGTATGTAATTATCGTCTTAAATATTTTTATAAACACCCATATTTTCATTTAATCGGCCAGTAACAACTAAGTACTTTATTTTGGTAAATTACAGTACAGTGCAACCTTAATATAACAAATATCAATTTAACGATTTTCTCGATTTAACAACAACAAACCTCCTCCTCTTATACGCTCAAACCTAGTATGTTTTAAATAATAACACAAGATTTATTGTTTTGTTTCAGTCGGAAAACAGCAGTGACAACATCACGACAGCTACAGTTGATTGGGTGGTGAAAAAATATCTTCCCTTCTCATTTTTCGATGACGAAGCTACACAAGTATATTTTCGACGTATTTGCCCTAATATGGTGTTTCCTAAAAGGTCTACACTTAGAAGGAAAGTCAAAGAGCGATTTGAAGAGCTCCAATTGAATCTCAAGGAACGACTTCAACAATTATCATCTAAAATGTCTTTTACCATTGATGGGTGGACGTCAATTGCTGGTAGGAGTTACTACGGGGTTACTATTCATTATATAGACAACGAATGGAAGTATCAATCTGTAGTTCTTGATTTTATACCATCACGCGGTCGACATACTGGGGAAGATATTGCAACGATTTTCCATGAATGTTTATTGGAATATGGCATAATTGATAAAATACAAGGTATCACGGTCGACAACGCAACTGCAAATACCAAATTTATGTATGAACTGGGCAAACAGCTGCCGCCACACTTTGATTCAGACAATCAACATTTCCGGTGCTTTGCTCACATTTTAAACCTTGGTGTACAAGATTTATTAAAGACCTTAGCATTACACTGTGAGTCTGACACTAACGCGCAAGATCAGCAGTACGAAGACTATGCAGACGAAACTGAGGATGAGGAAGATGAAGAATCTGCACCAAATATTGCTGACTCGCGTACATCTGTAACAAAGTTACGCAGTATTTCCAGTAAAATAAAAAGAAGTGAGATAGTGAAGAAGAAGTTTCAGTCTGCTTGTGAAGCAGCTGGCGTGCCATCAAATCTAAATGCCATTATTGACTGTCCAACGAGATGGAATTCCACACATGATATGATTGGATTTGGTTTAAAAGTGAGAGCGGGCATTGAGATATTGTGCAGTTCTGTCACCGAATTAAATGATTTTCAAATCACAGCTAATGAATGGCAGGTACTCGAAAAATTACATAAATTTCTAATAAACTTTAAACTTTTAAGTACAAAACTTGGTGGAGACAAATATGTTACATTACCGCTAGTCATTGTATCATTCAATCTCTTGCTAGATAAAATTGAATCCATGGTAAAACAGTTAGATGAGAAACCTAATCGATCTGAAGTGGATGAAAGGCTCATTCTAGCTTTCCAAGCAGCTCGAGACAAAATGCTTAAACATTACAAGAAGAGCAACTGGATTTATTGTACTTCTTTAATTTTAGACCCAAGGCATAAGGCTCAGACTTTTGACCTGACAATGTGGGGGAAGCAACTTAAAACAGAAAGTCTGCGCAAGTTCAATGAACTTTATGAAGAATATAAAAGTCTACACTCACTGAACAAATCTCTGGAATTACCAGAAAAAGAAAATAAAGTATGTGATGAAGATGAAGACGTAATAGACTTTGATAAACTCTATGAATGTCCCTCGACGTCATCTGGATCTTGTCTTCAAGGCTTAGTGATAGACGAGTTCGAGGAGTACCTGAGAAAACCAAGAACTGCCAGCTCGGAAGACATTTTAGATTGGTGGAGGACGCATGAGACAGAGTATCCGATTTTATCGAAAATGGCCCGTGATTTTCTCTCAATACCTGCAACTTCAGTACCTGCTGAGAGGTTATTTTCTAAAGCATCATTAGTAATTAGAAAACATAGAAATAGGTTAAGTGATGAGTCAGCCAGATGGTTACTTTGTATTAATTCTTGGTCAAAAAAATTGATATAAAGTATCATAACCTAATGATAAAGCTGTTGATTTGTGTTGTATTTTATTTTTTATTCAAATAAATGATAAATCGTAAAACTCTTTTATTAAATTTCTTATAAGTTGAGGGTTCAATCTCTTTCTAGACAGATAAGTATTGTTCTTTAAAATACAGTCAAGTTATTGTAATTAATTTGTTTTTTTACATGTTTTAGCAAATGTAAGCTTATAAATCATAAATTTTTATTAAGAAACAGTTACTTCCATGGAAAACGACATATAGGTCAGTTGATTTTTCGAATTTCTTATCAAATCTTCAGTTATTTATTAATCTGCTTGATCTTTACTATGGCTATGTTAATTCAAGCTCACAATGTTCCAATTCTAATACGTTTTTCTAAGATTTAAAGTAAACTTTAATAAATAGTAATAGACTAATAGGTAATTGCAAGACTTGCAAGACTCTTGCTGCAAGACCAAGACCAAGACCAAGACTGGGAGCGCAAGACCAAGACCAAGACCAGGTGTATTGGCGCAAGACCAAGACCAAGACTGGCTAAGTCTCGTCTTGTTCTTGCATTTGGGCAACACTACGTCTATTATGAAAGACGATGGAAACGTGGCATTTTAAATTAAAAAAATGCAAAAGATTTTATACAGGATGTGGCGTATATAATGGATAACCCTGAAACTGTCGATTGGCCAGTTTATCATCTATCATTTACCCCACTTATATCGCCTTATGTCCATGGATGACCAAATGATTGATATTTGTGATATTTAAAATAAAAATCGTACTAACTCTTACAAAATCAGCTATCATTTCTACAATTGGTGACGTAAGAGTCTGACACGCCCTCCCGCTCCACCCAGAGCGGGAGAAGTTATTTGATAATTTCCCACCCAAAAAAAAAAAAAAAAAAAAAGGGCCGATTTTTCAATCTTGCGTTGCCTGCTGAATTAATTGCGAGATAATTGCAAATGCTAAGTAAATAGCTATTGACCCTGTGCGGCAAACGCTGCCGCGCGTTCAATAAATATTTCGTATGGTGCTATGAACGCGTATGCGCGGTTGAAGAAAGTCTACCCAGTGCGGCTGGCCGCATTAGTGCGGCGTTCAATACTTTTCCAAGTGCGGCACGGCGCTTATGTGCGTTTGCAAATTTTCGAGTTTTATGACAGTCATAAAACAATTATTTAAATTTATATTTAAGTATATAATACGCTCAAGTAAAGGTGTTTTCACACGACAGCTGTTTCTGTAACAATCTTTTGTGAAGCACTTTCGGTGCCGAGCACGGGGGGCTCTCAGGTAGAACGTAAAAAGGGTAAAATGTTAGTTGTTACACACGCCATCTATTGAGATATAAGCGAACTAAGATTTATCGTACTACTAGTTTTAAGAAGATAATAAGGTGATGATGATATTATGTTTAAAGACATATTACAAATTAAACACTAAAAAATATATTGCTCACATAAAAGTTTATTTACATCCTATCAGGATCTATATATTTCTTCGTCGAAAATCTTTCATAAAGTTGGCACGTTCCAATAAATTGAACTACAAAACGGGAGTCAAATTCGCACTTGGCCAGTTTTCATGTCTTTTTTTAATCATGTTGTCACACACACACTTATCGTTATAAATGAGTTGACATAAAATATTAGCTTATCGGTATCGGGATTCGTAATAAGTTAATAATTCAATTAAATAAGTTGAAAATGAAACAGGAAATCAACAGTGAATTATTTTTACTGATTGTTGGTACTCACTGCTAACCTGTCAAGTTTTGCCTCTCTGCCTGTCAAAAAGTTTTGAGCAGTTGATCGGAACGTAAGTTTAAATTGTTCATTTATTTAGAAAAATATTTTATTTCATTAGTGCTAATGTTATAGTATAAGAATTGTTATTTTATTTTCAGATTACATATTATTAAGTATGGGAAACTTTATTAATCGGTAAGTTCATTTGCAATCATTGCGACCTACAAGTACCTATATATTTTTTAACGTGGTACAGCAATTTTACAAAATATAACTTTGATAATCTGCAGACAGATTCAAGTGCCTTTTATGTTTTACAGAATTGTCCATACATGCGCGTCTGATGATCGCGACTATCTGGTATGGATGATGCAATGATGGATGAGCTTCTCTGAATTTTTATCATATTGTGGTTTACTAACATGGTAGCATGGTAGCATGGCAGCTACTAGAATGTTTTTGAGGCTTTGGGCATACTAATAAAAGTGTTCATGAATATTATGTTGTGCAGTCTGCCTGTAATATGCTAATTGATTTTCTTTTTGCATGGTTTGAGTTTTCTTTTATTTTTTAGCATCGGTGAGTGCCTCCGACACGGACGCGGCGGCGGCGTAAGTGATCCGAGCGAGTAAGTATGACTGATTGATTAGTTGTGGGTTGTGGGTGTTCAATAACTTTCATAGCTGTGCAACAATCTGAGGACTGTGAATAACCTAGCTCAAACCATCATAATCAGACTATAATAATAATATTCTCTGCTGGGACACAGGTCTCCTCTGTGTGGGCCATAATCCACCACGTGGGCCCAGTACCAGCTGATGTAATAACCTACCTACTTACACATAATGATGTTATAGTGACTTTTTACTGATATGGTGTGTCCGCTTCACTTCAATGTATCATTACCTTCTGCATTTTTAACAAATAATAGGAACAATTTCAGTTCATTTCATAATTAACCAAATTATAGTCTTGGTAGTGTAACTTTATTAACAATTTGATCTTTTTTTTTAGAACAGAGCCGCTGATTGATGAAGCCAGGATGTAAGTAATGTTTTATTTTCATTTAGTTAAAGTTATAGCTGTTTCACTTTGTCTTGCAAGAGCAAGGTGTTTATAGTGTGAATTTTAATTATGTACTAGCTGCATCCCGCGGTTTCACCCGCCTAAAGTAGATTTTTCTTTTAATCCTTATGTTCCCGTGGGAATATTGGAATATAAAGTAGCCTATTCTACGCCCAGTGGTCTCAGCTATCTACTAGTGGAAGTCCCGTCCAGCCGTTTCGGAGATTACCCGGAACAAACAGACAGACAAAAAATTGGGTTTTTTTTTGTATGGATTGTATATACTTTCATATGCATTTAGTGAAAAGCTGCTATTTTGACATTACAGACACTTCAATTTTATTTATTTGTATAGTAGATATAGATATTCTCTCAATTTCGGGACATGTTATCATGATGTCAGTAGATAATATGAATGTAACATTTAAATATTTTACAGCATAACTAGTACACCGCTCCGCCCGCGCCCACATAATTACCGGGTGCAGGTAGCGGAGCGGCTGCGCTATTATAGGCGCCTCAACATCAGGGAAGCGTCGGAGGAGCGGCGGCGTCTGGACAAGGCCGAGCTGGCGGCCTTGTCAGAGCGGTGGCGCGCTGCAGTGGCCGGCGCCGAGGCCAGACGAGCCGCCGCCGAGGCCAGACTGGCCGCCGCCGCCGAGGCCATACTGGCCGCCGCCGGCAACATTAGTTAGGGGAGTTCTATAAGAGTTCAATTTCCAATTTTACAAAATTCAAATTGGAAATTGAACTTTTATAGAGCTCCCAGCTTTTATTTATTTTTTTAAATAAATACAAAATGTATGGTTGTTTTTTTTTTACTATTAGCTTTTGCCTGAAAGAAGTTGCATCAGCCATGACAGGCCTTGGGCCTGGCCATTTTCAAACTTCATTACTATCTGTTTAGTAGTTGTTTTTTTTTCTCTTTTGAATTTGCTCATCGTTTGTTCGTACGTAAACTAAACGTATAGAGTGAATGAATGAATGAATGAAACTGAACACATACTTAGTGTTGCCATTTAGTGGTATATGATTTTATGAATGATTGAGCAATAATATCAGACCCATACTTTATTATTGTTTTTTTTTGTAGTAGGTAAGGAGTAAAATAAAACGAGTTAATATTTACAATGAAAACATTTATTACAGAAATAAAAATACATGAATTACACCACACATAAATAACACAGAGACATAAGTAGGTACATATACACGGCTACACATCAATTACACTACGCATAAATAACGGTAAGGAGTAAAATAAAACGAGTATTTACAATGAAAACATTTATTACTATTACATAACTAATTTACATACTTAATTATTTTAAATTTATTTCGTCGTGGTGTGGACTGTAACACGGAAGACAGAGTCCGACATCACAATCCGGGCAAATGAGCTTTGTGTCCTTCCTTTTTTTTGCTTTTACCCAGCACCTGACACATTTGCGCCTTTTAAGACACCCACTGTCGTTTCTCCCCAATTCTTTGGGCATGTGTCTTGCCTTTTGAGGCGCTAATGTGTCAGTTACAGGGGGAAGAAGTTCAAGCAGTACTTTTTCCCTATATGACTCTAAGGAAAGAGTACTGCTTGTACCTTTTTGGAACAAAAAAAAGGAATTGAGAAGCATCATTTGTAAGATGTGGATGCCGATTTTCTTATACCATCTCATCGACTTGTGCTCACTAGGATAGTAGGCTAACATTTGGTCGTGTCGATCAACACCTTTCATAAATTTGTTATATTGAATAACAATATTTGGTTTGTTGACCACACGACCACGCCTATTTTCCACTGGCATCAAGTGAGGTGAATGCTCAGTGGAAATAGTGAGCACATCTCTCTTGTCTTTCCATTTACAGACACAAACACCATTTCCATTATATCTATATATACTTCCTCCCTTCAGAAGTTTTTTGATGACAACGGTTTTTGGATTTTTTTTTCTGTTTGCAAGCAATGTTCCAGAACAGTATGTTTTTTTTGTTAGCAGCGATTCTGCTAACTGGACACTGTTGTAAAAATTGTCCATATATATGGAATGGCCGCTATCCAAATAATCTTTTAATAACGTCATTACCACTTTATCCACATGCCCTTTACCACCAACTTCAATGTCGGCGGAACCTTTGTACATGTGGATTCGATGGACCAGTCCTTTAGGGTCGGCCAAAACATATAATTTTATTCCATACTTATGCTTTTTATTTTTTATATACTGTCGGAAAATCACTCGCCCTCTAAATCCAACCATTGATTCATCAATACTCAATTCTCTTTCAGGATAAATTAAATTCTTCATTATATCATTAAAATAATTTAAGAGATAATCAATTTTCGAGTACTTAATGCGAGATTCATACGTAGTATTAAAAAAAAGGCATCTTAAAATTAACAAAAATCTGTCCCTGGACATATATTTATTAATATTAAATTTTACGTAGGAACTTTTTTTCCAATAATCGGATATCTTACTCAACCTAGCGGTGCCCATGAAAAAAAGGATGCCTAAAAACGTCCACAATTCGGTGATGTTTGTGGTTTTCCACTTTGTTAGGCGGCTATTAGGCTTTAGTGGCCTGGACGTCAAAATTTGGGCATGCATATTGGTCATTGCCGCTAGGTTGGTCATAAAATTTTCTGTGAAAACGGCTTTAAAATAATCAACTGGCCCTTTAGATGATGCTTCTGCGATCATGATCTCGGGGGTACCAGTAAATGGGAAATTATTTATGATTGCTGTCTCCTCAGTCCACTCTCCATCCGGAGACAAGACAACGGAGGAAACTCTTGAGCTATAAAGGAGAAAAAAATACCGTTCAATACTGGAATTAAACACTACGTTTAAGAATACGATTATATAATTAGATAGATATTAATTCTTGGGTTTCCTACCTGTCTGACGCCCCGGAGGTGACGCTTTCGCTGTCAGAACCGTCGGACTCAATGTCTTCGGTAACATCCTCTCCGAAAATTTCATGGAGGTCACGACTCACATCTTCATGACTACGTGCCATCTAAAAACAATGTTTCATCGTACATTTTGTGCCGCATAATTAATACGATAAGTAGCCAAATAAAAGAACAGCTGGCGAGTTGTCTGAGCCATAGACAAATAAATACGAGCTGATCAAGAATAATTAAGTACATTGAAGAAGTTGAAGGAGATAGATAAAGATTGCTCCCATTTTTTCGTGGGTGAATGATAAAATTCAATAGGTACAGAATACTATTGTTATACTTGCTATATATAGCTGAAATCAGTCGTCAATGTCGAAGTATTACGACGAATTGGAATCATCTACATAAATATTGGATAGTGATACCATATTTTTGATAAAGATAAAGAGTAAAAGATAGCTCATAATAATAACTGTTGGTACTTACTATGTACAGCCTCAAAGATCACGAAGATTCACCACATTTCACACACAAAATTCTTATTAACCACGGAGTCCAGTGCGATACACCAAATGTTCACACGGTATTTCAAAGTCCAAAATCACAAGCCAAGGTAATCACGAGGTATTTTCAGAGTCCAATATCACAAGCCAAAGTAATCACGGGGTAAATCAGAGGTCCAGAAAGAAAGCAATGGTCAAAATATAAAAAGCAAGAGAGTATCGAAACGGAGAGCACGGAGGGTACGTCTGTTCACCACGAAAGCAAAACAGAAGTGACTTAAATCGTTGATTAGTTATCTAGCGCAGCGGTACTCTAAGTGTGTTCGGGTTCCGCGATACCCCTGTAGGGGTTCCGCAAGAATTTAGAAAAAAAATCAAAACTCCTCTCTCTGGTCACTGGTCGAACGTTTTGACTCCGCCCGCCGCGCGTATTCTTGTGAGCGCGCAGTCCCTTTGATAAAAGCCGCCTCTGAATTAGACGCTATAGTTGTGAACAAGCGACTTTCGGCTCTATCTTCAAAAACATAAAGTCGAGATTGTTTACAACGCATTTTTTTTTATTTCTATTTTTATTTCCGCTTTTTGATTATCAAAGGCGCCGACTCGAGTATTTTTGAGAATGTTCGAGTTCGAGTCTAGTACTAAGTATAAAAGCGGCTATCGCGCGTCGCGCCTCGTCACCCCGACCCTTGCTCGAAAACGAGGTGCCAGCAGTTGTTGCAGCTGAGCACGTAGCTTTAAATACCCCGCATAATAATCATGATGTAAATATAAATTTGATCCAGCCTGTCCCTTCTTGCTGTCCTCCCCTCAGCGATGCCCTAAGCCGAGGTTCGTACCCCACAGGGGGTGCCCTTAGCGAGCACTCGCTTAATTTTAATTTAGAATAGTTTTAAAAGCTCCTGGCTGGAGGCTCTAAGTGTAGAAGCTTAAGGCCACCACAGGAAAAGTTCGGTTAAGCAGCCAAGACCTTAGTGGTCAAAACTGCGAGAGGCCATAGTTAAAAAAAAAAAAAAAAAAAAAAAAAAAAAGTCGCGCCTCGTCAGTCAGTTGACGATTAGCGTTCGGAGCGATAAGTTCGTACCTACCTACTTACAAGCTGGCTAGCCTGCTGCCTGCTTGTAAGTTCTACTGCCTGCTGTATTCTGATTATATCAGTTTTGTACATTTCTTCTTTGGACTAAACTTTGTCTCATAAACGCAGTAACGATTGTGCATTATTTTGAGCCCACCATCCTGACGTGTAACATTATTAATAAAGAAGAATGGAACGTTGGCTTAAAGGTGTTAAACGTGTTGCAACAACATCTTCTAATGACGCTGAATGTTCAAAAGCAGTACGCGCGGAGAATACAGCAATTACCGATCCAGACGATGATGCCACGACGTCAAGCTCCACGGTTTCAAAGACGAAAAAAAAGGAAGTATGATGAATCATATCGCACCTTTAAAGTAAAACCGTTACTAAACGAAAATTTTCATGAATTAAGGTATCAATGCCATCTATCTAAAATAAACGTAAACTACAAGATAAACTTGTTCTTTTTGTACAATTTTGTGTTTTGCGCCATCTAGTGGTAAATCAAAGCGTTACTAAACCGAGTTATGATCGGCTCGCTAAATACAATATTGTGTCTATACCAGTAAGAACATGATCGTGGTAGAGTGATGACGGAAGTTTAAAACAACAGTGTTATTATTTGGATAAATACGGCTTGAAGTCACAGAAAGGTAAGTTGTTGATTTTTTTAAATAGGTAAAGTGTTTCCATTTATTTAGACACAGTTTTCGTGTTACGAAATTACGCAATTTACAATTCAATTTCATTGATAAAATGTTACAGTTTGTATAGTCACAGTTTGCCTTTATTTTTTTATATATTAATCCAATATCGTTTATCTCTAGAGTGTTACCATTTCTTTAGTCACAGTTTTTCGATGAGTTATGAGTAAATTAAATCATACACTTAATTACAATAGTGGGACATTTATATTAGTCACGGTTTATTTCTTTAAGCAACGTACCTTTTGTATTAACATTTAAGAAGTAGAATATTACATTTTGTTTAAACTATATTTAATATTTAAATTGACTCCATAATGTATGAAACTGTTAATGTCATATTACACCTTTTGTTTTAGTATCACTTTACTACTAACATTTTCATAATAGTAACTGAATTTATTTCTGTTAAAATATCATTTATATTAATAATTGATAAAAATAATAAAACTATTTGTTTCAGGTCATGGCGCATTTCCGAAACCCGCGTTTGTCACGTATTTTAGAGGCTATGGAAACTAAAAAAGATACGGTAAACACTGAAAACCGCAAGCAAATATCCATGGACGATCTGGATAACAATTTTTCACGCGATGCAAATCCGATAAATATCGATACTTGTAGATCTCCTTCTTTATTGCAAGAGCAAACGCTACCACCGTCCTTAGTCTACGCTAGTCAGACTATGGAAGCTGAATGTTATGCTCATCCAATTGATGACGAAATGACAAACCCACATTTGAGCGATACTGGTTTTCCAGAAGTAGCTCCAGAAGATGATATTGTACCAGGTCCTAGAAAAATGTAGACTAAAGTGCAGCGAAATAATCAAACAGGAAGACAGAGAAATTATTTTTGACAATTATTGGAAAATGGGAGATTTATCTAGACAAAGAGATTATATTGCAAAGTGTATTGATGTTATTAAACCTAAATATCAATATAAAGTTCATAATAGTAATAGAGGACCTAAACATTCATTTTCATTCGAGATTAACAATTTTAAGCATCGCATCTGTAAATTTTTCTTTAGGAACACATTGGCCATTAATAATCGACCTATTGCAACTGTCATAGCAAAAAAAAACCAAGCGGGAACGGTTGAAGAAGAAAAAAGGGGTAAACATGGAAAACAGTACAAAATAAGTTCAGATATAATTACAGGCATAAAAAACCATATAGACACAATACCAAGAATAGATTCACATTACCTAAGACAGCAAACGACTCGTGAATTCATTGATGGGGGTAAAAGCATTACAGATCTATATACCGACTACCAAACGAAATGCTTGAATGATGGTGTTGAAGCTGCTAAAATTCATACCTACAGGAGAGTATTCAATGAAGATTACAACATCAGCTTTCACAGACCTAAAAAAGACCAGTGCGAACTATGCATCAGCTTTAAAAATGCTGTTAATAAAACAGTAGAGTTAAAGACCAGATATGACCAACACCAGCTTGAAAAAGAATTATGTCGCCAGGAAAAATCAAACGACAAAACAATGGTTCAGGAAAACTACATTATTGCCTGTTATGACCTACAGGCAGTACTGCCTCTTCCGAAAGGAGATGTATCTACTTTATATTACAAATGTAAGCTCAATGTTTGTAATTTTACAATAAGTGAATTAGCAAAAGACTATTGTGATTGTTTTGTTTGGAGCGAGGTCGAGGCACTAAGAGGAGCTAACGAAATAGCAACGTGTGTCTGGAAATATCTGACAAAGAAGGCGTCAGAAATAAATGATAATAATTTGCAAATCACATTTTATTCAGATAATTGCTGTGGCCAGCAAAAGAACAAGTTCATGTTTTCTATGTATGTATATGCCTTAACTGTTCTTAAAATAAAGTCCATTACACACAAATATTTAATTAGTGGCCATACACAAAACGAAAATGACTCTGTTCACTCTGTGATAGAAAAAGCCGTCACAAAGTGCTTACGTTCTGGTCCTTTGTACACACCAGATCAATACGTGACCATAATCAGAACTGCACGAAAGAAAGGCAATCCCTACAATGTTACCGAAATGTGCTATTCAGATTTCTTTGATATAAAAAATCTTACAGAGACATGCGGTGGTCAATTTTCAAAGAATACTGAAGGAGAAACAGTTAAAACAAGTGACATTAAGATAATTAAATTTGAAAAACTTCAAGATTCGAACCACGTTAGCATTTATTATAAAACTTCCTATTTAGATACAGATTTCAAAGAAATAAAATTCCATAATAATCGTTCGTCGCGAACGCGTACTAGCACTAATCTTCAAAATTTCCAGCTCAAGCCTTTATATCAGTCAAGATTAAAATTAAGTGACAGAAAAAACAGCGATTTAAAAAGCTTAAGGCCTCTTTTCCATTACACGGTTTCTCGCCGTGAAAATCTACGGTTAATTCGCCGCGTGTAGGCACGGTCGTCAGTGTGGTATGGATCACTATATGAGCTTGTCGACATGCACGGTGGCGCCAAGGCACGGCGCCGCGGCCGCGTGCGCCGTGACTGCCCCTCGGCGCGCCGCGTCTACGCACGGCGTGATTTTCACCAGTGTTGTATGGCAGTCTATCGGGGTGTGTCGACGGTGCCGAACGTACGCACGGATTCGTGACCGCTTATATACGCTGTTTCGCGATTTTATTATAAAATGAACATAAATCAAGAATTATTAATTACGTTGATTCAAGAAAGGCCTGTAATATGGGATAAGACCATCGACGATTATAAAAATAAGCGGCTTAAATATGATTCCTGGAAAGAAATATTTATTCATTTCCAGCCCACATTTGAAGATTTAAGTGGTGATGAGAAAAACAAGTTTGGTAAGTTACAGATATTTAATTATTAACTTTTTACTTATGCATAGTTGTTTTGATAGGAGAGGCGACCTTCGTTAGATACAAAATATTGTGCAAATCTGTTGCGAACTTCATTAGCCGCCAAACTTCCGCGAACTGCATTCGTGATAGGTAACTGGATTAGTTCCGATTCTGAATCAAGGGTGGACTCATTTTCACTCGCATTGTGAAACTGAAAGTTTTCCTGCTTATGTATAAAATTTTGCAAAACACAACATGTTTTCACAATATCAACTGCCAAATCGATGGACACATTCATTGGCCGGTGAAAAATTCGCCATTTATTGGATAAAATGCCAAACGCACATTCAACAAATCTTCGCGCTCTGGTGAGTCTGTAGTTAAATGTACGTTTTAATTGATCAAGCTGATGACCACCAAATGGACGAAGCAAGTGATAATGCAAAGCAAAGGCTTCGTCCGCAACGAACACATATGGCAAATCGTAGTCAATTCCAGGCAAACGTGTTGCATCGGGTAGATTTAATCCGTTGTTTGTTAAATTTTTCCAAAATGGGGTCTCTTTAAACACACTGGAATCACACTCCTTTCCGTAGGCGCCAACGTCAACAAATATAAAGTTGTAATCGCTATCTACTACTGACATCAAAACTATAGAAAAAAAATGTTTGTAATTTAAAAACATCGAGCCACTATCAATTGGCTTAATAAGTCTGATGTGTTTTCCATCGACCGCTCCTAAGCACAGCGGGAAGTTGGAAGATTCTTGAAATTTGCTTGCAATGTGTAGCCAGTCTTCTTTAGATGGCATTTTCATATATTCTTTATACAGTTCTAACCAAATGTAGTGGCATACTTCACGTACGATGCAACTTATGGTTTTTATTCCAATTCTATAGCTGTAGTATAGGTCAGTAAAGGTATCTCCTGTTGCTAGATACCTGAAATATAAAACAAAACGGTTCAGGTTCAAATACTAAAACCCCATTTTAGGTCGGGGTCGATTCAGTTTAGGTCGGGGGTTTTTATAAATTTTGAATTTAATAATTATTATTTATTTATTTTCAGGGCAAATGGTGATGAAGAAGTAGACCAATATGAAAGATAGCTGGATAAAATATGACAAAAAAATTAATGAATGTAAGTCTGGTTCTTCAGCAAAAAAAATAAGAAAATATATGTTCTATGATGAAATGATGTTCCTAAAAAAAAATGTTGAGCATCGCAAGACCGATTCTAACATGACTGAACATGTTCATGATTCTAGCCTCAGTAATGAAAATTTTGATAGTGCAGTCCCGAATCAATCAAGCTCGGGATACACTGAACGGAGTGAGACGCAAAGGGCTAAAAAAAAAAGAAAAAATGAACTAAGTGAAGTTGACATTAGGTTTATGAAGTTTATGGATTCAGCAGAACGAGATGAGAAAAAGAAAAGCCGTACTATGAACTTTTTTATGGGAATCGCTGATACAGTTGACAAGTTCAGTGATGAAAATATGATAGACTTTCAGTTTCAAGTAATTTCAATAATTAAAAATATTCAACAAAGACAGTGTACTCAGTATATACCTACATCAAGAAACCAATGGGATCAAGGCCATCAAGGATATTTAAGTGGTACAGCATCCTCAAATGCGCAATCGTCAACATATGGATATTCTACAGCTGCTAGATCGGGCTATGGAATAAGTCGTCCACAGACGTCTTCTCATGATTTTGGACACGGTTCTGGTTTAGAGCCAATCCACTACCGACCCGAATCACAATTATCTGTACATAGTGTAAATGCGGAAAGTATCTCGGCAGATTCTCAAGTTTCTATTGAAGACGAATTCGATTTTAGTACCGCATTTGAGTAGCATTTTCAGCGTAGTGTATTTTTTGATTTACTTGTTCTTAAATTAATAATTATTAAAATTCAATTACATGTAATAATTTTGTTTGTGTGCAATAAACAATTTTAAACTAAAATATGTCATTTAATTTTGTACCTACTTACCTCAGAGTTACAGCCAATCTTTCTGCGGGCGATATACTCTCTCGCATAAAAGTATCTTGATGTTTTAGTTCCTGGGATAATTTTTGGAGCAAGTTGTCGAATGTAGTTTTCTGCATTCTAAAATAATTGTAAAACTTGTCTTCATCTTCTCTCAATTGATTCTTGACAAGTGTATGAAACGCGCCATATTCCTCCCTTTTTTCTAAAATCGGATGTATCCAAAACCTTACTTCCCTTTTTTTTTCTATTTTCTTTTTCCTATATACAGGGTGTTTGGCAGAACGTTGAACATACGAAAATGGTGGGTAGGTGGGGTCATCTGCTACTTACTCAGCCCTAATTTATTTGGCCCTGGCCGACTGGGTATTTTTAAAAAAAAAAAAAAAGTTTTTTTCTTGTTTCACCACTTTCCTAACTTTAAAGTGTATTTTTTTTATTAAAAATGGGCAATAAAACAGGCAATTTTTTTTTTTTTAATCTTTGATGTTGGCAGATTCTTATAAAATTATTGCTTTGTTCAGATGTTAGCTAGAAAAAAAGTTATGAGTCCTCAAACTTACAGAAAGATGTAAAAAATACTTGAATGTTAATTTCAACTTGCATTTAAAAAAAAACAAAAAATGATTGAGGAGTTCCAATTCTAGCAAAACATCCCTAGTGTGTGAGCTTTCTAATGGTATGTAATTTGCTTTTATAAAAAAAAAACTTTAAGAGTTATTTCATAATTTTATCAAGTAGGAAATTTTTGACTAAACTCTACCTTTACGGAAAGTTAAATGTTTTGCGAAATTTAATACTGCAAAGTTGGTAAAAATTATGGATCGACGGCTTGCCAGTAGCAGTGGTGCAAATTGACATTCACTATTCCCTTGAGATGGTTACACAAAGCAGGTAGAAATTTTGTTTCACTCTTGCGCAGTCATAGCGTATTTTTGCTCTCTTTCGCTCTCGTGGCACCGTGACGCCTCAGAATGAATTCTTTTCTTTTATTCAGTCGAGACTTAACTGCCTCTGCGATCTCACGTGCCCGTTACGCTTACGTTTGTTTTTGTTCACTTCGTTTTCTTTTATTGTTATCACTAGTTAAGTTTAAGTTTAAGTTTGTTAAGTTTTTTGTTATTACTGTTACCTGTTGTTATTGGTAAAGAAATGGCTGCTTTTACCAGTGAGGAATACGCGGACATGTTGTTAGCGTATGGAAGCGCTAATACAAATTCGCGTGAAGCGCGAAGAATTTATCAAGAGCGTTATCCCAACCGCCGAGTACCCAGTCATCAGACGTTTGCGAGTACTTACCGACGTTTACGACAAACCGGTAACCTGAACTTACAAGAACCACGAGTGAACGCAGCACGACCCGATGCTACCATTGACGAACAAGTTCTTGCCGAGTTTGACGCGGATCCTACCAAAAGCATTAGACAGATAGCTTCAATACTTGGCTTAAGCATATGGAAAGTGTGGTCTGTTCTCCGGCAAGATGGTAGACATGCTTTTCACTACACTCCAGTGCAAGGTAAGATTAAGCCGTTTATGCACTGCATCTGATACGATTTTGTGGAATGTAGTAAATTATGAGACAGTTCAATTGATCGTTCCATTTAACCTTGATTTCGTCACTTTCTTTATTAGTTGTTTTGCCTCATGTTGTTTTTAGCGCATTCAATTCTAATTTCAAATTAAATTCAATAAACTATTCCTATTCGGCCGCATTCACGTAACAATCAGGCGGCCAGCGCTTACAGGATTCGGATTTCGGATTCGGTTTGCGCAGGTGGTCAGCGTAGGTAAACTTGCCAGCACTTATGGGTCCTTTTTAGAACAAAATTGGAAAGTCGCACGCCCTTTTGTGAATTTGGTCTTACGTCTTTATGGCTAAGCCATAAAGCCAATTAGTGTACTTAAAAATTGAAGATGAAAAATTTGGATAATTGTAGAGTTTGAACTCGGAGGAAGAAAAGATTCAGTATTGAAATCAATTCTTAGACATGTTTTGTTTGTTCTAGGTCTCGATGACAGTGATTTTGGGAGACGTGTGCAATTTTGTCGCCATTTGCTGCATACCGATGTGGACGACGTTAACTTTTTAAAAAGTATTTTGTGGACAGACGAGTCCAAATTTGACAAAGAAGGGATTGTCAATTATCACAATATTCACCATTGGGCACTTAAAAATCAAAACCCACACGTGAAGAGACAAAGAGGCTTCCAGAGGAGATTCAGTGTGAATGTCTGGGCAGGAGTGATTGGCGATAAGCTAATAGGGCCTCATTATTTGCCCGACAACATCAACGCGAACAACTACTTGGATTTTTTGATAAATGATTTACCACCATTAGTGGAAGAAGTGTTCCAAGTAGACATAAACAGGCCTATTGTCTTTCAACACGATGGTTGCCCAGCTCACTTTAGTCTAGTTGTACGTGAGCATTTGGATAATTGTTTCCCAAATTCGTGGATTGGCAGGGGAGGACCAATTCCCTGGCCTCCGCGATCGCCCGACCTCACTCCGCTCGATTTTCACGTGTGGGGAAGGGCAAAGGAACTAGTTTACACTACAGAAGTAGAAAGTCGGGAAGATTTGATAAATCGAATTAATGCTGCTTTCGAAGTTATGCGACAGGAGATGCTGCTGCGCACAACAACTGTAGAAATCAGACGTAGATGCCGCACCTGTATTGCGAATGAAGGGCGTCAATTTGAACATCTATGATTTATTATTTAAATAAATTATTTAAAATTATTTAATTGTTTCATTAACGCACCTAACTGGTACAGCATAATTTCAATCGATCATTTAATTTTTACCAACTTTGCAGTATTAAATTTCGCAAAACATTTAACTTTCCGTAAAGGTAGAGTTTAGTCAAAAATTTCCTACTTGATAAAATTATGAAATAACTCTTAAAGTTTTTTTTTTATAAAAGCAAATTACATACCATTAGAAAGCTCACACACTAGGGATGTTTTGCTAGAATTGGAACTCCTCAATCATTTTTTGTTTTTTTTTAAATGCAAGTTGAAATTAACATTCAAGTATTTTTTACATCTTTCTGTAAGTTTGAGGACTCATAACTTTTTTTCTAGCTAACATCTGAACAAAGCAATAATTTTATAAGAATCTGCCAACATCAAAGATTAAAAAAAAAAAATTGCCTGTTTTATTGCCCATTTTTAATAAAAAAAATACACTTTAAAGTTAGGAAAGTGGTGAAACAAGAAAAAAACTTTTTTTTTTTTTTTTAAAATACCCAGTCGGCCAGGGCCAAATAAATTAGGGCTGAGTAAGTAGCAGATGACCCCACCTACCCACCATTTTCGTATGTTCAACGTTCTGCCAAACACCCTGTATGTAATAAGCAACTATAATCTTTTTTTTCGTAAGAAAATTCATGACGCAGCACGTCCTACACAGCCCGAGTAAAAAGCGCTACTAGCCAGTACTTACCAATGTCTCGCGCGGTGATTTTGCCGTATCATGTACAAGCTAGCACGTTTTTTCAACCGTACGGCTTACACACCGTACGTTTGAACAACCGTGTAATGGAAAAGAGGCCTAATTGACAGTAATATCATACCACAAAGTTACGCATTGTCTTATTACAATAACATCTTGTTTTAGCATTGTTGTCTAATATTATTATACTGATGATTATTGATTTATAAACTCAATTTTTAGAATGTCATTATTTTTAAGTTTTTTTAAAGAGATTTTGTTTATTTTTGATAAAAAAAATATGATTATGTCAATAGGTTTGACTTACCTATTATTCTAATTAAGTGATAGAAGTGAACATTACTTTTGTTAGCTCAAAGTACCTTTCGTGGATAGAGAAATGAGGCTGTGATTCTTACTATGTTTTTTTTTTTATATTGCTATTTCTAGTTGATTTGTTTTTAGTCGAAGTTTTGTAAAATGTTATAGGATAAGATAATTAAAAGTTAAGACAGTAAGATACGTACTAGCTGTGATTTAAAGGTACAAATTTATCAAGACTGATAAATAATTATTCCAAGTGATTGAATGGATCTCTAGTTTGTAATAAAACATTTTAATTTTCGAAAGTTTTTTATTTATTTATTTAGTAATATCATTGCATCGCAATAATGAAAAAAATATGATTTTAATTATATAATAATATTATTAAATTATGAAGTTTCAATTAATTTTCTATTTAGTAACATTAGTTGCACTGTAATTTCATAGTAATTTTACAATAATGAACAAATAAAATTAATGGTAAAGTGTTACTATAATAATATAAATCAAAATAAATAAAGCTGTAAATATTAAAAATAACTTTTTTAAATGGCATGTCATAATATAAACAGAGATCTATCATAGAAACTCATTAAACATCTTAAAAAACCATGAGCTCAGATTTTATTTAGAAAAAACAGTGAGTATTTTCTAATTTTGGCTCCCCTATAAAATTTCACAATTTCGTTTAGTAACGGTTTTAGTTTAAAGGTGCGATTATATCATTTTCGGATTTGTTGATTCCAACGGCTCACCTCTCTGCATGTTATGTAGTAAACTGCTTCCTAATAGTTCCATGGCACCTGCCAAATTGCGCAGACATTTAGAAACTGTACACCCCGAGTCTAAAGACAAAAATAAAGAATTTTTTGTTCGTAAAAAAGAACAGTTATTGGAAAGTCAAAAAAATATGATGCATGTAACACAAACTATCAATGAAAAGGCCACGGAGGCATCATATTTAGTTAGCTATCGCATTGCACAAGCAGGTGAAGCGCACACTATCGCTGAGAATTTAATGAAGCCATGTGTGTTAGACATAACAAAATGTATGCTCGATGAAAAATCTGCAAAGCATCTTTCTACTGTACCGCTATCAAACGATACTGTTTCACGGCGAATCCATAATCTGGCAAGCTACGTCAAACAAGAACTAGTTGCACGTCTACAAAAAACACGATTCGCCTTGCAAATGGATGAGTCAACTGATGTCACTGGTCTGGCTATCTTGCTGGTTATAGTGAGATATCCATATGAACGTTCTTTTGAAGAAGACATGCTTATGTGTTCACCGCTGCCCACAAACACTACCGGGGAAGAATTTTTTAATAAAATAAACATATTTTTTAAAGAAAATAATCTTAGTTGGAACGATTGCATTGACATTTGTACAGATGGGGCCAAGGCGATGACAGGTAAAACAGCAGGAGCAGTATCACGAATAAAAAGTAAAGCGCCTAATTGTAGTTCCAGCCATTGTATTCTGCATAGACAAGCGCTTGCGATGAAGCAAATGCCGTCAAATCTAAAATTAGTTATGGATGAAGCGGTAAAAATTATTAATTTTATCAAATCACGACCACTACAATCCCGATTGTTCTCATTATTGTGTGAAGATTATGGCAGCAAACATAAAACACTGCTGCTCCATACAGAAGTGCGATAGCTGTCTCGGGGTAAAACTTTAACAAGGCTATTTGAACTTAGAGCCGAGTTACAAATGTTTCTTTCAGCAGATACAGTTTCCTTTAATTTTAAAGACCGTTTGTATGATAAAACTTGGTTATTCCGATTGTCTTTTATGGCGGATATCTTTCAAAAACTGAACGAATTGAATTTATCATTGCAAGGTAAACAGACAACAGTGTTCCAGGCCTATTACAAAATAACTGCCTTCAAAAGAAAATTAGATTTTTGGATTATTTGCGTTGGTAAGAGAGAAATAGAAAGCTTTACGTCACTCAGTGAGTTTGTTAGCGATAACGACTCAGAAATGTTTCAAGATGATGTGTTTGAAGAATTGGTCCAATATCTCACTTCGATGCGCGCATCTTTTACAAAGACTTTTGTGAAAAGATGGGTATAACTGAGCAGTCCGCTCCCGAAGATTGTGTATCTTACGATCACTACCGACGAGTTATTAAAGAACTTAATATCTCTTTCGCAAAACTAGGCAATGAGGAGTGCGAAATATGCGAAAAATATAGTAAGTAAGTAAGTAAAAATTACATAACCCTGATATTATGGAGATCCGTCATCGAAATTGCACCGGATGTAAGGAATACGAATTACATCACAGAAGATACATTTTAGCACGACAGAAATACGATGAAGATAAATCTCGTCAAATGAGTATGCAAGACCAAACCAGTGACGCTATGTATTACTCAGTAGACCTAGAAAAGGTTATAATGTGCCCTCGTCTAGATGAATTCAAGGTTGCTATATTTTACCCAAGACTGATATTATTTGACGAGAGTTTCGTACCTCTGGGAGACAAGAAATTTCGAGGCGCGAGGGACACATTTGCTTGTATCTGGCACGAAGCTATTGCTGGCAGGAAAAAAGACGACATCATAAGCTGTTTCCGAGCATTTTTTTTGCATTATCGTGATGTCAAGCACATAACTCTGTGGCTAGACAACTGTGCCGCTCAAAACAAGAACTGGAGTCTTTTTTCCTATTTATTGAATCTGATAAACTCAAGCGATGTCAATTTAGAAACTATCACTCTGAAATATTTGGAAGTAGGACACACTTACATGTCAGCGGATGAATTTCATCACCAGGTCGAGTTGTCACTCAAAAAGAAGAAAAGAATATATGACTTCGAAGACTTCCATCACGCGGTTTCTGATACTCATCGTAAAATCACTGTAAAGAAAATGGTCGTCAGCTACTTTTGCAGATTTGAAGATTGCTCTTCTTCCTATAAACTTCAAAATATGATACCAAGAGTATTTCTGAGTAACATGTGCGAAGTCACTTTTCGAAGGGGAATTAATACATTAGCATTCAGAACTGATTTTGATGGCTTAGAAAGAGAACTGGACTTCCTGAGAGTGAAAAATATTAAAATTGGCATTCCAAGACCAGTAATAAAAACTCAATTCAGAGGAGTTAATGAAAAGCGAAAATCTGATATAATCAATCAGTTACTTTCTCTTATGCCAGAGAACCGAAGGGCGTTTTGGCGAAATTTGCCAGTTAATGACAACTCTGTCGATTTGATTAACGAATATGAGGAAGATGTTGACAAATAGGCACACAAAGCAACAGCAGCTCTTTTTCTTTGGTGACAGTGAAACTACATTTACTTCGCTGGTTAATGCTATCTATCTATTTAGAATTTTTAGATTAGACAATATTTTTTCAAAAAAGCAATTTTGATACTTATTTTTAAGATTTGTCCAAGGATTAATAATAATTGTCTGTGATCTTAGGTTAAAGTTAGATTTTAAGAGAATCTAGAGGCAGTTAACCCTTTATACAACCGTGGGACAGTACTGGAACATACCAAATTTTTCCATATAAAATCCAAAGCAAAATATTTTTTCCGTAATAGAACAGAGTTCTCGTTCGGGAACATAGCGCGCTTCAATATTTAGTATAATTTATAGCCAACAGATGGCGCTTTTTCAAGAAAAACGAATTTGAATCGAACAGTTTGGTGTTTCGTAGAATACGTTTGTTTACAAAGTTTTGATATTAGACGAAAAATATTGTAACTGTGACAACTGTTTGTTTGTGTTGTGAATTTACTTAGGTAAGTGTGTGTTCTTTGCTATTTATTGTAGACATTGAATAATTTTCCGTATTTTGTTGAAAATAATTGTCGTTTTATGTTTGTGCCAGTTCTGGTACATTGTATTAAAATGTACATTTAGTGTCGTACATTGAGCACTTTTTATTGTTGCGACAGGATGGCATCCAGAGGTTTAGGAGACGAACAAATAGAGGAGTTTATCTTTGATTATGCAGAGAGTGAAGATGGATTCGACGGTGATGACGACAGCATCGCAGATCCTGATTTTGTTCCGGATTTGGAGGTGCCATTAGAAGTGGATGATTTTGAAGAGGTTGATGGAGTAAATATTGACACAATCATTGAAATTACTGAGAATTCAAGTAGTGTTTCCGAACCGCCAACTTTGTCTGAAACCGTTCCTCAACCAGGACCATCATCCAGACCTGGATTATCAGGAGGCAGTCAAACAAAAAAAAAGAAATTGAATTTACGTTGGAAAAAAAAGAACCTTCAGCTAAATGAGCAGCAACTCTGCTTTACAGGTGACGAAGACTTGCCAGCAGAGTTTCTAGAACTTGATAGTCCGATACAGTTCTTTTACAAAATATTTCCCAAGGAACTTTTTATAGAAATTGCCAACCAAACTAACCTTTATATCGTACAGAAAGACACTAACATGCCATTCCGGGTCACAGAGACAGATATCCAGCAATTTATTGGTCTGGTTTTCATTATGTCGTTAGTGCATCTACCAAGAGTGACGAAACATTGGAGTGGTAGTTTAGGAACACCTCTTGTAAAAGACACAATGCCGGTAAATAAATTTGAAAAAATCAGAAGATTTATTCACTTCAACGACAACTCGAACATGGTTCCTCGCGATCACGCAGACCATGACCGGCTCTACAAAATCAGGCCAATTGTGTCGAAATTAAATGAAACTTGTCTCGATGTCCCATTTGAGAAGTATCTCTGCGTGGATGAACAGATTTGTTCCACGAAAGCTAGACACAACCTCAAGAGATATAATCCTAAGAAACCCCATAAATGGGGCTACAAAATCTATGTCCTGAGCGGTGTGAGCGGGTTTGCGTACAAGTTTGAGCCAGAAACTGGAGCTGAAAATGTAGTTGGCCCCAATGAGCCGAACCTGGGTGCTGCTGCAAATGTCGTCGTCAGGCTAGCTCGTGAAATACCACGTAATCAAAATTACCGCCTATATTTTGACAACTACTTCACATCCCTGCTGCTACTTAATTATTTTGCAAAACAAGGAATATTGAGCTTAGGAACCATTCGACGCAACCGAATACCTGATTGCAAACTACCCTCAGAAAAAGAAATCTCAAAAAAAGAACGTGGCTATTCAGTTGAGAACGTTGCCTGTGTTGAAGGAACAGACATTTCTACAGTGGCCTGGAAAGACAATAAAATAGTCACACTTGCCTCCAGTTTTGTGGGTGAACTACCCAAGTCACAAGTATCTAGATACGACAAGCCCCACAAGAGGTAGGTACGTGACCATTGATAGACCAAACGTGGTAGGAGAATACAACCGCCACATGGGCGGTGTCGATCTCATTGACAGTATAATGGGTAGATATAAAATAAAACTACGAAGCAAGAGATGGCAGGTTCGAATGTTTTACCATTTTCTGGACCTTGCCATGTCCAATGCCTGGTTACTGTACAAAAGGGTTTATAAGACTAAGAGTACGAATGAACCACTGCTGTCTTCTGCTGATTTTCGTGAAGAGATTGGTACGGTGCTCTGCAAGATGGGGATAAAAGCACACGTACAACGCCGAAGCATTGAACCAGACATCCAGGCGAAAAAACGCAAGGGTCCAGCTCAATTTGTGCCTCCAGCAGCTGTGCGCCAAGACCAAGTAGGTCACTGGCCAGTATGGGTCGAAAAACGTATCCGCTGCAAGTTCCCTAAACGCTCCGGCAAATCACAGACCATTTGTGAAAAGTGCGGAGTTGCATTATGCAACAACAAACAAAACAATTGTTTTAAATCATTCCATACTTCCTAGTGGAACACATTGCAGCAATGTACCCGTAATGGCACACTCCCTTTTTTTTCATTTTGTGAAGTAAATATTAAATTTTTTGAAAATAAAAAAAATACGTGTTTTCTTATTTACGAAATCCTATCCTAACTGCTACATTTTATTAAATAATATTTTATTGAGTTATAAAGGGTTATAAATCTGATTTATCTCTATATCGTGGTCTTAACATTAGTGACATAATATTGTTGTTCGTCTTCTACGTATTCTGCCTCTCTGACTTTATCTGATAATCTTCTGAATACATGATCTCTGTCTATCGTTGATGGATGTGTTTTTTTTTTATTGTGTCCATAGGTCGTGTGATGTGTCTTTGATGTCAAATATGTATTCGTCTTTTGGTGGTTGTGTGCTTACTTTTATCGTCTTTTATTTCTTTCCCCCCATGGTTTCCATTGTTTTTTTTTGTTTTTTTTTTCTTTTTTTTTTTTGGCTCCTCCGTGTACCGCCGCCTGAGCCCCTCGCCCCATCTCGCTGCCCGTGTCTGCAACCCTGGCGAAACCCCTACAAAGGGATTTCGCTAGCGTCACCGCAAGTGCCCCTGGCGCTCCTAGTATCAAGCCCATGCCTGAGAAGGCGCCGAATATGGCTGATAATTATGACGGTTTCGTGACGGTGCAAAGGAGGAAGCGCCGGTCGCGCACGAACAAGAACCGCTGCGGCAAAGCTCCCACGGGCCCCGAAGTGAGCCTACGTGCTGCAAAGCCAAACACACCGGTGTACATCTCCCGCCTGCACTACACCACTAAGGCGGAGGACATCGTAGAGTACGTGCGCCAAAAGACGAGGTACGCGCCGAGGGTGCAGTTATTAGAATCGCACCGGAACGTCAATTTCAAGGCGTTCGTCGTGCGTGTACCGAACTTTTATCTGCCCCTCGTCATGCAAGAAGACTTTTGGCCGCAGGACGTGGTGTTCCGTCGCTTCCGCGGACAAGTTCCACAAGACGGCACTAAGTCAAGCTAGTGCATAGTGAAGTGCTACTAACATAGTCTAAGCCTTTTATTTATTAACACAAGTTTTGTTTATATTAGAATATGTATGTTTAGGTTAAGGTATTTTTCTATGGGCCTGTGTCGCCTGCAATAAATGGTATTATTATTATTATTTATTATTAGTTTTCCTACTGATTTTATTTCCATGTTTACTAGTGTTGACACCGTTTCTGCTTCTCCTGGTTTTGTTATTTCTTTTATGTCGACAGTGGTGCCTTTTGTTTCGTCTTGTTTTATATTTATAAAAACTCCACTTTGTGCAACATACAATACTCTCAACTCTCTGATCAAGCAAATTTTTATGTCAATTTTTCAAGGACTTTCAACAACGAAGAAAACTATTCCACAGAACGCATTTTTGTGAAACAAGATCCAAATTACGGACAGACATTTTGCTAGCTTTTCGCCAACAATACTCTCTAACATCGAACGATTTGAGCATTTTTTTTAAACAGTTTTTCGGACACTAAACAAGTCGTTAAGAATTAATCAAGAATCTATCCAACTAAGAATGTTTTCCAACAAGAAAGAATACGATCTTCATCCCAGATTCCAGTATGGTTTGGAATCTACTAAAATACTTTAATACTCTCAACTTTTTAAGTTTGGAGCAAATTTATATACTAACTAGCTGACCCGGACTGGACAGACATGGTCCTGTTCAATTTTCAATAGTTCAAACAAAACAGAACATTATATTTATTCCAAATTTGAAAAAAAAAATCGGGCAACTTTTCCAATTTTTCTTCCCCTAAAATCCTTATTTGGATTTTAACGAGTTTAAAAAAAACAAAACTTAACCAAATCGGTCCAGCCGTTCTCCATTGATGCGCTTACCAACGAAGAGCATGTCATTTTTATTTATATTATTATACATTATTTATTAATTTTTCAAAGACAAGATTCAACAAAAACGAAGACTATCCACAGAAGACATTTTTGTGAACGGCAACAATATTTTAGACAAGACTACAAAATCCTTTTTTTTAAACTATTCAAACTGGATTTTTTTTATTCTGAAAGATTACAAGATTATGGACTGACTTCCAAAAACACAACAACAAAATAACCCCTTTGTGAGATATACGAAAATACTCTCAACTCACTGATCGTGAAAATTTTTGTATACATTTTTCGATGACATATTTCAACAACAGAGCTATCCCAAAGAACGCATTTTTGTGAAACAAAATCACATTATTGACAGACATTTTGCTAGCTTTTCTTAAACAATACTCTGTAACATCAAAAGATTTGAGCATTTTTTTCAATGAATCTATACAACTAAGGTTTCAAACAAAAAAGAGCAAAAGATCTTCGTTCCTGATTCCAGACCACACTACATTGCCAAAATCAATCTGCCAAGCCTTTTCCGAATTATGTTTGGGTCAGCTTCCAGATGACAGGTGCAGCTGAATACAAGTATTTTACATGGAGTGCCCTATCTGACCTCCACAAACCAATTACTAGGTAACAAAATACCCCTTGGTAAGACTCGTTGTCAGACTTTTGGGCTTCAGACAACTCTCTTCTTTTTCTTCATCGCTCCCTCAATGCTGAGGATCGCGACCACATTCGACGCGTCTCCAAGATGCGATTGTCTGTAGTGTTGGACCGCTTAGTAAATGCTGCTTCCGACAGTCTTCTTGATCACATCTGACCATCTTTATTGTTTGTTTTTAACAACTGTCAAAGATCTACAAATGACAGCAGGGATCATAGGCTTAATGTGTTATCCGAAGCATGGAGGGGTTTCAGTTTGTAATGGATGGTTACCCATTCACAAACAGACTGCGGCAAGCGTAGCTGAAGCTTCGATTGACCCGAGCTGTATTATTTAATAAGATCATCGTAGTAATCTGCATGTGTCTGGTACATATGCCACGTTACAACAGGTTCAAATCAGCAAGTACAGGATGTAGCATGACAAAATCAATTCATAGGAACTGGTGGTACTGCCGAAGCTTCAATATATAACAAATTCTCTGTTTTGAATACATGATCTTCGTTTACAGTGAATATTGTCTTCTAGTTGCTTCACTTTCAATCTTGTCCTGAAACAAACAGATAAGTCATTTTAATATTTAGGTAGGTATCAACATGATCTTGGTAAAGAGAAAGAAAATTCATTTATTGGCATTAATCAAATAAAACTGCCTCGTTGGTCTAGTGGTACTCTACGCTACTGCTGAGCATGAAGTCCTGGGATCGATTCCCGGGTGACGCAGTGTTATTGGGTTTTTTCATTAGGATTTTCTCAGTAGCAGGCCGGTGTCTGGATTTGTGCCCAATAAATAGGCTAAGACTTAACAAAACTGGCTTAATGCGGGTGTACTATAGGTACACCTCTGCCTAACCCTTAGGGGATTACAGGTGTGATGTTATGTAAAACAAAAACATCTTGAACATATTCAGTCCCCGAACTATGAGCAGATTTGTTGTTGGATTTGGCTGCAAAGTGAGATTTCCCTTTTACATTTTATGGAAGCATGTCTTAGCTGGCAATACACATGTCAAATGGGCTTCAGCTCAGCGTAATGTTAGATGCCCACATGCTGATTGGCTAATCCCGCATTGTTGCTAAGGATTGTCATTTGCATTTTACTAACAGCAACAATTAATAATTGGTGCCCCTCTGAACTATCTGCAATACCAGTGGCATCACAGGAGAGTAGCCATCCCAGAGACAATGCAGAAATGTAGTTATCATTTAATTCCACCAGAACCCAAACTGCGAATGGAACACAGGACACTGCTTGGTAACATAAATAAGTATGGTTTTTGTGATCACCAGTCAACGAGGTAGTAGTTTATAGTGCGCTGCAAGACAAGAGCCCCTTCTTATTTATTTTACTTAGTAAATTGGGTTGAAGAAGGTCAAATAGCAAGACTTCGACTGGAAATATTAATTATCAAGTAAAGGATCCAGTAGTTGGAAAAAAGACATACCTGAATCAATGCCTGAATCTCTGTGAGTTTGCCACCATAATTTTCAGTCTTCTTGCAACCGCCCAAGGAGTTGTGTACCTGAAATCAAAACCATACATAAGTACTTAGATTGGTTCAGGTAGGTTTGTACTACACAAGACTATTACAATAGTTTAGACTTTTTTATTTGGAAGATCGGCCACTGACTGAGTTAGATCTCCCATCAAATTATTTAATACTATCCCGGACTCCTAAATCGAGGCATCCTGCACTTTGTTTAGAAGCCCCTAAAACTTTTTAAATGATCGTGAATTCAAATTCGGAAGAATGACGACACCAAAATGTTGACCAGCATGTCAGCATCAAAAATGCATTTTTTTTTTCTTTTACCAATCTTTATTTCGATGATGTAGGCCTACAGCCCTCACATGAAATAGCATGTTGGCTCGATTTAGAAGACCGGGAGTGTATTAAGTACCAGAATAGATGATTAGGGTGGCTATTGCAGATGAAGAGAGAATTTTTTAAATCTATTATTGGATGTCAGACATCCTACACATTTTGAGTGACTTAATGTGTTAAAAATGGGTGTAAATAATTAAAGAATAACAAAGAAAATACGATGTTGGCGGTAAAAATTACGCAAAGAAAGAACACAAACACAAAAGAACAATTTGGTGGGAAAATATGCGTCACATCCGCGCAAAACATACCTGAATCCATGCATGTTTCTGTGAGTGTCTGCCACCATAGTTCTCTTCTTGCAACAATATTCTTCTTGCAAACGCCCAAGGAGATAAGTGTATCTGAAATTAAAAACAAAAACCATTATAAGTAGATAGGTACAGAACGTACGGTGGACAAAACAGTTGGTAAAGGAAATCAGAAGACTATTTATTTTACTTCAATTCAAGGTTCGAAGCAAATTACATTGAAAACTTCATTATATAGAGAACTTCGAAACCATTCGGTAAGCAAAACTTCGATATGCCCGAAGATGACCTTCTTATCGATTAACATCCTTAGGAATGTAAATAAATGAAAGATGAAATGTATCAAATTACAATAATAAAAATAGAAGTATTACTTACCTACCTTTACCGTACCTAGCGTCACCTCGCGTGGCGAAAAGAAAATTACTGTAAAAATTTAACATTCTAAACCCACAGACATCACAGATTCACAGACTATCACAGATTCACAGAAGAATAAGTAGTACTGACAGAGTGCTATTCTCTCATTGTCTTTATTCTCAACTCGGATAAAAGTCTTTTGACACGCCACATTTTTATACCCGACGACATCGTGTTGACGTTGAGAAGTGACCTGCGCACCATCTAGTGTCGAGTAGAGTTATGAACTTATGACAAGAGGGTAATTTGTGGGTAAATACTGAAGTTATTGTATTAACTATTGTCGTTAATACTGGAATTTTTGAAGATACAGTACTTTTTAATGATTTATTACAAAGATAGATTTCGATTTCACACATTCTCTCTTTTCCCGTAGTTATATTTTATCTGGAAGGACTATCTACCTAGACCTGTACCTACTATCTCTCAGATATTTAATTGAATAAAAAACAACTTTCATTAAAGGCCTACCTTTTAACTGAGAGGTTTCCTGAAATAGCTGCGCGGCGCTAGAGGGGTGACAGACAACAAAATTATGAATAAAATTCCATAGCATACTTTAATTAGTGATGTGAAACATCTATAGGCGCGCCTTGGAAGTAAAACCGACTCATTTATGATGGCAAAAGGCATGACGCTCTCTAAAGCTACGGTTTCCTAGAAGAGCGGTGACCGTAACTTAAAGTTGAATGACGGCACTGAGATGTTTTTTATAGAAACAAGTGAAGTTCATACGTTACCGGCGCGGCGTTACGTTACAGTCACCGCTCTTCTAGGAAACCATATCTTTAGCCGTCATGCCCCGTCTCCACCGTCCTTTTGTTTTTTGTCTTGCCATCAATGGGGATAAAATAAAAACTGCTACTTGCTCACTACAGATGTCGCTACTATCCAGCGTCTAAGAATTTGACAGCTAGCTGTCACTATCCATATTTTTTTTCTAAACAAGCGATTTCTTTTACTCATAAAATATGTTCATATTTTATTTACTTTCCACTATAGCTGCTTTTTTACCAGTGATAGGCGCTTCCCTTTTCCATAGCTCGTCTTTTAATAGTGCTACACTCCAAGTTGCATACAAAAGAATACCACATTGTGGAATTAAAAATGTCGTAGGGATAAAACGACTGAAATGATCACAGGTTTATTTTCATTCGTATTTTAATAATTAACCCAGTATGATAAACACACATGATAAATCAATTCAATTATATTTATTTGTGACAAATAATATGTAAAAAGTTGTGGTAACCATGGATTTAGTACATGATTCTGAACGTTATTTTAAAAATAATCAGCTGTTTCATAGAAAAGTGCAACCTACGCGGTCAAAATGTATGGAACAGCAGATTTTTAAAAATAACCCCCTGGGGTTCAGAATCATGTACTGAATCCATGGTAACAGTTTTCGCGTCGATGTCCCTGCCACCTGTACTATTTGTCACAAATAAATACATTTGAATTGATTTATCATGTGTTTATCATACTGGGTTAATTATTAAAATACTAATGAAAATAAACCGGTGATAATTTCAGTCGTTTTATCCCTACTACATTTTTTATTCCATAATGTGGTATTCTTTATTCATATGTGCATTTATATTTCTTTTTCTCATAAAAAATCCTTTGGCACACAATGCAACCTTTACTGTGGGGCGTATGACAGGAGAGATTGAGCGATATTTGACCAACGGATTATAGAAAGTAAATTACAATATTTATCCGACCGAGAAAATGCGTTCCTGACACCTTGACATTTGGATATGATTAGAAAGTAATACAGATTAAATTCGTATAACGCGTATTCTAACTGACAGGTGCCAAAAAGGCATTGTCTCGGCGGCCGGACTATATTCCCGTCCATCGTAAGTATTAAAATTTCTTAGGAAATATACAACAACGCGAACCAAGTCCCTATACTCCATTTGAAATAAGATTAGACATTCAAATAAACCTTTTTTTATGTCAATCTTATTTCAAATGAATTATAGTTGTAAATAAGGTAAACAAATAATAAGTAATTAGCGACACTTTTTATCTTTGCAATTATTTATTCTGATAAAAAGGTTTTTTTTTTAATTTTTAAAAGTCTGTCATTCATTTTAAAAACAGATTTGCACCGTGACCAATATTCAATCCAGGCGATTTTCGAGCATTTCTTCTAAGGAGTAAGGATGGTTTTCGCTTGAGAACACGTTGGCGGTCCACTGTTCGGGCATGGGTATGTCCTCAACCATAAACACGGATACTTCTGACTTCGGCTGACTTTCCTTCACATCCTGACCAAGCGAGTTGATCTAGAAATAAATGAAAATTATTTATCATTGAACAGTTACTGTGTTACAAAGATCTTTTGACACTTGAATGACATTGACAGGGGGGGCGGTATTGTAAATGAAAAAACAAGATGGCGGCGTTACTTCCAATTTTGGTCACACGCCAAAAGATCCTTATTCAAATATATACTCTATCCATTTTGTGATGATTGATTTGACACATTTTTTCTTATGCTGTGACCATAACTGAAAAATGAAGACTTGTTTTGATAGATGCACAGAGTACTTTTTTATTTAAGATAGATGTCTTTTGAAACTCCTAAGTTCAAAAGCCGCAGATTCTGAACTGAATTTACATTTCTGTAAGGAGCTTAGCGGACTTAGAACGAATAAGAGCTGTGGTGGCCCTGTGGTAAACACGGTTCCCAACTTAGGGGTTTTCCCCCCAGATTTAGGGGATAAAAAAGTAAGATGGGATTTTTTTAGGGGTGTCTTATTGTTAGGGGTATTTTTAGGGATTTTTTAAGTACTAATATTTATTTATTTTATTAAAAATATAGCCTCTAGTATAACTCGAATCTTATTTATTTTTGAAATAGCGGCTTAGCGACATCTAGTACTGTTGCTTGTTACTAAGAATGCAAAGTTTAGTTGAAATCAAATGTCACTATAGTGTTTACCATAAATATAAACATACATTGAGATGATTGGTAGCCACGTAGGTATTAAGGTACTTACTCTTTTGTATGCGTTTTATTTTATAAGTTACGAACGATTTGGGCAGTTGTGCACTAAATATATATTTTTTTAATTTACATTTGGGGTTTTTTAGGGGAATTAAAAAAAAAACTCGGGGGATAATGTTGGTAGGGGTTGGCAGCACTGGTGGTAATGGGAGTTGTAGGTTGTGGGTTTACTTTGTGTAATTATTTCATCATCACTGCTCTCAAAACGGTGAAGGAAAACATCGTGAGGAAACCGGCATGTCCTAGAACCAAAAATTCGAAGACATGTGACATCTACCAATCCAAACTGGGTCCGCGTGGTAGATTTCAGCCCACTCCCAATGCGTCTCGAAGTTGGGATGAATTTATCCCGAAAACAAACTTAACTTTGTAGTTGAAAAACATTTTCTCCCATATTTTTTTACACATCCAAAACCAACCATTTAGCTGGCATGGGGGGGACACTTGACTCTTATAAAAATTACCACTTTAAAGCTTAATATTTCGAAAACGAATCCCTCAATCCAAAAATGGTCTTGACAAACTCACAATATTTTTAAACGACCTTTCCAAAAACTCCCCACACTATAGGATTGATGAGAAGAAAAAAACATCCTCACTTTACGTTTAAGGGAGGAACAGAAAAAAAAATGATTTTTTTTCACCTTTTTGCTGGCGTGATTAAATAATGTATACCCATGTCAAATTACAGCTTTCTAGTATTAAGAGTCTCTGAGCTAAGGCGCGGACAGACAAACAGACAGACGTACATGACGAAACTATAAGGGTTCCTTGTTTACTACGGAACCCTAAAAAGGGGGTCACCATCGCCGCCTCTGAACATTTTCAATACCAGGGGCATTGCATTGTGGATACGTAGCCAACATAGAGACATAGCTGTAATTACCCATGTCCCTAAAATTACACCGACACCTATTCTCTGGATGCCGGAACACCTTAACGCTGCTTGGTAGTAGAATTCGCTATTGAAATGCTACCTTGAAGACGTCCGGGCCCCTCTTCTTCCTGAGGTAGTTGAAGCAGCACGCTCGGAAGCGCCGCGTGCCGCACGCGCTCGTGCATTCTTTGCCGCAGGAGTCGCACGCAGACCACACCGAACTCACTGCAAGAATAGGATAACACATTTAGACGCTCTTTGTTAATAAGCTCGTCGGGAACTACTGCCACCATTATAGTACAGTAGGCCCCACGTCGGTGATACCATCGCAGAAAGCAAAAACTAAAACCACCATAAGGACTATTTTTACTTGCAGCGCTCGGCCGTTATAGAACCGAGGCGATAATAAATGTGGTCATCGTGTCATCGTGTGCACGGGATTTTGTTTTCTAAGTGGTTAGTTATGGGTGTATAAGTAAAACAAAAATTTGAATAATTCACTTGTTTGAATAAGTCACTTGGTTTTTATAGTTTTACAGAGTTTTACACGGAACAATACCTGTTTTTACAAAGATGAAGATTTTTAAGACGGTGTGAGGCAGTGTTGCCACTTTCCCGCAGGACACGGTGGAGCATACGGTGGAGGTCTGCCCGGCTTGGGCGGAGCATCGCCGTGTCCTCGTGGAGGCGATCGGCGGCGGTGATCTCTCGCGTCCGGCACTGGTTCAGGCCATGGTACGGAGCGAGAGGAAATGGGAAGCCGTCACCTCCTTTTGCGAAGCAGTAATGCTCGCGAAGGAGGAGGCGGAACGCATGAGGGAGAGGCAAATTTCGCGCCCTCGCGCCCCTAACCGCCGCAGGAGGAGACGCCCTGGGCGTCGCGGGCTTGCGGACGGTGAGCAGTGGGTAGCTCGCCCTCCGATAAGGACCAAGCCCGGGTCGACAGCGCGTTGTGTTCCACGCGCGCCTCAAAGAGATATCAGCAGAATTGACGGGGTCCGCTAAGGCCGATGCCTGCCGGGGTTGCGAATAAGGCCGAAAGCGACATCGTGGCCCCCCGGCAACATGGCAATTGAAGGAACACGGGTGGGTTTTAGTCAGTAATAGTCTGACACGCCCTCCCGCTCCTTATACTAAAAAAAAATTTAATAATAAAAATAAAATTTTAAATCCTAAAAAAAAAAAAAAAATTTTAAAGAAATAGGTAAATATCTTTTTCAAGCCAAATATATCAGTCAGAGTGGAAGAAGTTATTTGACAATATACCATCAAAAAAAAAAGTGTTGCCACATAAAGGTATTAAGTTAAATGTTGTAAAAAATGGGCTTCCGCGATGGTACCACTAGACCTTGAGCTGGCCTAGTGAAGTACAGACTTTTATTAAAATATGGCGCCATGTTATGCTGGTTTTGTTACCGCTGACGCGGCACGGTATACCTTTTTATTTTTGTTTTTCGAGGGGAAAACTTCAAAAGGCGCCCGGGCTTTGGGGATAAGACCGAGGAGAGTGGGATTCCTACCGGAACTGCCTTTGTGCAGCGCCTGTTAGGGCACATCTCTGGCGAGACTGTAACGGGGTCTCCCCGAAACCCAGCTGGTATGCAAAGCAGCACGTGACCACTGAGCGCCGTCTTCCCTGAGGTCACTCAGTGGGCGGACAGAGTCCCCACTCTGAGCGCCCGTGATCCCTAATTCCCGCCTGCCTTAAAGGTTGCAGGCGGGGTTTTGGCGTGCTAGGCGTCGAGGCGGTTGCCTCCCCGACGCCATCTCCTACGAGCGGGATCAGGCCTTTCATGATCCCGCTCGGCAGCCTCCTTCTGAACCATCACGGTCTCACAGAAGAAGGCACACTGTACCTGCACAGCGACGCCGTTTAGTGGCAGAAATAAGTTTCTTCCGCCAAGCAAAGTTGCTGTGTTCCGATTTTATTTTATTTCGTTTTGGTGGCTTACAGGTATTAATACAGAAGTAACAGTGAGGTAATTGCGACAAGCCATTTACAAGCCTTTACAGTTAGCAATAGAGTATTGAACAAATGTTCTAATTGATTAACTATTCACGCGAAATTCAAATTTTCTCACGTTTTTTACAATTTACAGGTCAGTGTTAGATTAGGTATCTTGATCAAAGTATGATTCACGATTAGAATAGATGTGTATTTACAGATTTATAATCATTGGAATAATGATTCCAATCCATAAATAAGAATTGCTTCGGTAAACTGTTTATACACTATGTAAAAAACCCAATCCGATCCGAAAGGGGCACATAGGTACTGCAATGACATTGACAAGTTATCTCAAGTATTAAGGAGGAAGCGCGCGAAATTCAAATTTTCTTACGTTTTTTGCATTTTGCAGGTCAGTGTCAGGTTTTATGTTGATTAAAATATGATTCGCGGTCGTAACAAATATGGCTTTATTCAATTATAATCATTACAATCAGCAATACAACTCCATAAGTTAGCAAAGGTGTCAAATGTCATGATTTCATGAAATCATGACATTTGACACCTTTATCTTCTTCTTAATCACTATTGCTGATTGTAATGATTATAATTGAATAAAGCCATATTTGTTACGACCGCGAATCATATTTTAATCAACATAAAACCTGACACTGACCTGAAAAATGCAAAGAACGTAAGAAAATTTGAATTTCGCGGGCTACCCTAACGCTTCCCCCTTAACATTAACTTAAAAGAAACCTGTTCAAATTTTTAAATAACAAGGTGTAGGTATTGTTCTGTTGACGAATATTTAAATGACAAATTTTAATAATTATAGCTGTTAACTAAATCCATCTGTTATTATGTTATGTGACATACTAAATAGTATTGTTCATTTTGATTATTGTTGTATTAATGAATTAGTGTTTTTTTTTTTTTGTTTTTTTTTTACTTTAAAAACCTTTGATGTTTTGTTTGCCTTTTAGCGGAACACAGCTCGGATCTTATGTATACCTTCGTGTTCACGAAATAAATGAATTTCAATTCGAACATTACCAAAAAGTTTTTTTACTATTATTGAAAATATTAAAGTTATTGCTATTTAATATTCACATTTTTAGTACCAAAATTACCCCAAATCCATGAAAAATTTGCAAAAATGACCACTGTTGAAAATTTGCTTTGTTGCGGGTGTCTAAGGCCCGTATTACAGAACGTCACTCAATACTCAAGCATTACCTACTTAAAACTAGTTTCAACCAATCAAATGGCTTGAATCTAGTTTTAAGTAATGCTTGAGTATTAAGTGACGTTCTGTAATACGGGCCTAAAAGTCATAAGTTATGATTATGACTTTTAGACACCCGCTAAACGACGGCCGCCCGCGCCCAACATAAATATACATCCAACCCCAAACCCAACATAAATATAAATATACATCTCACTTTTACTAACTACTTGATTATGTTTCCATACCGTGTGGTGGGACCCTGGTGATCTGGGATACAGGTATTCCTAGTGCAGACACCAGTCTCTCACAAACTATTGTCACTGTTTTTCAAGTCTGTCTAAATTATAAGATGCCATTGTTTGTGAAGAGAAAATAAATTATTTGAATTTGAATTTTGAATACTCTCAGTACGATAACATCCTCACGGATCGGATAGGTTTTTTTTACATACTATATGTATGATCTAGTATCTACTTCAATTAGTCACTTCTCCAGAATGCAAATTAAATACAAGTTGAATTAATTATCTTAATCAACAAAGGGCAAAAGTCAGCAATTAAACTTACCGATGAACATAAGTGAAAGAATAGCTGTCATCTTCAGCATTTTGTAAGATAACTGAAATATTATTTTCTAATCACGGAATAGTTCTCCTACCGAAGACAGTGTTGGAATGTTGTGTTACAGTTGATAACCCCGTTTTATATGCGTTCGAGTTTACTTAGCAATATGCGTAGGTTACTAGACAAAGCTTTTTAGCTTAGAATGTTTGTTTATTTCATTATTTAGATACTTATTTGATTTGTTTTTTTCCATTACAACTCTGCACAAATTGAGTTATTTGAGTTGTTTGGCGTTGAAATACTAGGGTATCGGGGTCCTAGTGCTCGCGAACTTTAAACGATAGTTCGATTCTTCACGTGACCACTCAGGGGTTGTAATGGAGGCCATCTTAGCGGAGCCGGAGGTGAAGGCATCGCTTTTGCAGAGGTCAAGCTCTACACCTTCGACCTCTGCACCTTCGACCTCTGCACCTTCGACCTCTGCAAAAGCGGAGGTTAACAGAGGGGAAGAGGATAAAAAAAAACCGACAGGTGACTGTCGGACCTCGCACAAAGAAGGGTTCCATAGTTGGGATGAATTTATTCAAAAAAGAAACTTCACTTTGTAGTTGATAAACATGTTCTCCCGTACATCGATATACGTCACGGTCAATTCTTCAACTGCAAATGTAAGTTTGTAATCGCAAAAAAATATTATTTTATGAGATAAAACTAAAAATGTACGATTTTCGGACTTTTTTTTCTTTACTTGAGCTGTGAGACCTTACTTCGTGCCAAATTTCATGATTCTAAGTCTACGGGAAGTACCCTGTAGGTTTTGATTTATTTCCGAGTGTCAAAATATGTCACTTAAGGGAGAAGCGTCAGGGTAGCCCGCGAAATTCAAATTTTCTTACGTTTTTTGCATTTTACAGGTCAGTATCAGGTTTTATGTTGATTAAAATATGATTCGCGGTCGTAACAAATATGGCATTATTCAATTATAATCATTACAATCAGCAATACAACTCCATAAGTTAGCAAAGGTGTCAAATGTCATGATTTCATGAACTCATGACATTTGACACCTTTTTATCTTCTTCTTAATCACTATTGCTGATTGTAATGATAATAATTGAGTAAAGCCATATTTGTTACGACCGCGAATCATATTTTAACATAACATAACATAACATCACGCCTTGTTTCCCCGAAGGGTTGGGCAGAGGTGTACCTGTAGTAGGTACACCCGCATTTCGCCAGTTATGTTTAAGTCCCATGTAATAGGGGGCGAGCCTATTGCCATCAACCGGGCACAAATCCAGACTCCGGGCTGCTACTGAGAAATTCCAGATAGAAAAATCCAATAACACTTTGCCCGACCCGGGGATCGAACCCAGGACCTCATGCTCAGCAGTAGCGCTTGCGACCACTAGACCAACGAGGCAGTCATCATATTTTAATCAATATAAAACCTGACACTGACCCGTAAAATGCAAAAAACGTAAAAAAAAAAAAAAATTCGCGGGCTACCCTGACGCTTCCTCCTTAAATGGCCGTATGTTTTTATTGCGTTGACTTAGAAGCTTGATTTTTTTTAGAGCTCTAAGGGACCACACGTTCCTGTGAAAAGGGGCCTTGACACACTGAGGGACGGACAAGGAAGTGATCCTATAAGGGTTCCGTTTTTTTCTTTTGAGGTACGGAACCCTAAAAAGACTTTTTCGTACCTAAACAAAATGTTGAAGAGGCTAATTATACAGGGTGAAATTAAATTTATGGGCATCCTCTTAAGAGTTCATTTTACTCATCATTATGAACAACTTTTATACTTTATAGAACAAACATTGAAATCGCGAAACAAAAATCAACTTGCTGGTCCTGCTCCACAACAAAGGACATGTCCTAAAATGGTTTTTTATTATTCAATAATTCTAACTAGGATAAGTTAAATATATTTGAATAGACATCCCAAAAACTAGTGGTTCTAACTACATCATACATTTTTAAAGACCTCCAATTTTGAGAAAAATCTTTTTTATTTTAGTAAGAATTTACTCCTAAAACGAACAAACCTTTTTAATTATCTAGGATAATATAGTGAACACACCCCATAAAATAGTAAACTTGTCAAAATTGACACATGTTACTGTCATTACTGTCAATTCATTGACAGTAATGACAGTACTATGTGTCAATTTATGTCATATTGACATATTTAAATAGTAAACTTGTCAAAATTGACACATGTTACTGTCATCACTGTCAATTGATTGACAATAATGACAGAACCATGTGTCAATTTATATCTTATTTGTCATAGTTGCCATCAACAAATAAAATATTTGTACTTTAAATAGTTTATAATTTTTCTCATAAATGGAGGGATCTAAAAATATTATTTCAGTGGTTCCTAGTCCCATATTTTGTCGTTTTTATTTAGGTATAGTTTTATGTTGGTTAGATTTTTCTCGGAATAAAAAACCAACGTCCCTACAAAAAGCGGACATCTCCTTTATTAACATTTGCAAATACTGTTATATATAGAATAGCTCCATATCATACATTCATTACATACATAATAAAAGAGTGTGACCTCTATGTACTAAAGAGTTACCATTTACCGGGTAATTTGTCTTGCATTGACTTGAATGTGCCCTGGCGGCTGTGAGTATGTCATGCTCACTCAAATGTTTCGCTGATGGTGGTGCGTGTGTTGGATCATTAAGCTCCCTTCAAAATGGTTGAGCTGCCTGGTGCTAATCCATGTGTTATGTTCGTGAACGGGCGCCGTCAGTTGGGACGGGTCATCTCTTAGCTGCCAGGGATTATTTATAATTAATTTAAATTTTTGAATTGTTCTTTGTTTTATCTTTTTATTACGGACGCTTCTAACGTGCACGTCTTTCTACATTGTTCTAACCATAACCAATATTTTGTAACAATTTTTAATTAAAAGAGTGTCCGTGGAGTTTCCTGCCCGTTCTTCTCCATAGGTACCTACCTACTACGCTTTGGCATTCCAAAACGTAGTAGGTACCTATGGAGAAGAACGGGCAACCAGCATTGGCAACTAGCTTTATATTTCTGACTGACCGATTCCTTGACAATTCAAAAGTACCTCTGTAAATGGTTTAATTGAAATAAATGCTTTGAGTTTGAGTTTGAACTATTTCCTACATTTATGTTCGCATTGCTCGTCAAAAGAAGAAGTGGATGCCCATGAATTCAATTTCACCCTATTTTTCCCAGGGAACAGTTTTGCGGCTTGGCCACCTTCTGGGCGATTTCTTATTGGTTCATAATGCGTATCTTATTTTCGTAAACGATTATGATGTTTCATTTTGACGGTTCAACAACTTTCATTGCGCTATTTACGGTGTTGAACAGATTTTTTTCCAACTTATGAAGCAATGAATTAGCAATCTGTTTCAAATCGCAAAAAAAGTGATTGATCGTGCATTACGCGCATTAGGGTACGACTCCACTATTCAGTCGGCGGTGACATGGGAACATAAATCTTGAAACTTATTCGTTTAGTTGGAGCCGATTTTCTTTATCAGACCTCCGTCAAAAACATGTGAAGGTGGATTGCGGGTGCGGAGGATACACACGGCTACATATCAAGCTATACATTTCCAGTTTAACAGGGTTGATCCTAAAAGCTGGCAACGTCGTAAATAGCTGACAAATATTTACCTCTTTTGATTAATTTAGCAATATTAATGTATGGAAATAAGAAATGTGGCTGACTAGTTCCCTAGAATATTAACTATTTTTTAAGGTTTCGTACCTCAAAAGGACTTTTTTTAAACTGTAAAATAACTTTAATTTCGGAAGTCGGTGTCTTGGGTTTTCGTTTTTTGCCACCGACTTCCGAAATTAAAGTTATTTTTCACTTTGTAGTGTTTTTTTTGGAAGTCGGTTGTTTTTTTTTTTTGTAAAAAGTTTTTATTTTTCTTTTTAGTTGTGGTACCTACCCCACACACATTCGAATACTACTACCTGCTACCAGTGTACATACTAAGAACTAAAAAAATACGTATTTTGAAGCTAACTCAAAAACTACCCAAGCAAAGTTAATAAAATTTATATGGGACCAATTTGGGAGCTTACCCTTTCAAACAAAAAAATAATTTTCAAAATCGGTCCACAAATGACGGAGAAATCGGTGGAAATACATAAAATAAAAAAATAAAGAAAACAAACATACGCGTCGAACATATAACCTCCTCCTTTTTGGAAGTCGGTTAAAAATAAAAGTCATCTAAGAAGTACGAAACAAGAAAATATTTCAGACAGAAATTAAGACAAAAATGGTCAAGGTAAAGCCGTGGTCGCATGCCTTTATACCATGGGGGTGCCAGGAACACCTACAAATCCTTACCGACCCTGACGACTCCATTACCCTCCCCCAGGAGAGCAGTAGGGAAACCAGCACAGTGTACAAAAACAGACGCCTCCCGTCATTCCGACCTCGCCGCCGAGGTCCTTTGCAATCGCGACCGCGTCCCCGAGTAAATTATACTCCCCCCGACCCTTGCTCGATGACGAGATGCCAGCAGTTGTTGCAGCTGAGCACGTAACTTTAAATTCCTCGACTAATAATCATAATCAAAACTTTGATGCAGCCCGTCCCATCCTTGATGTCCTCCCTCCGGTTGACGCCCTAAGCCGAGGTTCGTACCCCACAGGCCGCCCTTAGCGAGCGTTCACCTAGTTTTAATTAGCATAGTTGAATAACCCCTGGCTGGAGGTTTTAAGTGAAGTAGCTTAAGGCAACCACAGGAAAGCCCGGTTAAAGTAGTCATGATCTCAGAGGTCAACTACGAGATGCCATATCTAAAAAAAAAGGAACGCCTAGAAAATTATAATAATTAAGGGAGAATTTATGTAGCCTATGTTACATAAATTCATCAAAATCGGTTCAGTAGTATAGATGTTACGGTGGAACACATGTAAATACAAACATACCCTGCTATCTGCTATACAAACATAGACTGCTAAAATCCCACCCTTTTGGCTTTGCCGTAGTCGGGTAAAAACCGAAATCATATAGGATCACGTTGTTGTCCATCTGTTTGTCTGTCAGTAAACTTTTTCTTAAGAACAGGTAGAGGTATGAAGTTGAAATTAATATCAAATACTAAGGTCTGCGGTCCCGCGTAATGGTAAAATATTAAGGTTTTAACTTAAGCTTACGCAATCGAACAATACGGTCAGTCGGTCAATCTAATCTAACTATGTATATTATAAACCCTAACAACCCAACCCCCAACCCAACCCTATTACATAGGACTTAAAAACATAACTGGCGAAATGTGGGTGTACCTGCTACAGGGACACCTCTGCCCAACCCTTCGGGGAAACAAGGCGTGATGTTATGTGTATTATAAAGAGAAAATATTTTATTTTTTGCATGTTTTTTAGTAATGAATAAACTAAAAAACGAAGTAGTCCACTTAGAGCACCCGTCCGAATAGCACCTGCGCGAAGAGCACCTAGCTTAGTCCACGAAGAGCACCCAGGTGCTCTTCGTGGATTAAAATTTATTTTTACTTTTTTGTCCACGAAGAGCACCTACGACTCAGCAGCCTACTGCTGGGATGTATTTGTTTTACAGGATGTTATTAAATGAAAGATATCGATAAAAATCACTAGAATGTTTATTAATTACACATACGTAGGTACAGTACCGACCAAAAGTCCATAGGCAATCTCACAAAGCAATAGACTGACGCTTCGGTTTGACTTACGACCTTCTTCTATAAGTTGTTACAATACTATAGACACGCACAGTACACACACACACACTCACTTTATCTGCAACCAATGTCTAGTTCGATAATCATTAGTTTTTTGTTTCATTCGTCTTGTTCACATAAATATTAAAGTTTAGCAGGTAGACCACAGAAAACTAAGAAAATTATTTCGATTTCTGTGGGGTAGATGCAGTTCGTTACGAGTATTCACTTAATAGAACTTTGTTGGTTCGTGGATAATGTTGGTGACAAGTATTTAGCGCAGTGTTGTGGTTATTATTTTCAAAAAGCAGGCATAAATATTGAAGAGAGATCAGATTAGATCAGAGAATATTATTGCGCTGCGTAAAAGTGAATGATATTTACACAAATATCTAATGAAACCGGACTAAGTGTGAGTGTTTTCATTTAAATATTTCATATTTTACTAAACATAAATCTTAATCAAGGGTATTGTTGATAGAACAGAGGTATTGTTAAGACAGAAGATGCCTTTAAAGTTTTAAATTCATTATGAGGTTTAATTCAATTAGTGAATGATAAATAATTAGGCATTATGTGTCATAAATACAATGTTATTCTTTGTTCTAGAGAAATACTGTGAGGGTTAAGAGATATGAGAAAGGGGCTTATTATCGAGTAGCAGCGACGTCAAATGGTGAATGAATATGAAACAAATGGTTTCATACCAACGAGATATTTTGCTGAATTATTAAAAACACGTCATTATGAACCGTTCGCCGTGCACTCTGAAGGCTTGCATCACTGAAGACCAGCTAGAAAACTGTTTTTACCTTAAAATATTGACCGTACCAACTTAATAAACAACAGATTCGTTATTGCATGAATTTATGGTAACGAATTTTTTAAGCACGTTTCAATATGGTGTTTGTCGTATTTCTTGCAGATAGACCGAAAATGTTTAATATTATTTTAGTAATATTTCCTTTATTTCGTTTTTAAACATATTATTTACATTTTTAAATATTCATATGAAAACAAAAAAAATAAACATATAAAAATATAAAAAATAGTAGCCCACCGGTATCGGGAACAGGGTCCAAGCTACCGGTGGTCAGGGCTCCTGAGAGAGGAACCTCCTAACAATACGCGCCGTGCCCAGGAGTACCGCTTTCTGGATCAAGCCCTTGATCCAGCTGCCTAACGAGAGCCTCCTCAGCTGTTGGTCGAGGCTCTTGGTTACCTTGGCCCTTGGCAACATACAGGCAACTGAAGGAACACGGGTGAGTGTTAGTCAGTAAAAGTATGACACTCCCTCCTCTCGCTCCGCCCAGAGCGGGAAAAGTTATTTGATAAATTTCCCACCCATAAAAAAGGGGGGGTTCAGAATCATATACCGAATCTATGGTAACAGTTTTCGCGTTGATGTCCCTGGCACCCTGTATTACAATGTAAATTTAGTAGTTTTTTTTTTCAGTGTATGTAATTTATTTGTCAGAAACAAGTACATATGATGTTCATACATTACAAAAAGATTTACAAGTTTCACCATTAACACACATACCTATCATTAACATTTACATACCTATTTTTACAAGATTTCAAATAATTGAGTCAATAAGGAAAAAATTAAATGGATTAAAATTAATTGGAAAACATTTTATTATATTGTTACTCATTAACAGTAGATACATGAATAACAACTTAAACCTGATTAATTAATAAAATAATTAGTCATTCTTAGCTAAAAATAATTATAAGGTTGTTTTCCACATTTGTTTTCTGAGATTTAATTAAAATATATTAAGTTTCATAATAAAATTACAGTTTAACAAGTACAACAACACACATCAAACACAAACAAGTACACAACTCATCTATAATATTGAGAATCCAGAGAGATTTGCAAAATTATATGTAGGTATAGTAAAGAGTGCTAAGTTGTAAATAAAACTGATCATAATAATTTTATGCTAGAAGAGAGAAGAACGAAGATTTAAATAAAAAATAGAATAATCTTCCTAATTTAATACATTGCCATCAAACTCATATACATTGACATTTATAAAATAACAGTTATTATGTTATCAACAAAAAACATAAATAATTTTAATTCATAATTATAACAAAAGATACATTTTATATAACTTCTAAATTATATTATAAACTTACAGCTTAGAGATTTTCGCACTTATCATTAAAACTTACTAAAACCAATTCTTGTTTACCCAGATTTACAATAAAGAATACATCATGCTTACTAATAAAAATACAGTTAAGCAATTACTCAAAGAAACACATCTTTAATAAAAAAAGATTAGCAAAATTATATGTACAGTAAAAAGTACTAAGTTCTAAATAATACTCATCATAATCATTTATGTGCTAAAAGAGAGAGAAAAGTGAAGATCAAAACAAAAAATCTTTTATAATATAAAATGGCGACGACATGCTAACATGTAATACCTTACCTAACCCACATAACTATAATTACGTAAGTATTAAGAGGAGACTAATACACCCATATTCCATCCATTGATTACACAATATCGCCCATGGGCATGCGACCGCCCGTAGGTATTGCTTTGATACTTATAATTTATACTGTTTTTTCTTGCTAGGGATACTGTGAAATAAAATAAATATGGAAATATTTAATCAGTTTTTATTTATATCCGTAAAATTATAATTAAAACTTAACTAACCCGTATAAATCTCATTCATCGATATGACGATACCCCCATCACTACTGTTTATTATATATTTCGTTATATACTATATATTTATAGCTTGGCGCTGGGGAGGCGTCGCGTTTTTTGTACGTGGGCGGTGAAAAGGAGATATAAAGTAAATTTGTGAAATTTTTCATGAATATTCAGAAAAATACGGGCGGTCAAATGTCCATGGGCGGCATTTTATTTAAGTTCTTATACAGTACCTACTATGTATGTATTTCATTACCTTGACAATTATTAAAAATGCCGTTACTCGCACGGTGTCTTTACATAATCTAATAATGTAATCTCTTCACCTGCTTTCAGAAAGACTGGAAGCCGACCCCAACATAGTTACACGACACCGTCAACATTACGTGTATAGTTATAGTTGTATAAGGTTTTTAATATGTGTTAGTTTATTATTGTATAAGATTATTTTGTGTATTCTATTTATGGGCCTTAGTTGCCTGATAATAAAGTGATTATTATTATTATTCTCTTTTATTTCATTTAAATACTTATAAATTATATTTTTAAATATTAGAATAAAGAAAGTATAAAAACATTTAAAAATATAAAAAATAGTAGTCCACCGGTATCGGGAACAGGGTCCAAGTTACCGGCGGTCAGGGCTCCAGAGAGAGGAACCTCCTGACAATGCGAGCCGTGTCCAGGAGTACCGCCTTCTGAATCAAGCCCTTGATCCAGCTGCCCAACGCGAGCCTCCTTAGGTGTTGGTCGAGGCTCTTGGCAATTAAGCCATTGGCTGATACGACTATCGGCACAATGATCGCTGAGTCCACATCCCACATGTCGACAATCTCGCGAGCCAAGTCAAGATACTTGATTTGTTTGTCTTTCTCGGCTTTCACGAGGTTCCCGTCATGCGGGACTGTTATGTCAATAATCATTGTGCGCCGTTCTACTCGATCCACCACCACTATATCAGGTTTATTGGCAACAATAGTCCTGTCAGTGATGATGGATCGATCCCAGTACAATGTGATATTTCCATTTTCGAGAACTGGATCGGGCACATACCTGTAGTACGGCACTTCCGATTCCACAAGGCCGTATTTCAGAACAAGTTGCTGATGGATAATCCTGGCTACAAGGTTATGTCTATGCAAGTACTCTTCGTTAGCTAGACGAGAACACCCGGAGATAATGTGTCGGATTGATTCTCCCGGCCGGTGGCATGCCCGACAGATGTCAACCGTGCCATCCTTCACAATAAATCTCCGGTAATTGTTCGTCATGATAACTTCATCCATAATTGCACAGATAAAACCTTCGATCTCCCCGAAGAGGTCACCAAAACGTAGCCAGGTCACGGACGCTAGTAAATCTACATCGGGTCCATGTAGGGCCCGGAAAAAGCGTCCGTGAAGCTCCTTACTCTGCCATACCTCCTTGCGATCGTTAGTGTCAAGCACTACAGGCTTGCACCAGTTCTCTTTAGCCAAGGAGAGCGGGGTGAGACCCTTGTCCACCGCGACCACATCTCGATGCATCCTCACGTCGGCATCTAGGAAATATTCCCTAAGACTGCATATCTCGCGATTGTGGAGGGTCTTAGCGTTTAAAAAGCCTATTATTATTATTATTTTTATATATATTTAAATATCTCGGGACCTTAGGGTCCCGGTCTTTTGGAAGGCGTACGAGGGGCCGAAGCCAACTCGCAGAGGCCCTTTAGACAATTTTATATGGAATGAGGCAGCAACCGACGATTATTCCAGTATGCACTATGCAAGTGCACCCAAGGACAACCCCCGGTTGGTGTAGGACTATTGCAGAATCTGGAAACAAATCTATTGGACTATGGGTTTGGGTGGCTTAAGTTGATTAGTGACCTGGGACTATGGAAGGACTATGGCCCCTGCCTAATCAATGTTTTATATGTACACGGATAAAATGGCAGGGGGTGACTTGCACACTCAATAATGGGCCCCCGAAAACGGTCGCTAGCACAAAGTGTCGTAGCAACAAAGGGGCAACATGTCCTGAGGTGCTAATGAGGAGTGGAGAGGTATTCTACGGCTATCAGGACAATCCCGGAAGTACGGTCAAGATCCCTACCAGCATCTTACTGGAATACTTCCTTCCTCCGAGCACGTTTGCTCTTGCGAATCTCCACTCAAGCCGGCCAATAAAGGCGAGAATGAGGTGGGAGCTCTGTTCCTCGTCAGTGCTTACTCCAGCCGGCCAATAAAGGCAAGCCAGAGGTGAGGAACAAGATTTCTCCGGGGAGATAGGGTCCGTGGGGTCGCTACTGCCCAACAGCTCGCCACATGCTGCCCTGCGGGTTTTTATATCTCTCTTGGTCTGGCTCCTCATGCTAGACCTGTTCCGGCAAAGTAAACTACCGGCACAGACCCAGAATTTGGAGCGCGCAAGCCCCACCACGACGTCAACGTAGAGATACGGCGGTGGGGTTATTATTATTATATTTTTTAAATTTTTAATTCTCGGTACCCAAGGGTCCCGGACCTTTGGAAGGCGTACGAGGGGCCGAAGCCAACTCGCAGAGGCCCCTTAGACGTTTTTAATTATTATTAAAAGGCTAGGAAGGTAGATGATGGATGATGGTGATTATCTTGTAACTAAATAAAATATATTTCGTCACATAATTCTGACAAAGTTGGCCAATCAGGGACTATACCCATACGTGTCCACACATGTTTGTGTAATTCTTGAACTAATTCATCAGTACTTACTTCGTCAATGTTTAAATTGAATTCAAATTTTTCGAAAAGCAGTGTTATCTTGGATTTATCAATCACTTTCACGTGATTGACTATTGACGCTATTATCTTTTCAAGGTCCATTTTAACCGCTAACATGAACATATTGGTTTCTTTAACAATTTCGATGAAATCCATCAAATTACTCTCGTCTAAGTTATCTTCGACAATTGAAAACAACAAAACAGATAAATTTTGTAGACCGTGTCGAATCGTCTCACATAGAAAGGTTTTCATACCACCTTTTTCATCTTTAGTGCGTCTACTCTGTTCCAATAATAACTCGAATATATATTTTTTGTTCTGTTCTGCGAGGATAGTTAGCTTTTCGTCAATTTTTACTTTCGCGTCCAAAATGGCCAGAACGTTCTCGTTACAGTTGAAAAACATCTCGTTCAATATAAAATCCCAAATCGATTTACATTTCCCTCTCGTTGGTAATAAACCACAAATGAATTCGACCGCTAAGTATTCTGCGATCGTCGAGTGTACAAAAATAGGAATATCGTTCACTACATTACAAATTATGCCAGTTCTCTCTTCTCCCTCTTTCAGCTCATTTAAAATAGCCTCAAATTGTTTCAACTCATCTTCATCAAATAATTTGGTACGGGATCTGTAATAAAGACCGTAAGCCGCCAGTTTTTTATGCTTATCTTTAAATTCCGCATATACCCTGTTATAGTGTGCTATATTATCCGGTTTGTACATGTCAATTTGGTTTTTCTCTTGAAAACGTATTCGTTTTAATTTAGTTTCCACAAAACCTTCGAATATGTCAAAGATATGCATGTCGAAGTCCCATTTGGGTTTTTTGTAACATTCTCTTATTTGATTATATAAATAATCAGCTACTAGTTTTAAATGTAACGGAGAAGCGACGAATCCGTTCAATTGTAATGTGGAAATGTTCTCAAATGAATCACGGATATTACTAGCAAACATATTACTAACCGAATCATGAATCATTGACTTGGATTTAAAATATTTTACCAAACTCAAATACACTGCAAGAAATGGCAACTCCTTTTTTGACTGAATTCGCAACTTGTTTTTATTCATTTGATCGATTAACTTTTCACTTTGTGTCTTAAAAAATGTGACGAATTCACAAATATTTCGAATATGGACGTCCTTGAGGTCCTCTAGTATCTTCTTTTCATCCCAAAATTCTGTCAAATAACGTGCCTGCTGATCATTATCCAGGGGTTCTACTTCATATAATGTAAATATTTTTAATTCTAAAATAGTATTTATTTTGTCATGTGATCTGCTAGTAATCAACAATTGATGATTCTGAGAAAACATTTTTACGGCTTTTATTAATTCCAACACTTCATGCGTGTAGGTTGGGCAGATTTCGTCGAAGCCGTCAAGTAAAATTACTATTTTTTTTGTATTATAATAATGTAGAAACATTTTCAACTCAAATACAGTCCACTCATCGCCTGTACAATCCTTTAGACATATTTTGTAGTTGTATTCTTCTAATGTTATTTCTAAATTTTTCTTTTTGCTACTTTCCTCGCTGAGTGCAACTTGACACAAGAATTTTAAACTTTCCAAAGTATCGATGTTAGATTTATTTTCTTGCCACTCAAAGAATTGTTTGGAGTGCTCCAATAAGTTAATTCTTAGTATCCAAACCAATGTTGGATCATGTTCTTTCGTGTTAAGAGACAACTGGGTAAGTAAAGTCGACTTCCCTATTCCAGGATCCCCAGTGATAAGAGCAACTTTTTCTGGTATTTTGAACAACGTTTTGAAACACTCGCGCCTTGTGCTTTTCAATTTTCGTTCGAGAATTACTGTACAACATATCACAGTCCTTTCAATGTATAATTTTGAAATATAATTTGAATGACTGACTGGTTTTCCAATTGTATTTTTATTACTATTCATAATTTTAAATAATACATCTCCTCCTACATAGTCTATTGATTTAACATCCAAGAATTGAACCAAGCTTAATTCGTCACCTTGAAATATCACTTTTGTGTCCTCTAAGATACTTTTCTGTGATTCGTCGCTCATGTCAATTAAATTACATCTTTCATCCTTTACTAAGTTTACTACATTATCATTAAGAAAAAAATAATTCTTTGCGTCTTCGACGGAGTTTTGGGCTGCAACCATAACTACTGTTTTGTCCTTTATAGAGTTTGCCATATTTTCAATTTTTTTATTTTTGGGTCTTGTCGTAATTTGTGCTTTATCAAAAACAATAATAACAGTTTTCACTTCATTTGTATTCATCAGTTCTTTACGTAATGTTTGGTCGTCTCTTGCAGATAGGTTCAAAATATATTCTAAATCTAACACGACACAGTTTATATAATTTATTTGTTTTTTGAGCTTAGCAACAGTAAGTGCACTATTCGCTGTAACAACAATAGTTCCTGAAGGCAGGTCATTTATATTCATAGAATTTACAGCATCTTCATTTAAATTCCAATTCTTTATTTTTATTTTGCACATCATGTTTAAAACGCTGATCAATGGCTGACTTAAAGTATATTTTACAGAATTTTTATATAGGCTCCCTTCTTTAGTAAGATACCTTCCCACTTTAGGTGTCATCCACCATTTTTGTATCTCATCATGATACTTAAGAAATATTGCGTCTGATGTTATTTCTACATTTCGTACATCATCACTTTGACTATTATTTATTTCAAATATTAATGCTTTCTCCACGTCTTTCTCATAAGATTGCGATGTGTAAAAAATAAGCGATTTGAAAAATTCACCCACAATTTTTTTGGAATATTCGTCAACATCGAATGAGAGCTTTGGAAATATTTGAACTCGCACATCAAACTTATATTCATGCAAGTTTTCAATTTCAACGGCCAGTTTATCAAATAACTTTTTGGCAAGCTTTCCCAGTGATTCGTAGTTATCGTTAAACTTCATCAGTTTGGTAACGTCATCAAAAACTAGTAAATTACCAACAGCAGAAGCTATGCCACCACTGAGCTGTAGAAATCCTTCTCCCATAGATTCATCTATTAAAACTATATTATTCAATATTGATTGTTTCATCAATCCTACAATTTTAGAGGACAAGTCGTTTAATTTTCTTTCGTGTCTTTTGTCGCCTCCTTTTATCGTTAAATCTTTATTGCCAAACGAAGCCGGTACTTTAAATTCTAGTGATGGCAAACAATTATTTACTGCCAGTTCAAGTGCTATATTTGTACTGTGTTGTGATTTATTAATTACGTCCAGATTCGCCATCTCTTGTGCTGATCCTATGTTATCAAGGGAAAACTTTCTGTTTTTGTAAATAATATATTTTTGGTTTTTTTTACTGACAGGTATAATAATATCGTCATCAACGTCATGTAATCTATACAATAAACGATGTAAATGTCCTGAATGCAACTTTCGTATTTTTAAAATCTCAGTGCACAGTTCTTCTTTAAATAACTGTAGAAATTTTTCGTTTGTAAAAAAAAATCCTTGTCTAAAGCATGCGATACGATGTCCTTCAGATTGATCTTCGGAAACATCGAAAACTTTTTGGGCCAAAATTACGTGAAATCGTAATACGAGATCACTCTGCATCAACATTTGGATATCACAAAATTTTCCAAAGATAAACTTCGCCATCAAACGAGCCAGCGCGGTAATTTGGTCTTCCAAAACTAGTTCATTTAGCTCCTCATTATTAAAACCATGCATTGGCTGTGAACCAGGGTCACCTGTTCCTATCAGAGTATTTAAAGGTTCAGAAAACTTACCTTCGTATTTGCTGGTAAGTTGGTCACCTTTTGCGGTTGTGTAAATAACGAATAGACATTCTGTTTCGCTAAATATGCCATCGAACAGAATGTCTATGTTATTGGGTTTGAATTGGCGTCTAATTTCCAAGTAGCTGTTAAAGTATTCTACCAAATCACTTCTACTATTGAGCGTTAAAACTGAATTGTTCTCCCTGTGTTTTGCCTGTATGAACACTGTAAGGGGCTTATCGATGCCCCTAAATTTTGCCCTAAAACAAATGTCATCGAACGAACCTAATTTGTCTACATTTGTGGCTAAATGAAACTCTTCAATTCTTTCATCATGTATAGCTCTGAAATGTATTAAACTAAGAAGTTTGGTCTCGTACAGATGTCCTCTTATCCCGGATGTGCCAGGACGCTTTGTGTATTCTTTAGGTAAAGTTTCTGTAGAGCTCGCCATATTGCTGCAGCAAGAAGTTAACACAACATGCAACAGCACTCACAGTCACATTAACTCTCTGTTGCGGCAGGTTCACACCACCAGTAACGGTCGCGCTGGGAGCTCCTTAAAGATTCACCTTCTCGTGACTGCAAGGTATCTCTGTAAATAAAAATGTATTTCTAGAACTCGTGTTCGAACCGTCTTACATAAAGTGCACAATGTTCAGGGCATACTGCCAATTGTTTTATTCAATCACGGAAAAATCGATGTACATACATGAAAATCCGCTGATTGCATAATCTCCTCCTTTTTTGAACACATACATACATAAACTCACGCCTTCTTACCATGGGGGTAGGCAAAAACTACAGAACGCCACCTGCTACGATCCTTACATACTCCTTTTTCCTCGTATAACGTTCATACATCTGGTCATACACCCACGCCGGTTGCGAATACTACGCACTTGGCCTTTCAGAAGAACATCACCTATAAGGTCAGTATATGTCCTCCTAGGGCGTCCCCTCCGTTTCCAGTTATACCTGCCTTGTAAATACATTTTGTTAGTCGCCTTTCATTCATCCTTTCAACATGACATCGCAGCATACCCTTTTATATTTTTGTCATTACATTTTCTTTTAAATCACACCGTTGTCTTATCACATCATTCCTCAGCCTATCATTCATAGTCAGACCACACATGCTTCGCAAGGAAAGCATTTTCACAGCATTTATTCTACTTTCATGCTTCTTTTGCCACACCCACCATTCACTTCCATACATAAGCGTGGACACCAGCACACCATTGTGAACAGCCAGTCAAGGCTTTTTGGACATCAACTGGTTAGTCACAATAGCATGTATTTGACTATTCACTTTATTTCCCGCATTTACTCTCCTTTCACATTCATCCGTTCATTAATCCTCCCATCCCTTGTAAAGAGACTGCCCAAATATACAAACTCACTTGCTCCACACTCTTTTCAATTATTTTATATCACACACCGATACATCCTCTCCTCTTTCAAACACCATGACCTTCGTCTTATTCACATTTATACCTATTCATCCCTTTCATCTTATATGCTTCAACCATCACAATCACCATGTCTTAAAACTGTTCTGCTGACGGTACACGTAGAACTCGATCAGGGATGTTAAGGAGCTCCGTAACCGAAACTATCGGATATCCGAAATGAAAATCTATCCGTAACCGAATCCATTATAAACGTTTCGGATAATTTCGGATTGGGACGGTATCTAAATGAGACACATTATGACAGGCTTTTCTGCCCAGCCGAGTCGATACACTAGCCGCACGTGTCACTTGTTGTTTATTATTGCTATTGCTTAGTCATCACTAGTCGGTCATTGCGGGATGATATTATAACATTAGAATTTCTTAAGAATTTAATAATCCGTAACCAAAACTATCCGAAACTAACGGATAATCCGAAATAATCTCATATCCGTAACCGTATCCGAAACCGGTATTATATCATTTCTATATCCGTATCCGTATCCAGATCCAAAATTTCATATCCATAACATCCCTGAAGTCGATCATCTGCGTAGAGGCAGTAGAAGGAGAAGGCATTTTACAGGCATCTTATTCACCCTCAATCCGCACTCACCCTTTTTCAAATCTGTCAGACAACTATCCATGTAAAAGGGGACGCTACACAACCCTGACAAACACCCCTCGAGATGCAGAACCAGTTCGTGTATGCCCCATTTATCCTAACACAAGCACTGGAATCCTTGTAAAAATATTTCAGTGTCCGTACCAAGCGCCAGTCTACACGGTACATGGATAAAGTCGACCACAGTTCTTCCCTCTACACACTGTCATAGGCCTTCTCCAAGTCAACGAAAGCATAGTAGACTTTGTTGTGCTTTGCCAGATGTTTTTCGGCTATGCACCTTCAAATCGAATCAAATAAAATAATTTATTTGCATAGTACATGTTAAAAAAACTTTTTACAACAAGTCGGTGTCTTTCTTTGGTTTTGAATTTTCGTTTTTGTCACCGACTTCCGAAATTAAAGTTATTTTTCACTTTGTAGTGTTTTTTGGAAGTGGGTTGTTTTTTTTTTTTTGTAAAAAGTTTTTATTTTCCACTTTTTTGTTGTGGTACCTACCTACCCCACACAAATTCGAAAACCACTACCTGCCTGCTATGTAAATAACAGTGACAGAAACTTATCATATCATCCACATACTAAGTGGAAAAAAGTACGTATTATTATTGAAGCTAACTCAAAAACTATCGAAGCAAAGTTAATAAAATTTATATGGGACCATTTCGAGAGCATACCCTTTCAAACAAAAATCGGTCCACAATTGACGGAGAAATCGGTGGACATACATAATAATAAAAAAATAAAAAAAAACTAACAAACATACGCGACGAACATATAACCTCCTCCTTTTTGGAAGTCGGTTAAAAAGGTGTCATAGGTATACAAGATACATTGTATTATAACCTAATGAGGTGTGCAAAATTAATTTATTAGGTACTAATCGCAACATTAAATATACAAAACAGATTATAAATTGAGTTACATTAAAAATAGCAATTCCAAAATAAAAAAATACACATGTCAAATCAAAACAATAATCATTATATTTGTCATTATAAAAACATTATAAGATCAGTCATTGTAGGGGATTCAGGTGCAGGGTGGATATTGGTGGCCACAAACAAAAATTAACACACTTTCATTGAGTACACACAATATAAAACACTGATTACAACACAAAAATACCTTACGCACTAAAATTTCTTTTAGTGCGTAAGCTATTTTTGTGTTTGAGTTGTTTCTAGTACCTCGATTAGTTTCCTAATCGAGGTAGGTACTAGAAACAACTACCGATACACAAACTTATCCTCTGTTCCTAAATCTAGAATCTATCTAGGTCACGTAAGGCGGAACTTGCTATAGGTAGGTATCTAGTCGATATAGGCATTAGCCCCGCACGGTTCGACACTACCCAAAAGGAGACTAAACATTCGACTGAACTTATACTGAACTACTGACTACATTATACTGAATACAAAATTACTTGTTGAGAACGCTTATTGAGAATACATTTTAAGAATACAACATGAGAATACTTTTGTTTTTTTTTTTTTTTTTAATGGCCTCTCGCAGTTGTGACCACTAAGGTCTTGGCTGCTTAACCGAACTTTTCCTGTGGTGGCCTTAAGCTTCTACACTTAGAGCCTCCAGCCAGGAGCTTTTAAACTATACTAAATTAAAATTAAGCGAGTGCTCGCTAAGGGCACCCCCTGTGGGGTACGAACCTCGGCTTAGGGCATCGCTGAGGGGAGGACAGCAAGAAGGGACAGGCTGGATCAAACTTAAATTTTCATCATGATTATTATGCGGGGTATTTAAAGCTACGTGCTCAGCTGCAACAACTGCTGGCACCTCGTTTTCGAGCAAGGGTCGGGGAGAAGTTTCATTGACTCGGGGACGCGGTCGCGATCGCAAAGGACCTCGGCGGCGAGGTCGGAATGAAGAATACTTTTGTGAGAACGCTTCCAACTCAATAAAATCCTACCCTAGTGCGCCCGCCCTGTGGCTAGCATACGCCGACCCAATGAATCTCCTATACAAGTCTAGATTCCCAATGTGAGGGGGTCGGTATGCGATCGGGGATTGCGGGGTACGCCAATATTCGGGTGCACCAGGGGAGGTGAGGGGACCGAGGAAGGAAAGAACCTACGCAGTTGGTCTGCTTATGTATTACGTCCTTTGTGACGCCTTTGTTGTTTCCTCAAATCGTACATCCCGGGTACTTTTCCTTATGTAAAAGGTGCCCATTTATGGTAAATAGCCTAACTAAGATATTGTGAATCTCAGAACCCTTATTTAAAGCCTAGATTGGCCTACTACATAAGGTGGATCTTTGTGTTTTAGTTTACAATCGACAGATATGATTGTACTGAGGCTATTTCCATACTTTATACTAATACATATAGCTAGGTTACTCCACATATGGTTAATAAAAGTCACTCACACAAAAAGACTAATAAACTTAACCTAGGGTGGTGTGATGTACCTAGCCATACACAATAATCATATTCTTATTATATCGCTGTGCTTCTCAACAGTCATCTTTAATTAAATAATCAAAGAATAGTAACATTTTGCAACTACGAATTCGTGCAAACCTAATTTGAATTAGTCCATTTTGTGTAGGTCTTTGTTACTTTTACCCTTAAAACCCTTTTCCCCCTTTTTTGTGACCTTTGGGGGAAGATCTGAACCATACAGTCTCTCTAAATTCTGCCTGTACATCCCATATTTTCTCATCTGTCACTCTTATCACTCTACTTATAAAACCTTCGCATACAGTTTGCCGACAACACTCAAAAGACTAATGCCCCGGTAGTTTTTACCCGACTACGGCGAAGCAAAAAGGAGGGTTATGATTTTGACCGGTATGTATGTATGTAAGTATGTATGTATGTATGTTCATCTGTTGCCTCATAACTTCTAAACTACCGTACATAATTTGACAAATGAGGTATCATTGAAAGCGTTTTGATTGTCCGTTGGTTATAGGCTATGTGAAGTCACATTAAATGCAATATGGCGCCCTCTAGAGGACATAAAGTAACGAAATAAAAAATAAAATTAATTTAATTGTGCCATGTTGGGTATCAAATGAAAGGACTTGACAAGCACATTACAAATATGTATATATATCTTATTGTCAAGTAAATAAATATGTTTAAATTGTTAAAAACAAGCAAAAGTGAAACTGTGCTACGTACGGCGCGGCTGTAAAATGAATACCTATTTTATCATAAATGCCGTGATGGTCCAGTGGTTAAAGCCTCGCCTCTCATGCACGAGGTTGTGGATTCAAATCCGGGCAAGTACCAATGTGACTTTTTCAATTCATATGTACTTTTTGAGTTTATCTTGGTCATTACTAACAGCGGTGAAGGAAAAACATCGTGAGGAAACCTGGACTTATAGTTAATATATAAGTCTGAAATCGCCAACCTGTCTTGAGCAAGCGTGGTGATCAATGCTCGTGCCTTCTCTGTATGAGAAGAGGCCTTTGCCCTGCAGAGGGACAATAATAGGCTGGTGTTAATACCATAAAAACCAAATAAAAAATTTAAGCTGCTCTTCAATTACTTTATCACGAAACTATAACCCCAAAATAATTTAAATAAAAAGTAAGTTCAGAAACTAAAACCCGACTACTGAAAAATCACGCTCTTAAAAGTATGAAACAAGAATAAATTTCAGACAAAAATGAAGACATAGGTCCAAAAATGATCAAGGTAAAGCCGTGGTCGCATGCCTGTACATCTACAAAAAATTATAATGGCATGCAACCACGGCTTTTCAGTAGTCGGGTTTTAGTTTTTGAACTTACTTTTTTTACACTCCTGCTGAGAGCCTTTTCACAGGAACTCGAACTCGGTGACGCCAATGTCTGAACAGACCATCCACCCGACATAATGTTCAGTCCCTACATTAATACCCCGATATACTCTAGTATCACTGGCACTGGTGCTGGAATCTTCTCGGAGGACTTCAACATACACATAGCCACACCATTGGGAGTCCATAACACAGTGTTCCAGGCCGAATGCATGGGTGTATCTCTTGCCGCTTCAGCCATCTTGGCCAGGGAAGTTAAGGACCACTCGATACGTATACTCTCAGACAGTATGGCTGTTCTACAAGCACTAAGCAGTCAAACTGTTGACTCTGGGTTAATATACGAGTGCCACCAGCGCCTTAACCAGGTGGGTAGCCTCAATAATATAACCATTCAATGGATCAAGGGACACAGCGGTTCGCGGGGCAATGACGCAGCCGACGAACTTGCCAGAAGGGGGTCGAGCATGGCACCGGTGGGGCCTGAACCCATTGTGCCACTCCCCTTCGGGTACCTACGCACTCTGGTAAGGAAAAGAACCAGGGATCAACATAACAAACTTTGGTTGGACCAAGGTGAATGCAGGCAGGCCAAGGAGGCACTCCCTATAATTAATAGCCGCCTCACGAAACAGGTTCTCCGACTAACGAAACAGCAGATGCGTACAGTTACAGCAGCTATAACTGGCCATGGGTCATTTAATAAACACCTCTTTGTCATAGGAGTCACAGACAGTCCGCTGTGCAGAGCCTGCATGGAGGACGACGAGACAGCAGCTCATGTGCTACTAAACTGCCCGGTGGTCGCCACATACAGGGCCAAGTACTTCGGTAACCCAGGTACCCTACGTGAGATTGTCAGTGACACCAAGGCGTTGCTGGTCTTCTTTGAGGAGCTGGGGTGGATCGAATAATCGATTTTCCCACCCGTACGCAAAATACGCGCTTTGACGTGGAGTTGCGGATACCAGCCCGTATTACCTATTACCTATACTGTAGTATCTGTAACTTTAATCTTCCATCCACAATCACAAAGTTGATCATACTTCTACTGTCTTGCCTTTCCCATGTATACTGTGAACCTTTCTATGATTAAACATAGTGTTCATAACAGAGAAACTCCTCTCTACATATATCTCTAGTAAATTGATCCCATTTTCATTCACTATATCATCCCCAAATACACCTAAAACTTTTTCGTATCCATTCCTCTTCACACCAACCCAACCATTAAAGTCTCTGTGCACGACCTACTTTAACACCATAACTGAGACTGATTAATTGTACCTACATCAGCACGTGTATAAGCATACAAAAAATGCGCATTTAAGTACTAGCCAATACGAGCTTGAACGCGAGTTTGCCGGCCGACTAGCTAGTACTTCTCCGTTGTTTTTTTGTCCCAGTTTTTTTTGTAGTTTTTTATTGATTTGTCGGTAAGTTTCTAAACGACGACGCAAAATTGTTCGAGTCAGTTCGCCATTTCCATTTCAACTGTGTTGAAAAATATAAGCCGTGATAAAAGTCGAGCAGTTTTATTACAAAAAAAATCCCTACGCACCCGTGCTAACAACATACAGCTGAACCAGCTCCCTGCAACAGTGAGTTCTCCTGTTGTCAAGAACAGTCTCCAAACATAAAATCTTCTCGTTTGACCTACATCCTTTATACTGCTCCAAAATTCATGCCTCTCCGAAGGTGACCTTCCCATATCGGTTGCATAAACGCACAAAATAGAGTTTAGTCCCACCTTGGTTCTTACTCATAGAACCCTGGGACTCACACAAACATAATCTGTCACATATTTCATCATCCGCTCAGAGAGGACAACCCCCACACCCTGACTGGCCCTATATGTCTCTTGGACACCGGAACAAATAGCGGTCAGAGTACCGTGTTTGGATATGTCCACTCCCTTTTTTTTGTCTCATTCACACATAACACATCTATCCTTTTATCCTTCACCATCTGACACACCTCATCCATCTTATCTTTTATACCTCCCTGCACATTCAGCGTAGCTAAGCGACATTCCGCCGCTCGCTTTTCGCCCCGTGGAAACAACTGACGTGGTGTGTGGCGAGCATTACCGCCGCCCCCGAGTTGATTATTAATATTTGAATCTAAACTCATTTAGTTCCCACGAAAAGCAGAGAAAAAAAGCTGTCAACACTCTACAGAGTGTAGAAGTAAGGCTTGTTAGTGCCTGGTAGCGCCCAATCCCAGACAACAGGCACGCTCGTGACTAGGCTCCCCCCTAGCCATGCAGCTCTCGGCACGGCAACCTTAGCTTGGGTGTGTGTTGCGCGTAACACACAAAGGAAAACAATAGAATCCGCCAGCTGTTCCCTTAGTTGCTTTTTACGACATTACAGGATGAGATGGGATGGATCTATTCACACGGAGACCACACGGGGCACTCGTTTTTTGAAGTCGGTTAAAAATAAATGTTCACTGCAAATCCCTCGAGCCCATAGATAGGTAATTAGAGCCGACCAACTGAACCAAGACAACTATATTACCTAGATGAATTATTCACCAACGGGACAAACATAACTGGCGAAATGTGGGTGTACCTGCTAAAGGGACACCTCTGCCCAACCCTTCGGGGAAACAAGGCGTGATGTTATGTATGGGACAAAGTAGTGTATTATAACGTCACGGACACCATTTTGACGACTTCAATCCTGAGAGAATCGGAGGATTGAACCTCGACCAAGACGTAGGTATGGGCGTTATTTAACGTCACTAGTTACAATAACTGGCTACGGGGCATGTAACGGAATAACTAGTTTCGAGTCACACACAAACACGTGATTTTTGTAACTAGTTCCGTCACAATGCAGTGATCGAATGAAAAGAGTCACAGAGTACTTTATAAAAGAGTGAAACGAAACAAGCTTGTGTTATGTAACGTATTACGTAGGTAACCATTTACATTTTCGTTTCGCAAATAACAGTAACACTTCAATGAGAATAGAATTTGAAAAATAACTACTAAAATCACTAGTTTTCAAAACCGGTGACGTCCTCGAAGTCACTAGTTACGTTACGTTTCACAAAAATCACGTAACGACCCACCCCTAGTAGGTAAGTATTATTGTATTTTGGTGTAGATATAGTACAATAAAGTAAGTAGATATATTTTAGTTCAGTAATTAATTAATTCAAGAATAACGTGGTCTCAACAGTTACAAAATATAATGTTAGTACTTACAGCTTCTCTTCAACACACCGTTTGACACAACAACACTGCATAATGTCATTCGCACAACTACGTATAAAAATAATATACAGTGCACTGCTATTAATAGGACACACTCATAAATCCTGTGTCTGTGTGTTAACACTTCCTCACACATTTGAACACTTGTTTGGTTTTACCTGCCAGACATAGCAACAATATTTGAACACTTATATGATCACTTGTTTGATCACATGTCTGGCAGGGGTGTTTAGGTATTTGATCACTTGTTTCAACTTTCAGTGTTGCCAACCCCTACCAAAATTTTCCCCCAAGTTTTTTTTAAATCCCCTAAAAAACCCCAAATGTAAATATTAGTGCGCAACTGCCCAAATCGTTCGTAACTCATAAAATAAAACGCATACTTGTTTGATTTTTTTAAATAAAAGACTACGCGGCCACCAATCATCTCAATGTATGTTTATTTTATGGTAAACACTATAGTGACATTTGATTTCAACTAAACATTGCATTCTTAGTAACAAGAAACAGTACTAGATGTCGCTAAGCCGCTATTTCAAAAATAAATAAGATTATATTAGCCTATATTTTCAATATAATAAATAAATATTAGTAGTTAAAAATCCCTAAAAATACCCCTAACAATAAGTCACCCTTAAAAAATCTCATCTTACGTTTTCATCCCCTAAATCTGGGGGGAAAACCCCTAAGTTGGGAACCGTGTAGCCAGACATGCTTTGCAGCACGTTCGCTTCACAGTTCTCAAATAGACAACAAACAGAATGGATGACGATTTTGTGGACGCGGTATACCTATATTATTTTAAAGTGTTATCTAACTATTTAATAATGCATGTCCAAAAAATTAACTATAGACTACTTTATTTTTGGAGTTTATATAAAACACAAATATAAGTTATTTACTTAAGTAATTAGGTACACCTTTTTAGAACAAATATTTAAGTACAAATTATTAACTAAAACAAAATTTCCATATATAAAAATGACCGTATCTTTTTGTTCCGCGAGACGATTTTCATGAACTAAACGTGACAAATTGTTTTAAGTTAAGACCTTTCATTTAAGACCAAAATTAAAGAAATATCTTTACAAACAAAAAAGTGAGTTTTCAAGTTACGTAATTATGACAATATCAATTTGCTAAAATTTCCATCTAAATTAACTTTTAACAATGTTAATGGATCAAAATAAGTTTTTGAATACGAACCCAATAAGAATCTAATATGAATCTACCTGAGATCTTAGATACTTAACAATTACTTACTGAAATCTTATTAGACATAAAATTCTTAGGGGTAAACTCCAATCGTGCGTCGGAGCTGACACACACACTTTTTTTTAAATATTCCCTGTTGTTGGGTCAATAACGTATTCTTTTATGTTTAGGGTTCCGTACCTGAAGTGTGCCAAACGGAACCCTATTACTAAGCCTCCGCTGTCTGTCCGTCCGTCTGTCTATCATGTACCATATACTGTACATAATCAACAAATATTAAAAACGCCAATTATTTAAATATGACTGATTTTCTGCAGCTGCAAAAATAACATTGTAATTCACAGTATCATTAAGAAAATACAAATTTAACTTTGCTATTTTACATAAAAATTGAGATGAAACATATACTTCGTTTAGTATTTTCATTTAACTGAACTAAAAACCGGCCAAGTGCAAGTCGGACTCGCACATGAGTGTTCCGTACCACCGTACATTTGACACTACATATTTTTTTTTAGGGTTCCCAATATAATTTAAAAAAGTTAAAAATTAAAGGAGCATGAAACAACACGAGGAAACATGGTGTTTTCGACGTTTTTTGTTAATTATTGTACGGTAGTACGGAACCCTTGGTGTGCGAGTCCGACTCGCACTTGGCCGGTTTTTTAATTCTTCGATATAGCAATATAGTGACAATCAACTATTTATCCTGATCCAGAGGCGTCTTGACCCTATTTTAACCCGACTACGGCGAAGCAAAAAGGAGTGTTATGATTCTGACCGTTATTTGTGCCCGGTTGATGGCAATAGGCTCGCCCCCTATTACATGGGACTTAAACATAACTGGCGAAATGTGGGTGTACCTACTACAGGTACACCTCTGCCCAACCCTTCGGGGAAACAAGGCGTGATGTTATGTTATGTTATATTCATCTGTTCACTCTTAACTTCTTAACTTCTCATCATAATTTGACAAATGAGGTATCGTCAGAAGGGTCTTGATCGTCCGCTGGTTATAGGCTATGTGGCCCATTAAATTGAATATGGCGCCCTCTAGAGGACGTAAAGTAATGATATCTATAAAAAAAAACCGACCGGCCAAGTGCATGTCGGACCACGCACAATGTAGGGTTCCGTAGTTGGGATGAATTTATCCCAAGAACAAACTTAACATTGTAGTTGAAAAAAAAAATCTTTCATACAGAATGTATGGGTGAACATGTTTTTACAACCGCAAATTTAAGTTGGTCGATTATTACTCGTTAACTTGTAAAGCCTACTCAGCTGTGATAGTTTTCCTTTTAAATTCGTTATATAAGCTACTGCCGTGAATTTTTTCACATATCTAAAACCAACCATTTAGCTGGCAGGGGGGGGGGACACTTGACTCTAACAACAATTTGCACTTTAAAGCTTAATATTTCGCAAACGGATCTCTGAATTCAAAAATGGTTTTAGCACACTCACAATGTTTGAAAGACCTTTCCAACGATACCCCACAACAAGGGAAAAAAAAAAAACATCCCCACTTTACTTTACGTGTAGGGGAGGTACCCTAAAAAAAAATTTTTTTCATAATTTTATTTTACCACTTTGTTGGCATGATTAATATGTATACCCATGCCAAATTACAACTTTCTAGTACTAACAGTCTTGGAGCTAGACCGCGGACAGACAGACAGACAGACAGACGTACATGACGAAACTATAAGGGTTCCTTGTTTACTGCGGAACCCTAAAAAATGATGCCGTGTTGGGTATGAAATGAAAGGACTTAGGTAGCACATTTCAAATATATATAATAACCCCAAAATAATTTAAATAAAAAAAGTGATAAAAACTAGTCAATTAAAAAGGTATAAACAATTAAGACATCACAGGCAGACATATTAAAAATCGTAGTCACACGTCGTGTGTTTTTTAAAATTTATAAATTATCAAGATTTATAAATCGAACAGATTATGTCTGAATCCGGATTTTTTATGTCTGTCTGTGATATCTTGTTTATTAAACCTATTTAGTTGACTTTTTGTCGTACTTGGGTTTTAGTTTTTAACCGACTTCCAAAAAGGAGGAGGTTATATGTTCGTCGCGTGTGTGTCCACCGATTCCTCCGTCATTTGTGGACCGATTTTGAAAATTCTTTTTTTGTTTCAAAGGGTATGCTCCCAAATTGGTCTCATATAAATTTTATTAACTTTGCTTAGGTAGTTTTTGAGTTGGCTACAAAATACGTATTATTTTCCCACTTAGTAGATGATATGATAAGTTCCTGTCACTGGTAGCAGGTAGTGGTATTCTCAGACCAACAAAAAAAGAAAGACGGCGCGCTGCGAACATCAAAACTGAAGCCACCTTTTTATCTATGTGTGAGTCGAAGGGTTGCCATTTTTATAAAAAATACCCCATAACTTGGGAAATAATATTTTATGGGTAGGCTAATATTGTACAAGTAAGATATTGTTAAGTATGGCATTATACCTCAATTGTTTAGAAGGACCTCTATTCCGAACAAAACAAAAAATTTACATCAGAAAAAAAAAACAATTATAAAGTGCACCTTTAAAGCAAGAATTGTTGTGTTGGGCCTTGGAAGACTCCGCTGTTCCACTTAGGCCCGTGTTACAGAACCTCACTCAAGACTCAAGCATTACTTAAAGCTAGTTTTAACCAATCACAAGGCTTTAAACGAGTTTTATGTAATGCTTGAGTTTTGAGTGAGGTTCTGTAATACGGGCCTTAGAAATATCCATTAATTTGCAATTGAATGTAAAAAATTCAAAATACAAATATAAATAAATAGGTTAGTTTTAAACTATATAAAAATCAAATAACTTTATATAAATGAACGAGCTTAATACAGAGAAAAAGGCAAAAATGCGCCTAATTGTGTGACGTGTGCGATTGTGGGTGAGAGTGCGCTATTACGAGAGTGTGAAGTGTGTAGCATTCTCTGTCTACGGTGTAAGGGTTAAAATTTACATATATTTAGTTTTACTATAGGGTATATCTTTAGGTGTAAGTTAACCCTACCCGCGACAGTGTCTTGGGATTGAAAGAAGTGAAATACAGCTTCTTTCGACAACCATGCACATAGAAATTCAATTATAAATTTGTTGAAGCGTAAATCATAACATTGTCGTAGGTATGTATGAAGTCATTATGTAAATTACTTTGAAATAATATAGGTAAGTAATTATATTGTCAATTACCTTTAAATACAAAAAGATCACAACAACAAAATCACTGATTCTGAAGAAAAAGTAATATCAAGTGTACCGGACGGGCGTGATCGCCAGACTCAATAACGGGAAGTTTGTAAGGCTTCCCAGTCCAAGCGGCGCTGACGTCCTGCACCAATAGTTCAGGGTATCTTCAATACTCACTGCGAAATCTCTTGAAGGAACACGGGTTTTTGACGGGGGGAATAAAATACCATATTTACTGATAAGTCTTCATAAGTATTCAGGAAGCGATTTCAGGACTCTCTAGTACTACTACATTGCTATTTAGGTGGAATTAGTTTCCATATCGATGACTACAAAGTTGGCATTTTTTTTTTTTTTTTTTTTTTTTTTTTTTTTTCTGTAGGGCATCTCACAGCTGGTTTTGAGAAACCTTCGCTGTTTAACCGGTCAATCCTGTGGCTGCCTCAAGCTACTACACTCAAAGCCTCCAGCCAGGGCACATGTATAAAACTAAGCTAAAAAGCTTAGGATGAACGCGCGCTAAGGGCACCCCCTGCGGGGTTCGAGCCTCGGCTTAGGGCGTTATCCGGGGGGAGGACATCAAAAGATGGGACGGGCTGGATCAAAGGGTTTTGATCATTATTATTATTATACGGGGAATTTAAAGCTACGTGCACAGCTGCAACAACTGCTGGCACCTCGTTTTCGAGCAAGGGTCGGGGGGGAGTATCATTTACTCGGGGGCGCGGCGGTCGGGAACGCAAAGGACCTCGGCGGCGAGGTCGGAGTGACGGGAGGCGTCTGTGTTTGTACACTGTGCTTGTTTCCCTATTGCTCTCCTGGAGGAGGGTTATGGGGTCATCGGGGTCTACTAGGATATGCCTTGGGCGGCGAACTTTACTTATTCTACTCGGGACATAACTGGCGGCCTCGACAACCAGAGGGTTGCGATGTTTGGCCGCGGACTCAAAGAAACGCTTTGAAAGGCGTTTTAGAAATTGGTGGATTGTGGGAATCTTTAGGTCGAGGTGGAGAGCCTCGTTCCTGACGAACCATGGCGAA